>PVJL010002561.1:0-133896 GCA_004026885.1 Lyroderma lyra | reverse complement strand
GAAATTAACCTTAGAATACAATCCTCTTGGTTTTTTTTTTTTCTTTTTACAACTTGCCCATGTTTTAGAGCACTTTTTATGGCTCCACAGCAGAGACAGGAAGTGGTCAGCAGCACAGTGTAGTGCTGAGCATAGGGGTCCTGTTCCAGACTGCCTGGGGTTCAGTCCTGGTTCTTTTCCTCAATTTCTCCGGTCAGTGACATGGTAACGGTGCTCACCTTAGGAAGCTGGTTGTTGACTTCATATTATAACGCACTTGGAACAGCTGTAGCACACAGCACAATGTGGTGGTTAATCACCAAAAGGAAATAAGTCATTCCTTGATGAGCTGGGAGTATACTGAATCACACAGAGGAATATGTTTAACCCTTTTGGTGCAGCTGTCGACCAAAGTTGATGTCTCGGGGTCTAGTGCTACAGCCATGCTTACGTGGTGACAAAAGGTGACAGTACTAATTACTTCATGTTTGTGTGGGACAGACCGTAGTGTTACTTTTAGGCTTTGCCTGGTGTGGTGAGTTTGAGCGCCAGGTGCAAGCCTGCTGTTTGCTTCAGACCATCAACTAGTCCCCTTCATAACTGGCTGAACGGCGTTTTCCAGTGGCACATTCCAGTAAGCCGTACAGTCCTGATTGTGGGGCGTGTGGTCACAGAGCAAAACAGGAGAGACCTCGATGTGCCACATACTGTGCACAGTGTCATGTGCCAGTGCTACCATACACTATGACAGTGTGAGCCGTAACCCCCACACAGCGTTTGGAACCATTTTTGCTGGCATTGACAATATCAAGCGTGTTATGTTGAAAAAATACATGTTTTCTGCAAGTTTTGTTATTTATTTGTTTTAGGTCGTTTATACGGCAGTTAGGAAGAAAGTAACATAAACTGCAACTGTAATTGATCCCAAATTTTGCATAAAAGGTTTAGCACTGGGAATGAGAGGAAGAATTTTTTCAGCACTGAAAGGGTCAAAGCAATAAAAATCCATGCTTATCTGCATTGCTAGGTGCTTTTGCATGTTCACATATTGCTAATTCATGTTTACCTTTCCCTGGTAATGCGATCTATTTGTAGCTCTTAGATCCTGATATCCCAGAAACCTCTATCTCTACTTTTTTTTCTCTGAGTTTGCTCTGTGTTATAAAATCAGAATATGGCAGATGGTTTACAATGCCACATTAGAAACACTTCGTTTCCAATTATGTTTGTATCAGGCAAGCGACCCTACTGTGTTTGGAATAAATGGTTATGGCATTGCTATGAAATTGATGTTGTCTGTTCTAGAAGGTTATTGAATTGAAGAAACACTGGCCAGAATTATCCTTCACCTTTTCCAAATGGGAGGTCAAAATTGAGATAAATAAAAGAAGACTGTGTAGTTTTCCCTTTCACTTCCTGACATCCAGTTGCCATCTAGAATTTATTAGGAAGAAAGACAGAATTTGCATGTATGTGCAATGCTTTGCAATGCAAACAAAATATGTTTTCTTATTCATTCCCAAATCCAGACTAAAAATGTGCTGTACTTAAATAATTTATTAATTTGCTCTCTCATACTAAAATTTTTTTTAGGTAAATATCACGACAGTTTAGTTTATTTTCAAGTTCTAGTCTCAGCAAGTCAGTTATACTTGAAAAGGTCAAGACTATTGACCTATAAGTATTAATAATCCTTTTGCAATTACCATAGTAATTTGTTCCATATGCCTATAAAAGGTTTCTCAGAGTTACTGGATTATCACCTACTGAGAAGTTCAAAAATATCTATTTGATGTGTTTTCCAACTGAGAGGCAATTCTGCCTCCATCCTGAGTAGTGCTGAATTGTATATTGAAGTGTGTCCTATCAAATATTATCATCTTCGTTAGCTGTGAAGTGTATCCTGTGATTATCTAACAAGATGATTAATGCATTACACCTTCTCTTAATATATCAATGATGGGAAAGAGACCCTTGCTATTTGAGAGTTGTCACTTTGGAGTATTTTTGGAAAATGCATTGAGTGCCCAACTTTCAGTAATGTCTTTGGGACACGTGGAAGTTTCCACGGTATTAAGGAGAAAGAGAGAGCAGATGATGCTGATAGCAATAAAGTCCCATGTGTCCACGTCCTTTCTTTATTTCTTCCTCTTGATTTTGCTTCAACATTTCTAAATCCCATTTTTATGTGAGGAGGAAACTGGAAGAGTCCCATAAGCAAGGCAACTCCTGGATGAGTCAAATGTTCCGGTAGTGAGGGCTGCGGCGGACTTCGGACCTTGATAAGTCACCGGAGGTGAGAAAGTTCAGATCACGTCAAGTGCAGTTGGGCTGGGAACCAACTTGCAGGTGAAAGAGAGGACCTGAGACTGCTCCTTCTTGGTAAGATCAGACTGCTCTTTCTTCCTGTGAATTATAATTCTATCCAACAACAAATGGAGAAAATGAAACGGAAAAAGAATACTCAAAACCGAACTAAAAATCAGAGGCAGTGAATGCAGAGGAGAGGGATTCGGCCCTGAGCTTGTAGGTTCTCCAGTTTTTGCTCCAGAGCTGTAATCTTTTCACTGAGGCCTTGCTCTACTCCAAAGCATTTACTGTGAAGCATTCCGCTGTTATGATGGAATTTCACAGAGTGTCTGTTTTGAAAACAGTAGTTTTTAGGCAAGCAGTGTCTTAAGTAAATTTGTGTTTTAATTGCGAGAGTATGGAGTATGATTTGAGAGTTCCCGAATTGCAAATGTTGTTTATTCCTCTTCAGGAGCATAAACAAATAAACGTCCATAATGGCAAACAAAAAACAAAACCCGCCTTCTTTAGCATGTGTAACGAACTATGGTTAGAGAAGGATTTAAAAACGTGATTGCTTTGACTGTGGTGATTTAAGACAAGCGCTGTTTCTGTAAATGATGTGTTTTTCTTTGTGTGCTTTCCCCAATGTGTATATATTTATTTCATTGCTGCTATAGGTATTGGCAATAAGGAAAATAGTTAATGAGGATAAACTTCCTGATTTCAGCATATATTTATTCACCCTTTTAATGTATTAGCAAAAACAAAGAGTTTTCCCCCATTCATTCTAGCTTTCTCAGCTTCTTTTAACCTCATCATCTCCCTTTAATGGAAGGCTTGGGAAGTGGGGGGTGGGGGGCAGATTCTGAGCTTAACAGTACCTCTCACTATCAGGAGTGAACTGCTGCGAGAATGACTAATTATAGTCACCATCAGTGATCTGCATCTGCTGCCCAGCTCCCGTTTCCTATCAAGGCTGATCATGCGCCGGAACCCAGTGGGTGGAGTGATGGGTCATCTGGCCACCCTCCGAGCTGAGCTCGGTTATGTTGCTGTTTGTGTATTCAGAGGACACTACTCTTCTTCAGTGTAGTTATTCAGGATGCAACACTTTTGCCAATTTATGTAAGGAATTGGACCTGAAAGCACTAGCTCCCATCTGCCCTTCACGTAGGCTGAGAGAGCTTAGTGCGAATTAAATGACACACCAGTGGCCTTCCATTGAACGTGTATGTCAGTAGTGGGGTGTACGGGATCGGATCCCTGATCTGTAAAGTGATGGCCCTGGGGTGAGGGTGATCTCTCAGGTGGACTGGGCTCCGGGAGACCATCAGATGGTGGTTGAAAGCCCAAGGAGGCTGTGTACATGGTCCTAACTTCTGTATAAAGCCCAGCAGAACCCGCCGATAAAAAGAGAACTTCACTTACTCATTTAGCTTCTTTTATGAGTAGCTTGTAGTTTTGCACGTAAGTCTGATTGTTGGTACATTTATAAAGTGATGGTTGCAGAAGTCTGCACTTCTCTTTAATCCCTTGGAGGGTCCCGATGTACGTAGAACTTCATATAGACCATAGAAGCTTCTGAAGTGCTGGTTCTGCCCCTTTCTGGCATCGTAACCCTGCTCAGGTTACACGTTCTCTGCAGACTGAGTTTCTCAGTGGAAAATGCAGGCGTTTCTGTGAGTTCCCTCTGCTCACCAGACTGCAGGCTGACTTCTGCTGCCTGCTCAGTCTGAGAAGTAAGGGCTTCCCTGTCACCCCTTCTCCAGGTCCTTCACTCTCCATGAGTGGAAAAAAATCATTTTGCTTCGTCTTTGTATTATTTCTCGACTTACGCTCCTCTCTTTCATTTCTACGGCCATTGCCCTCGTTGAGATAACTATGACAGTGTGCCTGAAATGATAATGTGATGGATCCCGAGCAGGCATGGGTGCCTTCCGTAGTTTTCATTTCCGTCCCCTTCATTTCGAATCCTATCCTGACTGCTAGTCTGATCTTGAGGCCGGGCTCTCATCCTGTAATTTTCCCTCTTAAGCGTCTTTAAACGGATCTCTCTGTGAACTGAGAGAAGGCCAACCTGCAGGGGCACCTAACACGTGGCGCATCCTAGCGTGTCTGCTATTACACGAACTAGGCGGATGAGGCTCTAGCAATCAATATGTTTTCTCTGATGTTTCTTCATGTTTAAATTCAGGTTTTGCATTTTTGGCAAAGATATCAGGAAGTGAGCTTGCTGCCTTTTCCATACGTTATCTCAGAAGGCATTTGACGTTCATTTGTTCCCTTACTGAAAGTGGTAACTTTGATTGCGTGGTGAAGGTGATGAGTGCTGGATTTCTCCACTGCAAAGTTACTGTATTTCTTGGTGTATAATAAAGCTCTTATGGGGAAAAATTTTGAGAGTTTTAACATCTTGTTGTGTATCACACCTTTACCACTAATTTTAGCATCCATGGATGATTTTTGCCTGAAGCAATGCTGTGGTGTTGGCCAAATGGTGATTTCTTAAACATTTGAATCATTCCTTAATCTACAGATATTAGTTAGAAATTTATGGTAAGGGGAAGTTTACTCTTCTGTATTTATCCCTCCATTCATTTGTTCATTCATTGTTTATATGAGTATGGACAAATGAATTCTTATTGGGACTCCCATGGAAATGAATTCCATGGGTTGTAATCTGTCACAATCATTATTTATTTTGTCGTTCAGTTTCCCCAGATTTGGCCTTTGGGACTCCCCTTCAAGTTGGCATCTGTGCCTTTTTAGAATGTGCACCCCCACCCCTTTGTAAGCACCTCCATATTTCCTGGCACCACAAGCTATTTCGGGCTCATCTTGTACTTTCCTTCCCCAGTCTTGCATCCAGCTATTTTTTCAAGGGCTCAGTATTCTTTTCCTGGATCATGGTATTTAGAAACCAAGACGTGGGCACTAGGTGGGCTCATTGGTACTGGGGTATCACAATATCTGACTAGGACTCCAGAAAATTGTCGAAATCATGAAAAGCAGAGAAAGACTGAGGACCTGCTCCATATTAATGGAGACTAAGAAAACATGACAATTCAATGCAGATTAATGATTTTTGGATTAAAAAGAACATTAGTGGGATAACTGCAGAAATCTGAGCAAATTCTGTAGGTTAAATAGTATTGTATGTTTTTTTATAATTCTATACATATTTATCTTCCTGTCATGGTCAAATTAAAACATGACCATTCATTTGTATTATAATTGATTTTGAAAACAATTTCAGATCTCGGCAACTGAAGAAACTGATCTGAGTTAGGAGCCAGATAATTCAGGAAAAAAATATTAGTACACTAGTCTTACCATTTAGGGATTTCAAAATGAATTAATAAGTATACTCAAAATTACCTAATTTCCTGATGAACACTCACAGTGTTTGTATTTTTCCATGACAATTTGGAGGCTCTGTGAAACAAATTTGTCCCTATATTTTGAACCCTTTAAAATCTGTTTGGGGTACATTTCTTGAAGTGAGGTTGGTGAAATAATGTATGCTACACCCATAAGCAGTATGATGTCATTTAAAAAATGATAATACAGATCAGCATTTGGCACACTGCAGCTGGTGGGCCAGGTAATCCGGGCTTGTTCTCTGACAGTTGTCTTTGGCTTCTTGCAAGCTACAGGACCCAGAAAAAGTTGTGTTAGGGACCATGTGGCTCCTAGAGCCTAAGATAGGTACTGTCTGGTCCTTTACCAGCTCTGTTAGAGATTATTAACATGCAGGATGACGGTATTGTTGAGTTTAAGAGACACGTTTTGTTACATATACTATAACATACGTGGAGATACATACATAGATAGATATATATATATATATATATATATATATATATATATATATATATCTCCATCCTATCAAAGATTCTATTTATTTAAAATTTTATATGGACAGAGAAACTCTGCAAAGTTGTTCACCAAAGTGCTTAAATAGTTACACACACACACACACACACACACACACACATATATATTTTTTACATTCTTATTTGTAATTTTCTGTATACCTTACATTTTCTTAAAAGGGTTGTATAAATTCTGTTTTCACAGTTTTACCTCAGGGTAGTTGTTAACAGCTAGCTTGTTTCTAGTGGAACAAGACTGGCAGCGATCACAGGAGATTGAGAGGCACATTTTCGTTTTTAAGTAGGGTGACCATGTACCCCGGTTGGCCTGGCCCAGTGCTGATTTATGTCTACTGGGACCATAATGTCACTATTGCCATGTTTACCTCTTAACTCTGTGGTGGTTCTCAGCCTCCTCAGTGCTGTTTATCTTTTAGATGTCCTTTAAGTGTTGTTGTATCTCGGGGTTCTGTCACGGGCCCTGTCCCTTCTCACATTTTCCTCGGACCTCTAAAACTCAGTTTCATCCAAGTGCCATCCCTGACCCTTCCTCGTCCCTCCCCCTCCACCCTTTCAGTCATCAAAAACCCCAGGCGATTTAACCTCCTACACGTCTTCCACCTCAGTCCCATCCTTGCCACTACTGTCCTAGTTCAGGCTCTCCTCCTCGGTCTGTCACTGAGTACCTTCAGTGCACCTACTGGACCGTAGCTGGACATACCAGCCTTACGTGCCAGCCTGAAAATAACACAGAGTGTGCCCGAGTCACCTTTTCAAGTCCCTTCAGGAGACCTCACATTACCTAGTAATGTTTCAAGGTGTGGTCTGTGAACAATTGGGACAGACGCTCCTTCCAGCCCCTCAGGGCTCCATATGAAAAATGCGAAATTAAAAAATCTGAAGTCCCAAATCTGGTCTCCCTTACTGAGTTCCTGGATTGGAACTTATGGATAGAGCCCTAGAAATTTCTGTTCTTACCACACCCAGATTGTTGTTTTGTGCCCTAATGTTTGAGAACTTCTGGCCTGGGTCTCTATCCGTGTAAGGACATTGTTACAAGGTAGTTACGGGAGCATTCAAAACCTTCCAGGGCCTGGTTCTTACTAACTTCTGTAGTCTCATTTCTTGCCATTTCCTGACTAAAACTTGACATTCTACTAGTATGAATTCCTGTACTTTCCTGCTTATATACCTTGCCATTTAACTTCCCTTTACCTTTACCATTTCCTCTGGCTGAAACGCCGGTGCCCCCTTACTTTACCTGGCCCACTCATATATACACTGCATTGTGCCCTGTGTAATGCACACTTTTTGCCCAAATTTGTGAGGGAAAAATCAGGATGTGCATCATACATGGGTAGTACTAATTCCATATCTATATGAATGTTTTAAATTCTTTTATTTATGCTTTTGAGTTAAAAGTGTAACTCTAGAAATCAATAGTAATATCAACATGCAAAATAATAGCCTGGAATTTGATAATTTTTAAATATAAAAAATTTTATACATAAAATTTCTTGTACCTTCTATCTCTTCTTGTGTTTTGTAATTATTTGTTACATAAAATTTCTTGGACCATAATATGTTAAAAAATAAATACTAAAATTTCTTTATAATACAAAAACAAGTCCTTAAATATAAACAAATAAAAATTTGAATTAAAAGATTAAAATGAAAGTTTTTTCCCTGAAAGTTTAGGCTAACAACGTGGGTGTGCATTGTATGCTGCAAAATATGGCCAAATTGTCACTGAGGTATCCTCTTCTGCAAGCCGTCCTGGTGTCCCCAAGGTGGACCCGGCATCAGAGGGCCCTGTCTTCTCAAGGTCCCATTACTGAGCTTTGTCAGCATGCCTGGCACATAGTTACCAGTCAATAAAATTTGACAAATTGAGTTAGTAATAGACATGTGGGGTTTTTCGGAATATATGAGTTCTACCCGTCATCTCGTTGCATAACAAATCACCACACACACACACAAAACCTTTGTAGCTTAAAATAACAACTTGTTATTTAGCTCATTATTCTGTGAGTTGGCAGTTTGGTCTGGGATCAGCCAGCCAGTTGTTCTGCTGGTACAACTAGGGTGACTCATGGGTCTATGGTCAGTAGCGGGCCGGGTAGCTGGCTCTGCCTCCAGGATGGGCAGACTGTTGCGCTCAGCCCTGGGGATAGCCATGCAGTGACTCCCTCCTCAGGTAGAAGGCTGGACCCACCAAGCTAGGGGCTTGTTCCAATGGAGGTGGCAGGTTCTGAAAGAGAGAGAATGAGAGGGACAAGGGGGTGGGAAGAAAACCTGCCAGTTCTTTTGAGGCGTATTCTCTGAACTGGCACCAGATCATTCCGGCCACTTTCTGTTAGCCAAAGCAAGTGACAGCGCCAGCTCCAGTTGGAAGATGAGCAAACAGACTCCAGTCTTTGATCGGAGGCCCTCCAGAGTGTTAAGGCCATTTTCCCAATCTACCCCGTGGGACTAATGCATATGAATTCATAATTGTCATGTATAATGTGACTGTAATCTGGATTCTAATTTATGACCCCCATCACTGCTCTTGCCTTACGAGTACCAACCATTACTTCATTTTATCTTCAGACCGTTCCGTTGCCAAATGTTGCTGTTTCTTTTCCAGCTCTGTCACCTAACTCCTCCTCCATTAGCCTATTCTGGAGTACCCTTTGTGTCTATTCATGAGCGGTATAAATCAGCATGCACCATTTAGTTAATTGTTTGGACTTGGTTAAGTGTTAAAATGAAGCCAACATTTCCAGACACAGCAAACTATAGACTCTAAGTATGAGAATGGACAAGCCGCCAGTAAGAAAACAAACATACTGTTCTTGTTTCCTTGAAGTTTACCTTTCATTTTCAGCTTTCCTGCCTTAAAAAACAATTGCCAGTATCCAGTTTCCATTCTGTCATATCAGTTGACCTATATTCTGTTTTGAAAGCGATAGTCATCCTTCTGCCTTCTTGAACAGCCCTTCACTGCTTAAAAAAGGGCTGTTTTGTTTTTTTTTTTAAAGGGCAGAGCTGTCGTCCAAGGTCAAGACCATTGACTTCTGTACGAGGAAGTGAGTTACGCTTTGACCCAAGTGCTCTGCTCTGGATCCCAGCATTCATTATTAGAGTCTGCCAGCTTCCTATCCTGATTTCCATGGTTAGTCTGGAAACTAACCTCCTTGGCATTTAATTTCATTTCCTCACCAGACCTTAGAAGGAAATATAGCAATATCTAATATTTGCAGGTCACAGGAGAGGACAGAATGGCAGGGGAATTATTAAGTAGGCTGTTGAGTTTTCTACCCTAGAACTTTCTTTTGGGAGGGGGAGGGGGAGCTTATTACCTTTCTCATTTCCTCCCTCAGGGATTCTGAATTAAACTCACGGCAAGTTTTCTTTAACACAAAAATGGATTTTATGCAAACACCTGGGAACTGGACAATTTGGTTTCCAGACAGCATTCCAGAATTTCTTTCTTATTTTCGAGGGCACCTTGGTCACCAGTGTTTCTCTGCTCCTGATCTCATTGAAGTTTAGTATCCAAGCCTGTCATTCGTGGAAGGGAAAATGTCCTAGAATTTGCTTTGTGACCTGGGATATATGGGACATAAGTGTATGTTACAAAACTTAATGCATAAAGCTGCTGCTTTTGATACAGTCTGGCTCATGGAGAGATGGGATTTAGCTGCTTGTAATGAGAATTTGATGTGACTGGAAATTGAACAGAAGCATCTTTTTATTGAAGGTGCTGAGCCTTATAACAATCATTCAGTGGCAGAAGTGATTGTTTTCCACGTTACTTTTCAACTATAAAACCTTTCAGAGAGCCTCATAAGAAAATCTCTGTCCTTTTTGAAGCAACAAAAAGCTTGGTAACTTTTTCTTTACATCTATACAAAGCAAAATAATGTAGTAGCGTCTCCCTACCCGCCTGTTTAAAGGTCTGTCTCATTTTTTCTCTATGTTAAGAGTTGTCTTTTCCTCTTTCTAGGTCAGAACAGCCCTCTGATGAAATCTCATTTTCTTCTTTGTCCCCTGTGAGAGTCTCAAGGAAAAATAGAGGGGAAAAAAATCTAGACATGGCCCTGGAGACTTGAAATGTACATAGAAACTTTTTGAAAAAACAAACAAACAATGTTTTTTCTTACCATATGCATAAATATTTCAGTCTTTACAGATTCTTAGAAGTACCAGAAAACTTGAAATCAGATATTTGAATTTAAAGTCAGGAAGAAAACATTCTATTTCTTGCTCCATTTATAAATCACCTTTAGAAACTTGAGCAACTCATAGAATCTTTCTCCTTCAGTTTCTCCATTTACAAAATGGGTGTCTAGTCAAGTGAAATAATTTCGTGAATTGATTTCTCTTTTAAAAGTATATTTTTACCTCAAGTCTCTTTTGTAAGCAGTAGTATATTTTATTTTTACCCAGCAGAGACTGTATCTAGAAAAATCAGTGAGTAGAGAATTTTTAAACTTCTATTTTTTGGTGTTCCAGCAGATCTGATTAAAAAAAAAATTTTAGTTCTAATCTGCAACTCTGTGAGTAATCTCATTAGTGAGTTTAGATCTGACATATATAATCCTGTTCAATTCAAGTGTGGTCTTATTAAATATTTTTCTCAGGAATTTATAATGCTGGTTTGGCTGTCATTTCCTGCAGAAAAAGACAGTAAGCAACAGACTCACTTCCCTTTGCACCAAGATGACAGTCAAGGTTTTATCAACCTGTGCGAGACTGATTTCTTGAAATCAATACTAGCATTTAGGAGCTTTCAGAATTAAGAAGTAAGTGCCTTACGTTCCCTGGATGGGGCTGGTTGTCTTGAGCCCTGTGCACCTTTACAGAGGCAGAAAGAGAGGACCTGGTCAAGTTTGTTCTTCTCCTGGGGGCCTACGTGTGCATAGAAGAGGCACGTGGCTGTGGCAGAGGGGGTTTCAAAGGATGTCTTACAAACCGTTGGCTTCTGGAGGTGAGGATTAGATCTTGCCAAAGCAGTTCACGTCTGTGGTAGTCTTTGTGGAGGAAACATTGCTTGATAAACCCCTTTTTCTGAAATGAGATGGGAATATTTGTTTACTTGTATTTCCTGCTGCGTATCCAACACGATGTCATGAAATGTGATGAGGAGCTAGCATTCGGTCCCTGCTGGCCATACCTGTGGCTCCAGGCCAGTTGGAGGGACAGAATTATAGCCACCCTGGTCCTGTTGTAGGCTTTGCAAGTGTGTAAAAGCTGTGTCCATGAGTTCAATATAAATAAATAACTCAAAGCTCTTCCAGCATATGAGGAAGAAGAACAAGAAATAGTAGAGGTGAATTCAACAGCTTTGTTTTCTTATTATTCTTAGTATATTCTTGGCAAAAATGTTCATTTTATGCACTGAGAATTTAAAGTATTTTAATGCCAGATCTAGGTAAATTAGTGCCATAATTAATATATGTATGAGTATCATGGATTTATCTGTCAAGGGCTCTCATTACAAGTTGAAATATGTGTAGAAATGCAGGTGACACTCCAGAATTAAATCACAATATTGATAGAACTGATGTATATAATTTCACTGTTTGCAAGCCAGCTGTTGTGCCGAAACACTGACAGTTGCATTTGACAAGACATTCTTGCTATTTTATGCTTTTGAATATATAGGTGGTTACCCATAAAAATAAGATGTTAAGTCTCCATTTTTAATCTCGGTTCATGAAGTACAAGGTACACATTAAAGGATAACGTTAAGAAAATTCTTCTCAAGCCACAAAATTACACCAAAAACTGAACAGTGAAATAAAATGGTAGCAGCACAATTGCTGTCCGATACCTTAGCTCCTCTCAGCTTTTAGCACGTGCGTTGTCATTTCCTTTTCATCAAACTTGGCTCACACCACTTGGTTTATTGTCAACTAAAACTGAGAGGCGTTGTCACAGCTGCCAGCGCTTTCGCCCTTTAGCTAATGCAACAATTGCGAGAACTTTGGGATTGTGGCCATGCCCACCGGAATCACCGACATTACTGCATTACAGCCTCCCATGCTACCCTTTGGGCCCCGTGGAGAAGTGGCGCTCCTCCGCCTCCTTGCATGTGGGCAGGACCCGACGTGCACCTCTAGTCATGGGTTGTGAGAGGAAGCGACAGGTGTTACTTCCAGGCAGAGGCTGTGAAACCCCCCTTGTCACTCTCCCTCCCTCTTCACCAGCCAGGAAATCAAGGCAGGGATTTGCTCCTGATGTAGAAACTTCATAAGTTGAGATACCTTTAGCCTAGTTCCCTACATAGAGCAAATTCTCCCCCACCGCCCAACACCCACTGAGTACACGAGGGCTGTTTTTCACATAACGTGGCTGGGTACTTTCCGGACAGCCCTCGTAGACACCAAGATGGAGAAGTAAACCTTTCTCATGTTCACTCACTGAGCTTTCTAAGTGAATTTGTTAACAGCAGCATAATTCTGAATGATTCCTGTGAATTGTATGGTGCCCTTCCCTTCAGGCTTCCTGTTTAGGTGGACTGGTCCTGTTTCTAAAAGAAGCCCTGTTTCCTCCTTAACTTTTGGCTTTCATCTTTCTCCTTTCCTTCTTTTCTACTGCCCGAATCACATTGTCAGTGTCTGATTCGGGCCAGGATGATGACATTTGACAGAGAGGGAGGGTGTAAGGGTGGGGGTGTAGGACAAATCAGTGCTATGAACCCAGCGGGCAGAGCAGAGCCAGCCTGAATATCAAGCCACAACGGGCAAAACAGGCACCGAGTGACCTGAATACACAGGCTGGGCTCGGACTTTGGGGTCAAGGTCGTGAAGAAGGCTCAGGCAGAGAGCAGTGATGCCTCGATTAGAAGTTTGGGCTCTTCTAGAAGTTTGAGATGACAGCTAGGGTATGAAATTCAGGATGAAAGACTGGGACCAGTGTTTGAGGGTTGCAAAGGGCAAGTATGGTTGGTTGTCTTGGTTGGGACCAGGGATGTCAGGGAAGAACCTGCCAAGTTCCTCTGATGTAGAGGAGCTGGGTGGTGAGTTTAAACCTAGCCCTGAGCAGCCAAACCTGCTTCAAATGCAGATGTTAGCAATAGCATTGACTTTGCAGGGCCTTGTGGCTCTGGGGGGAGGCCCAGAACCTAGAAGGGAAGGAGGGGCCTGAGCTCACAGAGGAGCCCAGCAGCTCTGCAAGGATGGATATTGGAGGTCATTGTCATGGGAACTCTTCCATTTCTGATGGACCTCATTTTGGGATCTCAGTTCCCTTTTATATTTTTTATGGAATGTAAGTTGTTTTCGTTCCGCCTTGCGTTTCATCACAGGTTTTCCCTATTACTTACTCCCTCGGTAATTCACAGACCCATCAGGACTCACCGTGACTTGGGGTTTACGTTCACCAAACCACATTTTGCACAGGGTTTGTGATGTTGTGTGGGATGGATGGCAAGCAGGGCTCCTGGAGCATGTGTGCCTGCCCTCCTGGGTCTACACCCCGATTCTGCCATGCACAGCTAGCTGCCCGCCTGAACCCCCACAGGGCACGTGACCTGTCTGGCTCGGTTTCCTCCTGGGTGGAGGCCTGCTGTCTGTGTGTTTGTAGGACGTGGGGGTGGGGTGGGGGACTCATGCACTTCAAGGCCTTTGTTATCTCTTCAGTCTTCTGAAGTAATTCTCTGTGGCAAGTCTGGCTTTCACAGAAGGTCCACTTCCAGGAACTGCAGGAGTTTTGCCCTCTCCTCCTCTTGCCTCTTATCTACGTTTATCTTATGTTCCAACAGAAATTCGGCTCCAGCTTTTATCCTTTCTTTCTTTTCTCTTCTCTACACCTCTCCCCTGACCACCGTGTCCTGTCAGTAGCCTAACCTTGGCTGATGACCACCCTTCCTCTAGCACTTTCTTTTGTGAGTTGTGAGCACTCATGAGAAACTCCTTGGGCCTCAGCACACCTCTCCAGACAGCCTCTCTGGGCGGCTGTGTGAAACCCACCCTGGGGCGTGATGTTGGAGGCGGGTGCTGGCCTTTTGGGGATCGGGGATCAGGGAACGCAGCAGGGCAGCTTTGACAAGGAGCAGCTTCGTGCTGTGTCGGTGTGGAGGCCTCTGAACAAAAGACAAGAGAGGCCTCCGTCTTCTATTCTCCTGCCTGCTGCATCCGTGGGGAGACGTTGCAGGTGTCCCGGCATCGATACTTCCCCTGCAATTTGTGCACCTCGTTGGGCGCTTGTCACTTCTTGCTCTAACCGCGAAATTCATCTTTCTGACACAAAGTGCAAATAAAACTGTCCTAGGTGATAAAAAACGTTCCCCCCAAAGAACACAGCAGCAGGAAATCTCCACATGCATGTCGTGCCCTCTTGTCAAAGTGAACTCATCCCAGGCTGAGCTCCTGGTCTTTCTCCCTGTGACCAGAGATGCCCCTCCTTCCTTAGGGACCCACCTGGGCAGTGGGAGCAGCTCTGTTCCTAGTCTCCAAGTCTTTGCTTCTTCCTTACACTTCTTTCCTCTTGTGCCTTATACCTAGTTGGACATTAAGTTCTTCCACCTTTACCCCCAAACTGTCTCTAATAGTTGCCCTTTTATTTTATTTCAGTGACCATAGCCCTAATCCACATCCTCACTTAAAAACCAATAGCTGTGTCTCCACTTATGTACACTTCTGTCTGGAGTCAGGGACCCCAGCAGTGGCTGCCTCGGAGACAGACGGAGAGGTGATATATATGCTGGTGCCCCCTACTGTACTCAGTTGCTGAAAAGGGGAGCAGAGCTGTCTTGGGTCAGAGAAACTTTCGGGTTTTGCTGGCATAGAACCGGGAGGCTCGTGTGGATCCTGTTCAGTGATGCACCCTGAGCACAGGTGGGACTGTGGGCACTGCCCTCCTGTGGCTCACTGACATCCTGGGTGCTGATGGCAGCTGTGACACTCAGCTTGCAAGGCAGTGAGACTCTGAGCCTGCTTCTTTACCTACCAATTAAGAGGTTTAAATTCATGCCACCTCCACAGTCCTGCCTCCGTGTTCCCTCATGCCTTTCTGCTCTTAGTGAACAGGAAACACAAGAAATGTGTGCACTTTCCGCCAATAGGCAGAAACATAGGAATGCTTCTGAACCTTCTTTTGCAACCAGCCTCAGGGTCCTCACCCGATTAAAGCTGGCTCTGGAGACTCTATAAACCAACTGTAAAAAGCTCATTGACAATCACTTAGTGTCTAATAAATACACGGGCTAGACTGCACTGTCACCACACCACGCAGTCCCTCCCTCCTTACCTCTCAGGCTTGCCCCTTTCTTCCACCGACAGCTGCTGTCTTTACAAACATGCTTACCCGCACTCCCCTGGCTGCTCAATGCGCTTGCTAAATATGATAGCTCAGCCCTGTTTTGTCAGCCTCCAATTCACCCTTCACAGTGTGCCTGAGTGTCCTGTAAAAGTCCCGGTGTCTACACTCCGATGGCTGGAGGCACTCCTGCAGGCCCCACTCCCCACCCTCCCTCCAGCAGACATCTGTGCGATGGTGTGATGTGGTCAGTAGCCATCCTGTGGCCTGGTGCATATTTGGATTCTTCATGGCTTTTAGTCTTCCCCAATTGGGAGTGTCGCATTCTCCTCAGCTACATGTGGCACTGCCTGACACCCCCACCAGGTCCTTGGGCCCCCAGCACGAACACAGTTGATTATTAGGGGGGTACATGGGAACTCGTAGGCACCGACATCCGGCAGGGCTTTCCAGGCATCAGGAACCATGTCTGCTCGGGCTCTGTGGCCAGAGAGAACGTGGTGTATTTAAAGCACCATTCTGCAAACTCCTTCTGACTGTGATGATTTGCTTATAAATAGGTTTTTCATCACGATGCAGTACACATATAAAATTGAAAACAAAAAAAGTTTTGACAAATAACACTCTGATGTGTTGTTTCTCTGCTCCCATTTCATTAAAATAAAATGCTGATCTTGACCAACTACATTGTCTTCACAGTTCACTAAAATCCATTAGTGAGGTTGCAAGTACGAAAACGCTGGTTGAAGGTCCAGACTAAGTAGAGCCCCGGGTGTGAGGGCGCGTTGGACGCAAGATGAAGCTGGGAGGAAAAGCAACCCAAATGCCGCAGCGCGTCCTGCCCGGCTCGCCCGTCTGCCCGCCGAAAAGCCGGACAGGGTGTCGCGGGGGGTCCTTGGGGAGGGCGCCCCCAGCAGGTTTGCATAATGTTCTTGCCGCACACGGATTTGCGGGGAGTCAAGAGTGGGTGTGGGAGCGCAGTTAGAGGCGCTATTGTTGTGCTATTCCAGGTGAGGAATGATGGTGGCAGAGGAAGTGCTAAATGGAGAGCGTTTGCAGGACTTACTGACAGTGGGGCCTGAAGGTCAAGGGTGACTCTGGGTGCCAGCCCGTGGAATGGGGCTGACGCTGTGCGCATTCCCCGAGAGGCGAACACTCACGTTCGATTAGGCGGAGGGGAGACCTTGGTGTGGTCTTCTTCAGAAGCGGACCCGAGACAGAGACAGGTATAAGGACAGGCGGTCATTTGGGAGCCGAGCCCAGGAAACCCTGATGGGGAACTGAGACGGAGAAGGGCAGGGAGGCCATCGCAGGTGCGTTTGCGGGGATGGACGCCTGTGGGGTGCGGGGCCTTCCGCCTGCTGGGGAACTCGAGAAGCCAGGATGGTGCGCGTGTGCCTTGGCGTGTCCTCCCGAAGGCATTGGTGCCCAGCTCCTCCCCCGTCCGTCATTAGCCGACTGGTGGGTATGGATTCCCAGCCCTTCCTGCTCTGCCACGTGGGGTAGGCAGCGGGGACAGACCCCGGTGGGCAGGGAAGACCAGCAGGCAAATCCACGTACTGGAAGTTGGAAGCTGGGGGTATGAACTGGAGGAAGAAAGCCAAGGTGGGTGGATGGGGCACAGACTGTGGCCTCTGCTACCAGGAGTGTGGAGAGGGGAGACTGAGGCAGCCGTTGTGAGCGTGGCTGTAGACCTGCCGCATGTGACCCGACTTTCAGACATGCAAGTAGAGCCATTAGGTTGGACCGTGAGCGTGGAGGAGAGCAGAGACCTGGCGTCACCTGAGTAGAGGAGATAATCCAAGAAGTGGAGTTTCTGCAACATTAAGAACTCAGTGATAAAATACTTCACACAGTGCCCGACAGATGGGAAACACTGAACAAACTATCAGTTGTTAGTTCCAGTCTTTCTATTCCGTTTAATTCTCTGAGCGTCAATGTGGCCCCTTCTCTAAACTTGATGTTACACTTTCTGATAAGGTCCCTCCTTTCGGGTAGTGCACGAGGCCTACCAAAGGCCCCAGAGCGGGTCTAATCACCAGTACCTGTGGAACCGGCATCTCTGACACTGTACTCTACAGTTAGCTGAAGTTTCCAGTAAGTACCTTCTTTGTTTTCCTCATGAGACTCCACGTATCAAGACATTCTCCTAGTGTGGGGCCCAGACCAGCAGCCCTAACATCGTGGGGGAGCTGGTTGGAAATGCAGAACCCCAGGTTCTACCCCAGACCTGCTCATCAGAGTCTGCATTTTAACAAAAGTTCTGAGTGGTTCCCACGCACATCAGAACTTAAGCAGCATTCTTTTGAGAGCCCATTGCCTATGTTTGCTTCCCCCTTCCCCCCAAACATTCAACCCCAAATACCTTCCCTACCCTTATCCTGTAGGAGTGATTTCCACGCCTCCCCTCCGACATGGTGGTAGAAATGCCATGACCTGATTGGTTGAGGTTGAGTCAATCACTGCTCCCCTGAAACAGGCACCCCACAGTGTTATCAGCTGGTCCTGGTTCAGAGCCAGGGCAGGGATTTGAATAAGGGTCTCAGCCTGCCTCTTACATCAGAATTCAAATGCACCTGAATAGGACTTAAAATAAAACCCCAGAGTCAGCTAGGGTGTCCCTTCCCTCAAAAGTCGATAAAATGGGCTCGAATCACAAATCCGTGCTGTAGGAAAGTCCTGTGCCCTCTTGCCATGCAATTTTTAAAGTTTGCTGCATGTAATTGACCTGCTCTCTGCCACACGTCACTCTGAGCTCCTGCTTCAGCTGAGTCAGTTAAGTTTGAGGATCCGCGAGCCAGTCCTCGCCGCTACTCTGCCTCTCTGTCGGCACACCTGCAGAGCTCAACACTTTTCTCACTTTTCAGAAAAGCGGTTAAGCAGAAACACTCACCCAAGACCTTCGTGTGTGGGACAAATTATATTAACAGGTTTGCGAAGATGGAAAGGACGTACGTCCCTTACGTGCAAATAATTTCACGGTAGACTGTTAGTGAATCCATGCTGTAAGATGCCCCTCGGCTGCTTTTACAGCTTGGGATCCAGCCTCCTGCCTTGTCTTCCCACCCTCCCCTCGCTCCTCCTTCTCATTTCTGCACGATCTCAGTAAGGAAAACGCAAGTGGGAAAAGCCCCACCAATTCTTTCCATTGTAAGGCACTGCAATTTAGTATTTAGGCTTCCTTTGTAGCCCAGACTCTGTTGAAGATTTGAAAAGGCTATTTGCCCGACCAGGTAACCGAAAAATGGAGTAAACACACGTGGAGACAGCTGATCTCGGGGCTGGGGACTTGTCCAAGGATACTGGATGGGCAGCCATAAGGTGGCAGCCCACGTTCACTTGTGGGTAGAGTAGCTCATCGTTCCTTTCTGTTTCCTCTGTCATTCCTTGACGAGAACACTTACTTATTTGTGTTGTCACTGTTTGGTATGAAGCACTGGAAGTGTGCAGAGTATACTACTCAGTGGTTTCTGTACGTTGACATCTTTCACACTCATAACTCCACTGGCCAGATAAGTGTTAGTGTCATTCTACACTTGAAGCGGCTGGGATTATGGAATTTAAGTGTTTTTACCATAGTGACAGAGCCAGGTAAGGGCCCGTGTCATTGATTTATATCTCTGCCTCTCCAAGTAGACTGTGGGCTTTTGTGAAAGCAAGAACCACATTCCCTTAATATGTGGCTTTGATGCTTGATCCTCTAGTACGTTGTAGGGTCCCCCAAATTGTTTGCATTGAATGAACACTTCACAGCGCAAGGGATGAGAGGAAAACCTAGCTCCTTGACTATGAAATAAAAGGTTCACATATATGTATGGTTTTTTTTCTTTTCCCCAATGAAAGAAGTGAGAGATCAAGAAGTGGGGGAGAAAAAAAACTTGAAAAGAACTTCTGTTCTGGGTAAGTTCCTTTATCTTAGGGAATTTTAACTCTCATTCCTCAAAGGCATTAAAATAAAGAATGAGGTATGGCTACTGGCTTGCGCCACACCCCCACCAAGATTACTAGCATCGCGGTTTGCTCATTTAGAGTCCACAGACCTTCATTATGTACCACACAGCATGAATCATCCTGTCTGTTCCTACAGAGAATACCCATTTGTCTCCCAGACGGTGCAGCAAAGCACCCCTTCCCCTGGCCACAGCAGAAGAAAGGGAGGACGGGAGCACAGCCGCTGGTCCTCTGCCCGCTGTGCAGGGAGGGGCTTCCTCTCCGACGTAGGAGCCTGGCCTGCGACCACCACTTGGAGCACGGGCCCTATTCTCTGGTTCTTTTCATCAGAAGCAATGGCCTTGCCTCCGTGTCCCTCTGGATGTCATTTACCCCCTTGGGAGCCTCATTTTAGACAAGAGGACAATTCTTTCAGAAAGGGAAAACTCACCATCCTGCTAGGACAGGTGCAAGTATAGCTCTTTTCTCTCTTCCTACTGCATTGGGCCATTGCCTTCCCTGTTAATTGATATGGAGACCAGAGGTGACACCTCACCTACCTGGAATTTAATTGGTCTGAAACCTCAGAGACTGTGGGACAAAGCCAGCAAAAACTGTTACCAGGAAGTAAATGGGTAAACCTTCTGAGCCAGCCCAGGCCCCAGGCCTCATAACCAGTGCCCAGTATTCCTAGTAAAGTCCACCAGGTTACCCACTCCAATCCCTGAACACCCGTGCCTAGCCATCCAGGAGAGGAGTTCTTTGCTAACCCCTGTTCAAATTAAGATTGGTTGGGGGCGGGGGCAGGCTACTAAAAGAAGCAGGCAATCTCCCTCCCTCCCACTGTATGTATTTTCAAAATATTATCACCATGGAATGGGGAGAAAATATGGCACCTTTGTTAGAATTCTCATAGAGGACTTCCCAGGGCTTGCTCCCTCCTGTGCCCCATCCTTGACTTCTCGGTGTCTGAACCCTGCTCCCCACTCTGGCTCTGTGTCTTGGACTCCAGCGTCTAGTTATGTTGTCAGAAACCCGGTCTATGGTGTTCATCGCGGGAAGGAATTCAAGGTTGCGCCGAGTATGCCAGGCAAGTAGATAATTAGAGGCGCTGTGCTCTCAAGATGGCGCGGGCGGGCCGGCTCAGGGAGCAGCTGCCCCGAGAGAAGTGGGGCGTGGGAATCGGCGGGGCGTGGGAATCGGCGGGGCGTGGGAATCGGCGGCCCTTGGAACAAAGCGGTGGAATATTGAGGACTGACCGCCTGACCGCACCTTCCCGTTGGAGAGGCTGCTGTTTTGTCCTCGTTTGACTGTCATGGTGACCGGGGCGGGGAGTGAGGGGGTGGGCGCGGGGGAATGGAGATTGTTCCTGGCTGCCTTGCTAATAGCATTATAATCCTATAATGACAATTAAGTTCGTGAACTGGCCACCATGCGCTTACGTTGGCAGCAGTGTACAAACAATTCGGTAAGGTGCCTTAACCATACCCGGTTTAGTTCACGAACTTAATTGTTAGATATTGGGGCTGATGACAGCTCTGATGGCCATTCCAGAGTTCCAGAATTGCTTTGACGGGTGGACTAGGTGCTGGTGTCAGTGCGTAGCTTCCCAAGGGGAGTGCTTCGAAGGTGACCTTAGTGATACTCAGCGATGAGGTATGTAGCACTTTTTCTAGGATGAGTTCATGAAATTAATTGTCCGACCTTGTATATACAAAAAGGCAGAGGAACTAAGGAACAGCATAGATTGTGATGTGCAATGTGTGGTAATTGAAAGGACTCTGGATAAGAACAGGGGAGACCTGGGGTAGGTCACTGGTTATGTCCTCTTAATTAAATCACGTCACTCCTCTGGTGACATTAGTGTCCTCATCTGTAATTGAGAAAGCTGTTTAATTCTGACATTCTGTAGATCTAAGGGCACTACAGGGTATACATTTCTGAGGGCTTCACAGACTTAATTTTATTACAACACAATATAATAATTAATATTTATAATGATGGGTCATCACTGAAAATTGCATTATGCCCACTGTACTTTTAAGGGAGGTCTCATAAAGTTTAATACATTTTAGAATGATTTTCTGTCAGAATGTTAAATGAAAAAAGTATATGCTGTATTTTGTACTTAGAAAGGTAGCCCCTCTGTTATACTGAAAATATGCAATCTAGAATGACTCAAGCTCCAAGGATTCTGTAGGGTGAAGTTTTGGTGTATCTATAAAGCACTTGATCAAGATAACTGCTTCAAACTAATGTGTTTGTCAATAGCACAAAAATATTTCACATTAAACAGTTGATGGATCGTTATGGAGGCAGTTAGGTTTGCTTCCCCATTAATATGAATTTTAAATTTTAATGTGTTTATCTCATGTCATGTTGTTTTCCCTCTATAAGACAGGACCATCTGAGTTAGCCTCCTCTACTAATTTATAAATTGATCTTACCAATTATATTCCAGGAAGTGGACTTTTTCTTTGATGACATTTTTTTGGTTCTGTTTGGATATTTACATTCCTTGAGATGTTCTGGCTGTTGTTTCATTACTGATAGAAAAGCTTAAAATGTTCAGATTACTACTTAGAGTTTCCATTCATTTGCAGTCAAGTTTGTAAGTCTCTCAGTGTTCATCCATGCTGGAAACATTGCTCTGTAGGGACAAGTACTTGGTGATTTGGCTCTTCCATCATTTAAACATCACAGGGAGATATCTTCATCACTGGAGGGGAGATTAGAAATGTGTCTATGACCAAAGCTGTTCCTTTGGGTATCTTTTCACATTTACTGTTGGCCAGAGTTAGAACTTGTCCACCCCCCACCCCAAATGTGACCTATATTGATAACAATCCTTAGCTTATCTCTCTCTCCAAGAACACTGAGGTATTTGTAGCCTTTTTTTCTCAATCTTGAAACAGTAAGGCTCTCAAATACACATAGCAGTGATAAATGCATGAAATTAGGCTATTCTTACCTGAATATTGCAGAGCCAATGATTTCTTATGGGTTCCCATAAAATTTAATCACAAGAAGAGACCAAATGTGACATACCACATTCTAAATTGGTCCCCAGATTTGTTTCCTACAGACAAGGAAATATATGATAGAAAGTGAGGAGTCAGTTATCTAAATGTGAATAATTAGAGATGGTATTTTTCTTTCAGGAAAGAAAGACAAAAGTGGTCTTTTGCCAGACAAAGTTTGTGACTCACCCAGCATACTGTCATTTAAGCCATGGGACTTAACCTTCATGGTCTTTAGTTTTCCTGAGTATAAAATGGGGTGTAAACTTGGTGACTTCTGATGGCCCATTTAGCTCTTTTGCTCTCTTGATTTGCCACTGATCCACAAGATGAAGGTTACTTTCCTTTTGCCAATTTTTGCTAATTGGGTTGCAGAAAATTAGTGCAGAGTGTTGGAGCCATTTGTAAGTAGTTAATCTTTAACTACTGCCCAGAGAATCCTGCAAGGATATGGTGTTTCAGAAGCTCGGGTGGGGGGGGGGGGGTCCTGGTTTACATCTGAGAGATCCACCGAGCTTGGTGGGAGGGTTAGAGCTTACTTACTATTTTGTTAGGTGGTTGTTCTTAAAAAGCATCTTCTCAGATTTCTGAGGTGCCAGAAATGCTGTTTGCATAGTATTGATTTGGGGTGAGCTCTTGAATTTGCAGGAAGTAACCACTCATTTTTATGAGCCTTTTCACCATCCTGGTTGCCTTGCCAAAAATGTACAAAGAGTACAAAAAAAAAAAGGCATCAGAAAAAGGGAAATAAAGAATATATATATTGCTGTATAATTAGAAATATGCAGAAAGTCAAAATTATGATTGTGAAGAATCTTGAATGAAACAAAACAAACATTCAAAATATTAAGTTAACCAGAATAATCTGGACAAAATAACTTATAATATGATCTTAATTTTGGAAAAGAGAGCCAACTATTAATGATGTTGGCATCTGGATGTAAATTATACGTGATATCTATATTCTTTATATTTACATGTAGTATCTCAATATTGTTCACAAAGTCTGTGTAAGTTCTACCTACTGGGAATTTCAATGTATTGGCAATTCAGCATTCCCCTTGGACTGCTTCTTCTGTGTCCTCAAGGGTGTATGTTGTCCAAGGTGCATTACTGTTGAATGGTGTGGTGGTTTTGTTTTATTTTGGAATCAACAAAGGATACAAAAACTTTAAGTCATTCTTTTAGAATTCCTGTATTTTAGTTAACAGTAATAGCTTACAAAGGTATCACTGAGCAGCTTTTAAGAACTTCCACTTTCACTATCCAATTTCGCTGTAGCAACGTAACATTACAATCCCCGTAACTAACAAATGGCATCTTATCTCTATCACTGTGCCACCTGAGACCCCTGGGTTTCTCAGTTTGAGACATAGACTCTGGTTAAAAGGACTCTCTTGGTGGTATTTTACTCCATCAAATAAACATTAGATATAATGAAGAAAACTGATTCTGAAAGGTGAACGTCTGGGTCATTTTCCCTGAAATTTACATCCCACATTATTTGAACTACAGGCCATTTTGCGTGTCTGTGTTAGATCTAATATCTCTTGTCCTTTGCTCAGGCAAGAGAAAATAGTATGTGAAAATGAGTGTAATTGAGGGTAAAGGAGGCTTTTTGAGACTTAAAGGATGAGTAAGTCGTTGTCCGCATAGGAGCTCGTATTTAGTCAAGGTGTTCTGCAGTGGAATGAATTACAGTGTCTTCTTTGCCTCTGATTCTCTTTGGTTACCATAGAGATTGGTTAAGAGTTTCATCTCTGGATCCTTCTCTATCTCTTGGTATTGACTCAGTGACGTTGAGTTACTCAGTTAGTTTCTCTGTGCCTCAGTTTCCTCCTCTTTGCAATGGGAATAATAGAATTACCTACCTCCTAGGATTGATGAGAGCACAGTGCAAGTTCCCACTGTCAAGCACTCAGGAGAGTGTTTTGCACAAAATAAGTGCTTAACACATACTCACTATTATCATTATCATTATTATCATTAAGTATAAAACTGCTACACTGTTACTACATTGAATCTTTACCTCACCATGTCTTGAATTAATATATGTGCTGCGTCCTTGATATATTGGATTCTAATATAGCATACCCATAACATTTTGAGTATTAATACAGATACATTTATATAAACCAATAATTTCTGGGGTTTTTCTACACACTGATGATCTGGGTCCCTGAAGATTCAAAATATAGATTTGTATAAATAAGATATGTAACTGAAAAAATACAAATCCTGGAATGCAACCACACAATCCATATGATTTTGTTTCCCAGTGTCCATATAAAATCTATTCAGTAGGGGAAGGTTTTCCTCTATTATCAGATGAAAACTTCAACAACGTCATTACTCTTAGATAATAGAAAGTTCTGAAGGTCACTTTATACACAAAATAAAGTGTCGATTCAGAAATTGGCTGTCCAGTCCAGTATGTTAGTCAACAATCCATCTTCCTTCGGCCCCTCCCCCAGCTGAGGCGCAGTTTCAATGGGCCACCTGCCTGCAGGAATGAAGTCTGACCGGCCCCTTCTGTCCTCATACTGGCCTCTCCCTCCCTCATCCCCTCTTTGGAGCTGTTGCTCCCAGCCCTATCAGAGTTGAAACAGATTGGGAGGGCGGAATATAGGGACATGAACATCATTCTTTCCTGTGACAATATCATAATCTGCTTTGTTCTTTCTTATCCCAGCAGGGGTGTTTAAAAGATTTTTTTCCTCCCATGTACCAGGGTGCCAAAAAAATATCCCTATTTTAAGAGATGTTATCTATGCGTTATTTTTTGAAGTTGAATTGAATTACGGTAGCAATATGTAGTATGACGTCCACTCAAAAGATGGTGTTAATCACATGAATGCTAGTGTCACTGTGCTACAGGCAGGACAGTCAAATAAAATGGTAGAAGCGCAGTTGTCATTCAAAGGAGCACAAGACCATTTGGAAGTGGTATTTGAAATTCAAGAACATTGTTTAAGTTCCCCCCACATTCTCCTGATTTAACACCCCTTGACTTCTACCTATGGGGACCTTAAAGGTGGTGTACAATAGGAAACTGGTTACACTGGCGGGACTTTGGGAAGAAACTGAAACAGCACGCGCAGTGATTCAAGGGGACACTTCGGTCAGTGTTGCTCAAGCAGTGGTTCGCTGTAATCAGAAGAGTCTGGATACTGCTCGTAACCTCTTGAGCACCTCTTGTCATTGCAGATGTCAAACATGACTTGTATTCATCTTTTGTTATCAGTATATATTGAGTGTTACAATTTTAATAGTTTTTTCCTTTCTTAAACTGTGTATACATTTGTGGGTACCCTTTGCATGCTTCTTTAGTTTCGTTGGAACGTCGCCTCTGATGGCAATTTCTGTGACTTGGGAAAAGGCTGCCAAGCTGTTCCAGCCAGCTGTGGCAACCCACTGTGCCTGTGGTTTGGGGGAGAGACCCTCCCCATGGCCTCTCTCCTCTATCTTTTTCCCCTGCAGAAGTGAGAGCATCTCTAAGTCAGCTTGCTTTCCCATGGGTTCCCACATCTGACTCACAGAAAACATAGATGAACTTGGAGAGCCAGGTTGATGCCAACACATTGGTAATGCTCTGGCCATGCTGCCTGATTAGTCATTCCATCTCTTACTCCATAGACTTTACAGGAAAAAGTCAGCCCTCAGTCCACTGTGTCCACACACATGTACATGCACACGCATACCCACAGGCCCTGCAGTAGGTGCACACACACTTTCTGAGTAGTCCCCCGTTAGGTTTCAGTGATGGTGTACAACTTCCTCCAAGAAAACTTCCACTCAGACTTTCCTTCACACCATCCCTTTCCTTCCTCATTGTAGACCGTACCACAGAGTAAGGGTTGCAGGGGCCATGCTGTGGGCTCTTGGGGTCTTTTCTGAGGTTTCACCAGTGGACACTCCCACACTTTACTTTGATGCCTTATTATCTTCAGCATCTTGGCATCTCATTTGCAAATATCAGACCTAAAATCCATTTTTATGGAACAGATAGAACTTGTTTATATAGTTTAAAAATATATCAGAAATGTTTTGGTAATTTTATGCAACATGTAATCTGCCAAGATTTCAAGTTAAAAATAACTAGGGTCACCTAAAAGCTTATGCAACTTAAACTTTGGGGAATAGTGGGAGATTTAAAGAGGAAAAAATGCTCTGCAATGAAGGAAAGCAAACATTACTGAGCATAATGCAGAGGGTTTTGCTTCCCCCCGCCCCCAATGCTGACTCTACAATTGAGTTCTAAGATTAAGAACAAAAAAGAATACTCACTACCAATGAAGTTAAATGACCTTTTAGCTCCATCATCTGAAGTTTCACTAATGGCTTTAGCTCCGTCAGAAAGAAAAGTTCCATTTCACTCTCTGCCTTTCATGCACAAGTACAACAGATTGTAACACTGAAGGGGAATTAATGGGGTGACAGTGGAAATGAGTTTGCATGACACTCATTTGCTTGGAAATAGAATCATTCCTATGGACCACATCTGCAGTGAGCGGAGAAGCGGTCCTTCCGGGAACAGCAGAGTTACATCGCAGAGCAGAGGGCGCCACTGGACCGAACTGAAAACAGCATTTGTGTCACAAATGAAAATGTGAACAACGGGACTGTAAGGTTTCCTGTTGAGACGAATGCATTTAAATGTGGGAATATTATACTTTAATTTGTAAGTATAAACAAGATGCAGTCTAAATTGTGGCCATGCATCCATCCTTTGAAAAATGAACTTCCACTTTCCATTAATGTGATTTTTAGACCCCAGAAGTGTGATATTTCCAGAGGGTTTTTTTTTTTTCTCATGATAATGAGAAGGATACTGCTTTGAGCCTATAAATACACATTTTTTTCTTCTGAACATCTGCTACCTTTTTTTTTTTTAATTACACATTCAAACCTAATTGATGCTTCTTTTGAACAAGGAAGATTCACAGTGTTTACACTGTATAAAAGACAGATTCATTCACTGAGTTTTCATTTGTATACATAGCACCTTACTTTGGAGTTATGTGTATTAGAAGAAAACAATTTAGTTATTATTGATCTGAGAAAATGGCTTTATTGGTTTATAGTATTCCTAATTTGAGGGGGAGATGAACTTCATATGAAATTTGGTTATTTAAAAAACAAGCTGTGACCCTGGGAACCAAGATTCATTTGTAACCCAAGAAGGGAAAAGCGTTTCATAAAATTTAATTCTTTAATATTTTACTCTGTAGTCCTGAATTAAGTTCAGATGTCATCCTAAACAGTTGCCTCCTGTGCATTAATTAAGTAAAGGCAAGACAAATTATTTAAAGATTAGCAGGAATTTCAATAAGATTCAAAGCATCTGCTAGTTTTCTTTTTTTTTGTTAGACAGTTTCCATACGTAAAAAACAAGATGGTTTATTCACTTCCTGATAAAGAATACTCTCTTTTCCTATAATGAGGAAAAAAGATTTTGATTATTCTTTCAGTCCAGGTCTCATCCGGGGATAGAAACCACCCTTTCAACTTGGACAGAGATAGTTTAATATAAAGAAGTATCACCTGCAACAATAAACTCTATTTTGGTTTGAATTTAGTCCAGAGTCATTCCCTTTTTCTCACTCTTCGTAACATGTGAGTCCTGGAAGGTTTATGTCTAGGTTGACCAGACATACCACTTTGAAAGGGACAGAAAACAACAGTACTGTCCCGTTTCAAACAGGATGTGTGGTCAGCCACTGACACTGTGAATTTGGCCCAGTGAGACCAGGCTGACCACATGGATCATTTGAAACGGGACAGTACTGTTGTTTTCTGTCCCATTTAAAATGGTCTGACTCTTTAGCCTATTTATATCACATTTTAGAATAAAGAGTAGGGGACAAGGGGACTCGATCATCACATAGCCTTTGACCTGACCATGTGCAAAATCCTGTGGCTGTATGACATCTCCAGGTTCTTTATCTGTCAGGTGAGGCATCGGTTGTCTGAAGCCCCCTTTCAGGTTCACGATTATGCTCTTTCTTTGTCTGTCATGTTCTCTCCTTCAGTCTCTTCTCCCATCCCTCTCTCCTTCCCTCTTCTCTCAGACCTACATAATTCATGGTGCACAGAAATATTGGGGTATTCTCCCACACCATTCTCTGATGTAGGAAGCTTATGGGTTGAGAGGACATCAGACAACTTTGTCCCTGACACTCCCCAGAATCTCTTCCATCCTGTGATGCCTCTGCCAGTCTAAGGTGGGTGTCCCCATGCACCCACTACCCCCCAAAGTTCCAGATAAGATGCTGGGCACAGATCTCCTCTGTATTCACCAACATATCTGGAGTAAAAGATTGAACAGGGTCAAAGACTTTTACAAAAATACCTTTCTCTTATTTTCCCAACTTTTTGTGGTTGAATCCTTGGTTTGGTGATTTTATTTTTAAACATAAATTTAAGCATTTTGTGATGTTTTCTTTGGTTTTGTCATGGCAACTCTTCCCTGAGGCAAGATAAGTCTCTAAGCCAACCTATTAAATGTGATTCCTGTATACTTCTCACTCTTAATCATTCTCCTTAATCACAAATTCTAACTTTTCAGTATTCCTCTTAAATCTGCTCCACTGAAGCAAACCAAATACTCCAGGTATAGTTGGGGAGAACCAAATGAGACTAACAGCCCCAAATTTGAAGAGTACATATTCATTAATATAGCCAAATGTTGCATTACTATCAGTAGCTGTCTCCAATATTGGTACATTAAAATTTTGGAGAGCTAATACCTATACATTTTTCCTTATAAATTGCTTCCCTATTCATACATATGCTGTTGAATATGAGAACCAAAGGGAGATCACAGAATATTAATTGTTAAGTTACCCACCATACGATCTTTTAAAAACTTTGGCAAATATAACTCAGTCCTTTAATTCATTTCCTGATTCACATAACTTGGTGTTTTCTGTGAATATTAGAAACGTATTATCTAAAATTCTGTTGAAATAATTGATTTAAAGAGGGCCAGATGTTGCATAACTCAAGTTATAAACAAAATCAGATATGGGTCACTGAGACATTTTAATTCCATCTAACTATTGAGAATAAGCTGTTTTATCAAGAACTATGATCAATAGAGATAATAGAGTGAGAGAAATGCTAACTTTTTTGTTTGTTGTTTGTTTTAAAATACTGCTAATCTTCTGTAACAGTGGTTCTCAACTGTGCACTCCCCAGACCCCAGGGACTTTTACAAAGTGTGTAGATGTTTTGGATTGTCATAACTTGTGGGGGGATGTCACTGACATCTAGGGGGTAGAGGCCAGTTTATACTGCTAAACATCCTTTCATGTGCAGGACCATGCCCACAACCAAAAGCTATCTAGCCCAAAGTATCAATATGCTGGAAAATCACTAGGGTTTCTGTTGATTCTGATTCTATCAGAATATGTACATTATTCTTTAATGCTCATGCTCATTAGTTTTAAAGAAGTACTTTCCCCTTGATTTTGGAGAGGTCATGTTTTAGTCTTTCCTTGAACCCCACTGACAAGAAGAGCCCTAACAGTAAAAGCTCATTATCTTCCCAAAGTGTTCCAATTCAAAAAATACTATCCATTGCTCTGAGAAGTAAGAATTTCAAGATCACTTGGTTTATCTAGACTCACATATGTGCATTTTTAAATCTGAAGCATCTAGTAGAAAATAAATATTTTGAATTTTGAAACCATGGATGGTGTGAACTCAGCTCCCCACAGTCATTCAGGATGACTGCCACCTTCAATCTCAAATGCATTCTTCTTCACACCTGGTCTTCAAGGTCATTTCAGAAGGAGAAGGGGACATATAGGAGCACACTAGTATGTAACCACCTTATCCCACAGATCACTATACCTTACATCCCCTTGGTCAAAGCTTGTTATAAGGCCAACCTAAACAAAAGACAACAAGGAAATGTCACCTCTGTCTGGCCACTATTTCCTGTCAACAGCTCTGTGGTGTGAAAGTGAAGAACAAATCTTGGGTAGACAGTCAGTCATTTCTACTATAATGAAGTTTTTTGTTTGTTTTTGGGTAGCAGAACTCTGGCTAGGGAGAGAATTATATTTACTTAAAAAATTTGGAAAAGCTATTTGAGGCAAAGAGTAAGATGTCAGGCACATAGTAATGAACAAAAACAAACCAACAAACAGATACCTTCCAAGTTCTAAGGATATTCTTTGTGCTACTGATTATGGAAATGAGTTTGCTTATTCAAGTTGGAGGTAGGAACTGGGGCCTCCGAAGTATTCTGAATGGTAGAGAAGAGAGCAAACGGAAATTCCGAGATCTTTAGTGTTACAAGCAGAAGGGGCCTGATAAAGACTGAAAGTAGAACAGGAAGAAAGGCACCAGGTGAGGGCAGGCTAGTAGGAAGAAACCTTTGGGAATTAGAAAAATCTAAGAGGAATGCCCAAAGAGTGGGCTATTGGAGAGGAAGAGGGAGGGGGGAAGGGGAGAGGGGAGAGGGGAGGGGAGAGGAAGAAATGAGAGCGAGAGAGATTATCTTTAGAATTTGAAACAATGCTTAGGTCTGTGTTTAGCACAAGGTGAAAAACAGATGGAACAGGACAAAAGCAAAGGAAACAGGTATCAACATCTGGGTTACACTCTAGACATTCCAGTATCATCAAAAATGCTTACATAGTACTTACACTAATTTTCCTATAGAATGGCTTTTTTTCCCCCTTCGCCCCCCACCCCCCACCCCCCAGTTAGTGTTCAGAGCAAGAAACAGAACAACTCTAAGGGCTTTAGGCAAACATGGGTTAAATAAAATAAGTTAGTTGCCTGCAAAATCTTCAACAGGCCGGGAGGAGTGGAAGTCAGGAGAACACCATGTGACTTCTGGCATCAAAGCTTTCACACCGCCCCAGAGGTTAAGAACGGCTGCCATGAAAGTCACACTGCTGCCAAAGTCACAGCCGTCTGCACACCCCAAGCCAGAGAGGAACATGGAGTCCAGCTGCTGCGACAGGCACGTCTGCCGGAGCCCATCTGCCCCTATCCGTGTCACCGTCTCCTCTGTACTTTGTAGCCCTCAAGGGGAGGCATCTCCTTGGCAGAAACTAAAGTGCATCCAGAGCATCACAGCAAAGGGAACGGAGGAAGGGAGAGCGTTGCCCGCCGTGCTCCGCGGTTCTGACGGGGAGCAGAACGCAGGGTGGGGCGGGGCGTGCAGCCGGTGCCGGCCGCACGCGTTTTGTTTTCACAGTCACCGCTTTTCATCTGAAGTCGGTCACTTCAGGAAAAGCTTAGTCAGTTTTTTCCCACAGCATTTCAGGTCAGTCCTTCTAAAAGTCATCTGAAATGTATGGATTCACTTTATCATAAAGACACAGTCCACCGCCCCCCCCCCCCCCCCCCCCCCCCCCCCCCCCCCCCCCCCCCCCCCGTCAGCTCCCCTCTTCCCCAAGGAATTCTTTAATCAAATATCCTAAACAGAAGCACAGAGTATGAAGCAGATTCGAAAGGGAAGTTTTAACACCGGCACTGGGAATGATGCGGGAGCTTCCTCAACCTGGCCAGTGTCCTGTTCGCCAGGCTGTCACAGGGAACCTTACTGGGAAAGCTGGGGAGGAAACTTGGAGACCTGCTGGTCTATGTAAAATAATACAGATTTTGTTCTCAGGACAAGACTCAGTTTGAAAAACAATAAATCAAAGCAAGGGGAAGGAGGCAGCAGTAATTTAAATTTAAATCATGTTCTTTACCAGGCTACTGAGCAAACGTTTTTGAGCTCAACTACTATGCCTTCCTTTGAGTTGATCAGCTATTAGAATTAACCTCATTGGCACACTGGCTGACTTCATACAATAAATCTTGAAGAGCAGAGAATCATTCTGCCTGGTAACATTCTTCATTCAAATATACTTGCAAATATGTTCTGCTTCAGTAGGGTAACTTTTTTGTTATTTTTATATTGTCAAGTAGATATGCAAAATAAATGTCACCTGGCTGTGTTAGAACTTCCCCAGATGCTCAGGTATCTGGGTGACAGAGTGTAGAGAGCATCCAGCAGGTGGTGGGAGCAGCCTGAAGCAGGTCTCCTATGCTCAGCCTGGAGACCATCCAGACTTTCTGGTTTGAAAATGAGGGAACCGTTCTGATCCACATCTGCTGTCTTAGAGCCTTGATTAACAGACACATGTCTCCTCAGGGTGTGTGTGTGTGTGTGTGTGTGTGTGTGTGTGTGCGCGCGCGCATAGGGGAGTTGTGGCTTGTTTTTTCATTTATGCAACAAGAGGCCTGAACGGAGCCAGGATCAGGTTCCTATCATTTCTAACCTCAGCCCTGTCTTTCTCAACCTCCCCGCCTTTATTTTTTTAACTGCTGCTTTTGTTGTGTGTTCTTTGGTAAGAGGATGTGTGGTTCATAACAGTAAAGGTCTTTCTGCATTATCTAAGTTGAAGGAAGTCTTATTTCAATAGGGAATTTATTTTGCTGAAATGATTCTCAGGAAAGTACTATTTTTACCTTCCTTAACCTTCATGCCTGTGCCTGCAACGTGGGCACATAAGAAGACACTCATCTCGGAAATAGTTTGTTTGCCAAGGTGGAATTTATACGCTCCTCAGTATGTATAATAAGAGAACCCTTCACATTCTTTAGGGTTCTACTTAACATGAGTCATATTTTCTTTCACTGGCATATTCATTCAAGGTATCATTTTATGATATCACAAAGAATTATGATACCCAGAGTTAAAGATAGTTAGGGAAACGAAGTGTGAGTTTGCTTGAAGGATGACAGCTCAAGTGTTTAGCTTCATGATTATGTAAATTCCTGTTGTATCTGTTTTTAATATGTATATATATTCACATACATATAAATCCGATGAGTTTACTAGATTATAATTAGAATGCTAGCATTGTTTTTAATGAATTTCTGCCTTATCACAGAGTTTGCAGGAAATGACTTTTAATGTATCACCATTTTAACACACACTGGGTTGTTGGCTGGCCCTGTTGCCATGCAGAGCTAACCAGTTTAGCAGTAGGCGTTGAATATGCTCATGTTTAAAAAATACTCATAGTGCTTACACAGGAGGCGTCTGGAGAGCCACTCACTTACATAAGGGTTTGGGTGGTTGGCAGTGAAAACTAAGTTGTGCTTTTTTGGTGCCTCTCTTATAAAGGTCATTCATGACGATCATTTCCCAGAATCCTTACCTTGAGATCAGGACTTTGTTGTTGTTTTCAAAGGTACAGCAAGTTTTCAAGAAAGGATGGGAAAGGGCAAATGTTCTGGAAATCAGAATTTATACATCCTGAACTTCTGTGTTCCATTGCATCCCCTTTGAAACTAAGATGTGAAAAATTTTAGGTAATTTTGAAATAATTATTAAATTATTGCAGGGTTTATGTGGAAAGAGATCTTTCATCTAATTTCTGTCTCTGTGTGTGCCTGTGTGGGTGGGTGGGCATAAGCTCTGCTCTCTGAGACTGCTTTTTCTTCTGTTTTGTTTACTTAGGCAACATCTTAGACATAGGTACTTAGCCTGCATCTAAGGTGTATGCTTTGTTTCTCTTTAAGAATCTCATTTGCCCTCTCTCACATCCTACCTACCTGGGTCCTATTTTTCCCACTCCTCATTTCTGTCTCTAGAAATCTGGAAAACCTACTGATTGCCCAGGACTCCGCAGTGTTCAGTTTGAATATATGTACACCACTGTGCTTTGGTTAAAAGTTTTCCCTCACTACCCATGAGTCACATGTATTATGAGCACAATTACCATAATCATCCCCTGTTTACTGGCACTATGCCTACTAAACTGCCGGAAAATTATTTGGAGTTGTTTGGAGTGGTTTCAGGTGGAGAGTGGGACACACAAGTGGAATGTGACATTCAGAGAGGGCCGTATTGCTGTAGGGACACAGCAGCTTGTGTGGGAAACAGGTGATTTCGTTCCTCTTTTCTCTCTGGAGTTCAGCTTAACGAAGTTCAGGGTGTGGCAGAAGAATTCCAGTGTCATGTTTTTACAGATTCATTTCAGTGTTGAGAAAGTGGCTCGTGGCCCTCACTTTAAATCTTAATTAAAGCAGTATGCTTGGTTGTGATAAAAGTGTATCTTTAGGTATCCGATGACGGTTGTTGGCATTGCCAACATGGCAGTGTTCAGCAAGCTTCCAATATTAATCCCTTAAAAAAACCACATTGTATTTTCTAGATTGTGAATTTTTTCAAGTACCTCCAACTTTATTTGTAAACTTTATCTTATAGACGTTAATGTTGGCTACTATGATCCGTAAGAGTGCTCACTATAAATATAAACACCAGTTTCATTTCCAGGAGTTACATTTGGGTACCATAATTTGGTCTTGAACACCAACAGAAGATTCAAGGGAAGGTGCAAGTTTTGTGTCACACACAGTGTGGCTAGACCTCATCCTGCGTGCTTGAGCCAATGCACAAAACACATTAGATAAAACTACAGCTCATTTCAAATACGTTGAGTAGCAGTGCTACTCGGCCGCTTACTTTTGTGGCACCAGGCCGTTTTAAAATTATGATAGCAGACAGGGGCACATGTGACATTAAAAAGCTTCATGGAGTAAGAATGAAATCTCCCAGTACCAGAAAAAAAACAAAAACAGAGGTTTTAAAATCTTTGTTCTAAGAGCAATTACATAGTGTTCATTAAATTGTATGAAGTTCTGTCTCCATGCCCAACACAGTGTTCAGTCTGGAAATACAGATGCTTACAGTCTAGCAGGATAGGCAGATATAAAAACAATTACTGACACAATAAAGAGAATATTTGGAAAAATTGAACATGAAGTATCCTGGAAAGTACACATTTATGAGCTGCAGTATCAGCTTTTACAGAGGGCAGTAGGAGATGACCGGGGTCTGGTGTGCCGTGGGACGTGCTCCCTGGATTAGGTCTTATTAACAGTGCGTCAGCGGTACCACAGGTTCCACGTTGTTGCTCACGTGATTTTACTTGGTTAATTGCTGTTTTTGTGTTTGTTCTTCATGATCACATTTCCAAAATCAGATGATCTCATGAATCATAACACACATGCAAATGCAGGGAAGCCTACTGAGCACTCATTTTGAAAAATGCCACCTGCAGCATGTTTGAAGTTCCCACAAAGTGAGAGCTCACTTATATAGGAGCAGAGTTTTAGATGTGAGAGGCCTGTGCATTTGGGAAATGATGAAGTAAAGTCTTACAAATGTTCAAGCGACCTTCCCAATTGACCTGGCGTATCCTTGCCAGAGGCACCAAGAAAAATCAGTGCCAGCTCCCCCAGCCTTGGTTATTTGGCCTGCTTGAGGCAAGTCTCCTAATGATAGAAGGGTTGACACAGCCCCTTCCCATCATGCCTGGCGTTCCCTAGATTATTCAGTAAACTCTGATAGAAGGGTGTGGTGAGGTGCAGAAAGAGGAGACCTCAGCTCTGGAAATGCTGGGGTGCACTGCTCTGTGTGCAGCTGCCACTTCTTTGGACTTGAGAAAATAATTTTTCCACTGAGAGGGAAACAAAATTCTCAATTGTAGAAAAGCAGAAAAATGGTGAGGATGCAGCCTGTTGTTGATAATTCAGGTGGTTAATTACCAGTGGCACTGACGGTCATTTATCTTGCTCCTGCTTAGAAATAGTTTTGTTCCACTTGTGAGAAGTTAAATCAGAAACGTTTTCTGAAGTGGAAAATAGAGCGAAGGAGCCCAGCTAATCATCAAGACAGACGTAGAAAAGATGGAGCAAATCAGCTAGCATTGTTTATAGAAATAGTAAATACAAGGCTTAGTTAGAGTTCATGAATCAAGTGTTGAATGCTTATTCTTACACAGATAGGTGGGAAATTTAGTTTTATATAATTAATCTGCCCTGGTAAAAATAAGGCAATTATAATGTAACTATATAGTGATGAGACCCTTTGGTTTGGCAGAATCCTTGCTCTATGGGGAGGGGTGCAGTCAGAGAAGGGCTAGAGAAAACTCCTGGCTCCCCAAAGCAGGCCCTAAAACAAGGGCCACCCTCACCCAAGTGTAAGGCCCCTGGATTGGGGGCTCTGATACGTGATACAGACATAAGGAGTTTGAGAAAACAATGGGACATCCAGTTGAAAATGTTCTGTAGGGAATTGGAAATATCAGCCCAGAAATCTGGGGTGAGTATGCAAATTTAGGAATCTTACTTTAGAGCTGATAATGGAAACCATAGATTAAATGAGATTTCCATGGAAAAAGAGTAAGGAGTGGAAAAAAGAGAATGATTGAGAATTGAACTTGGGAAATCCACACACAATTTATTGATTTAGATAATAATAGTAAGAGCTTTGAACGTTGTTACGTTTTTTGCCATTATATTTATGGAGCTACTACTATACGTCAGGCAGTTTGTATGGATTAGTTCATGTTACCCTCATAGCCCCTGAAGTAAGTGGTATGATTAACCCTATAGTACAGATGAGAGACCTGCTGTAGCTCAAGTATTTTTCTTCTATTTCTTAATAAATCAGGAATAGTGGCCATGGCAAAGCAATCTGCTCATTTTTGCTACACTGTTGTATAGCTTTTTCTCATTTTCTTATGGGTCCTCCTAAGAAAAGCTTAGAATCTGCCACAGGTTCAGAAATCGGTTGTAGATTGCCCAAAGTGCCTGAAATCCCTGCTTGGAATTTTGTTTTTGTTGAAATGACATGAATATTGTTGGCATTTATCTGGAAGCAAGACAAAGAGACTTACCCCACTCTGTGTAGGTGGATGAACTACATTCTCCTTTAGCTCCTCACTACCTCTAAGTTGTTATTTAACTTGAAGGACATCATCAGACAGCAGATGAAATGTGCATTTTTGGGTGCTCAGGGACTTTGATGGAATCCTCGGCTGACTCATGATGATCCTAATGTGGCATTGCTAAACAATTTGTGCAAAAATATAGTCATTTGTACAGTCCCTCAAGATGATATGTACTCCCTTTGGTAATGTATGAAAACTGATGTTCTTTTAGGTATTTGAAATAGAGCGTTAGATTGGAAAACACTAGAGAATGAACCCTTACTTCCCCAGAGAATGTATTTTAAGAACCAATGGTATTGTCTTTGTAACAACTAAATCGCCCTGTATCTGCAAAAGAGTACAATGAATGTTGTACTCACTCTTAAATAATTATAGAAGTACATACAGTTTTCCTTTCTCAGGTTAAAAAGTTCAAAAGTAAATTTAAGAGAGTTGTACAGTAAGGAATTTTAATGGCTTGAAATCTGATTTCATTCTTCAATCCTTGCTTTCCTGTATTTTTTTTTCTGTGATGCCCATTTATCAATGTCAATCAATCAATCAAATTCATCATAGTATAGAATTTGAAATTATTTTTGATAACTTGAGTGTGCAAATATACATCATTTGGGATGGTCTAGTACCAGGGGTATCCAACCTTTTGGCTTCCCTGGGCTACATCGGAAGAAGAAGAAGAACTGTCCTTGGGCAATACATAAAATACATGAATGATAGCTGATGAGATAAAAAAATGGTCTGTGCATAATTTTCAGAGTGTTTTAAGAAAGTTAACTGATTTATATTGGGCCACATTCAAAGCCTCTTCAGGTGCCTGTGGCCCATGGGCTGCAGGTTGGTCATGCTTGGTCTAGATTATGCTAGAGAAATGAACAACTTGAACTTTTAAAAGCACAAAGGTATATTTTTCACTCAAGGTGCATGTCCATAGTGGGTTGGCTGGGGCTCTACTCCATGTCTTTACAATTAGAACCCAGGATGAAGGAGTCTGTATCAGCCGTAGCAACACCAGTGCACTGGTGGTCGGAAAGGAGACTTGCAAAGTGTGCCCTAGCTGTTAACAGCTTCTACCGCAGTAACACCCATGTCTTCTAACGTTTCATTGACCAAAGCAAATTCATGGCTCTGCCATTCTAACTAAATGTGATCCACCATGTGCACAGGAAGGGAAACAGAAAGGAAATATTGGGTGACTGGTGCTGTGACTGCCACACTAGCCTGTTTCTGTGTGCTCAAGGAGGCAACTGGGAGATCTGAATGTTCATGAGTTGTCTTCACAACTTTTAGTAAAAGGTGAAAGATTTATATGGTCTGAAGAGAAACCAGGGTATTTCACAACTTTTAAAAGTGGGCCACATTCCTTCTGCTTCTTATGAACACATATTTCATTTGTTTAAACGTGCTAATGGGATCGAGGTGAAATTTCTGTTACCTTTTTTGTCTTGCTTCACCTCAGTTTGGTTCCTGAAAGTCAAACTGTTTTTCTAGGTCTAGTCTTATAAAAAGTACAATATGAGAATAGGGGGAGTGAGTGATTGTAAATGGATTTAGTCCTTAAAAATGTCAACAGCCATTCTTACTAGAGTCATAGGGAGTTGGTAGGTCAACTGGGAGTATAAAACTCAACATTATTTTTATTATTTGATTTTTTCCAGATGGATTTTTGTACACTTTAGAATCCAGGGCAACAACATTGGCTTCTATTTGTTAAAAATCAAGACAGATGGTTGAGAGCTTATTGTGTTGAATCTTTAATCCAGATGAAGACCAGACAAAGAGTCACTGTGCTGTCCTCCTAGAGCGATGAACAAATTTGTTCTACACCATTTTGCAAGCAGACGGTCCTTTACGCAGAGTCTTGCTGTGGAGCAGTGAGAACATCTGTGTTGTGTACATGTTCATGCAACCGAAACTGAGCTTATTCAAATTGTGAGATCAATGATGTATTTACAATCCGTTTTGAACATTGACCTCCAGAGATAAAAGGGTGAATGGCACAATCACGTTTTAGATCTGTCATTTGGGGGTGTCATAACACCGAAATGATTTTTTGACTCACATATTTCTTCAGGCTCTGTTTTGACATGTGTTTTGTTCGTTTTCTAAGAGCATTAGAGCATCTGAATCTCCTTCTTAGTGTTTTTATATATATATATATATATAAAGGCAAACACCCGCCATTATGATTTACAACTGCTCACATACAGCAAAACAAAATTGCAGGATGTTCTGAAAGCCCTCAAGGTAGCAGGTCAATAGATGAATGGCTTCTGGCTAAAATGAAAAGATCTGAATTTACCAAGCCTCTTTTCCTCTAATTATCATAATCAGTTGATAATTTAAATTTCTAGATGTCTAAGTATATCTTACTCAAATATTTTGATATATTCTATTTTTACTCTTATTCTTCTAAGTTTTATGAAACGTTTCCTATAGTTTGTCTTGTAAATAATTTATATATACATTTGCTGTTTACCAGCTAGTCCCTGAGGGACTGACTGTCTTACTCTGTGGCCGGTTGGTGAGCTTTAACTGACACAGGTCCCTCTGTCTTGAAGCTTGCCTTCTGGTGAGGGAGACAGGCATTTAGATAATTGCATGGATTAGTTCAAAGTTGGTACCTTCGGGTAATGAGATCATCTAAGAGGGAGATCAGACTTGCTTGGGGTGGAATTGGAGGGTCAGGGAGATGTTTCCTGAAAAAGTAAAGTGGAATGGTAATCTATATAAAAATCGTAAGCATGTAATTCTGTAGCATAACAAGAGCATAACTGCATTAACAGCACTACTTTTAAAAGGGGGTTACTTTTGCTGAACCCTGTAGAGTGCCCCCGACCCCCTTGGCTTAAGAACTTTCAAAGGCCTCCAGTGGTTCATAGGACAATGAAAGACCACTGAGGACCGGCACGGGACTGCGACGGGCCTCTCCATCCTCTTTAGTGGGAGGACCCTCCTGCTCTGACTGCTCCTGGCTCTGGCTTTTCCAAGACCAGCTCGGTACTCCCTGGCAGGATACTCTTCTTTCTCATCCTCTCTTAGTGCATCTGCATACGTCAGGTCTCTAGCCTTTCTGCTGAATATTAATGTTTTGTAAAGACACTGAGATGGCATTAGCAAATTCTGGCTCCTTTGTGGGTAAACCATCCGCCTCTGCCTAGTATCTTGGTTTATTTGATACAGTCTTGCCCTTAGCCTGAGACGGTGGAGTTGACTGCAAATGTGACCTTCCTACAGGCTTGTGAGAAAAATCTGCTCAAGAGAAATTTTAGTCTGTTCAGAGAAGGACAGCTCTATCTTGCTCAGGGGTGGATTAGGTAATAGTAAATCGTGTTGTAATAATGTCGAAAGCTACATCATCAGCTTGGACTCATAAAAGAGAAATTCTTTCTCTTCTACTACACAGATGTACGCAAGTAGCTGCATGTGACAGGTTTGCCTAACACGGTTTCAATTCTTTGATGCTAGATAAGCATGTTTTCCTTATAGAGAATTCATCATTCTTTTGACTGATGTCCAAGGACTTCCCTAAGTCACAGAATTAATTTTCCAGGAAAACCTATTCATTCTGATGCAAAAACCTTTCAGCAGAAAAGTTGGGCAGAGACTTCTTCCTGATGGTTTGTTTCCAATTCTTTCCCACCCTAAAGTGATAACAAAAGATATATTTTTTTGTGGTCTACTTTTTACATGCTGTCCTATGAATATATATTTTATAGATTTTAAGTTAACATGTATGCACACATGTGACATACAAATTATAAAGCAAAGGGAAAAACACACCAGAATTATCTTGTATTTACAAGTAACAAGAGAGCCATGTTTTAAGTTCCTGAAGATTGATTTTGCTTGATTAAATGTGGATTCCCAGATGTTACAAGGTGGTCAGCACTAGTTTAAAATGCAGGTGGTGCGCCCATGTGCATACTGCTCCAGAGCACGTCATGGTAGATTTACTTATCTCAGAGGGCTACACAATTGATCCTTGTCACCATGGAGGAGCGGGTCCTTTGCAGCTGAAATTGGCACGTTATGGCTAAAATGAATACACTGCTCATGTCTCCAGCAGGCTATCATAAATGAGATCTCTCATTATTTCTCTGTCTCCATTTCTGCCAAAAGAATCAATAAAACACAATGGAGAACTCTGAAAAGTAGGTAAATGTTTTTTGTGGCAGGGTACTGCTCATCTCTCTTTTTATACTTACACCTATTGGATTTAAGATGAAATTGGTTTTTGAAATAAAAATACTCCTAAGTAGTACAGATAATAGCATGTTCCTTGCAAATTCTGTCTTTTGGGGACCAGGGAAGGGTCACTGGGTTTACACGTGTTATTGTTAACTGTTTTATATTTAATGGCCAAGGATTCCTACTATTAAAAGCTGGGTTCTAGGCTATTACTACCTCCATTTATTATTTATAAAGCTCTGTAAATGTGCATGGCATTTAATGTTCAGTGAAACGGTGCCAGACAAATTACCTTCCCGGAGGAACCGCCACGCTGAAAGCAGGAGAGCAGTGCGGGAGGGAGGTTGTGGGAAGGGTGGAGCGTGATTAAGGGCTGCAGACTTGGCATTGCTTGGCAGAGTAGGTGGGCTGCAGGGAGAACCTGAGAGCTGAGAAATGATTCTGAGAGTGGGAAGCCATTTAGTAAAATAAAACCAGTAACTGGAAGCAAGTGGAGGCACCAGAAACGGAGAGTGTCAGCCCTGGAAGTGAGAAATCTACATCTTCAGCTCTGACATTTGCTCGTACGCCTTGTTCACCAGCTTTCTCAGCATCACCTCTTACCCATCAGGTTCCAGATCAGTGGGATGCAAACATGCCGGCATCACAATTACCTGCCGGTGGGGGTGGGGGTGTTGTTAAAACACAGATTACCTGGCCACAGGCCAGAGTGTCTGCATCAGGAGGTCTGAGGTTCTGATTTGCACGTCTACCAAGTTTGCAGGAATTGTGCTGCTGGAAGCACACTTTGAGAACCTCTGTCATATAGTATCTTCAGTCCCTCTTCTGTCTTGTCTTCCCAAGCCCAGCTTGAAGTCACCTCTAATCCTCACCTTTATAGTCAGACAATCAGAAATTCCGAGGAATTGCTTTCAGATTTGTTTTCACATTTCCAGCCACTAACCTAATCAGATACTCCCACCACTCCTACTATAATGCTATTTACTAGCAACAACAGGAACTACAATTGCTACTAGAAACGTCTTTAAGCATCCACTATGTGTAAGACAATGTGGTAATCATTTCTAAATAAATTTCATTAAATAATACTATTAAGGAATCCATATTATCTTCATTTACAAGTGAAGAAATTCTTTGGTAGCAAGATTTATTCACTTTCAGTGGGTATTACAGAAGGGCCATGAAGGAAGATCTGTCTGACACCCAAAAACAGTGTTCTTATGTCCATCCGGTCGGTATTTAGACAGTAGACCACTTCTTTCTTGTAGTCCCTCGTGTATAATTACGTCAGCATAAGAGTGACCCGTCTCTCTTCTTTCAACTACTAATGACTTCCTCTATATTACAGAGACTTAGTATATAATGAGATGGCATTGGGCATCAGTGTGGAAAGGAAAGATTAATCAAGAAATGTCACTGGGACAATTAAATGCCTGTATGATGCAATAAATAGCAGATGGAATAAAATCTTCAATATGAAAAATAAACTTGGAAAATTTTAGAAGAAAACAAAAGCCACTGGAGTAGAAACTTTATAAAATTTATAAATATAAAAAGTTGTTACAGTACAACAAAAGAAATAATAAACAAAATGAAAGTTAAACTATAAACCAGGGAAATTATTCACAGTGAATTTGAACAAAAAGGATAGTTTTGGAAATATATAATAAACTGTCAAATCTTCACGGTTCACAAAATAGGAAAACCAGATGGCCAATACGTTTATGAAAATATGTTCAGATTTCAGAAATAATAAGGGAAATTAACATTGTATTATCTATCACCACAACATAAATCACGCACATCGGATTGGTATAAAGAGATGTCTGAGTGTCTACGGAGACGTGAGTGCTTGGGGATGGTGATACTCAGTATGTAACTTAGTACATTTACTTCAGAGAGAAGTCGAAACATATACTGAAGTTAATAATATAGGTACCCACAGCTTATTAAGTCTACTTCTAGGCGTATACTTTAGAATATCTCTTCAACAGACATACAAGGATATATGGACAAGCTTGTTCCCCACAACGTTGTTTGTAATAGGAAAACACTGGGAAGAAGCCACGTGTCCTTAATAGGTTACTGGATAATTAATTTTTGTGGTCTGTTTATACAAAACACAATTCCTCAGTTAAAAGAGATGACCCCAGTCCATATGTATTATTGTGGACCTGTCTGGAAACCATATTGTTGAACAAAATTAGTAAATCACAATGTGTACAAAAATGATACTATTTTTGTAAACTTAAAACTCTCAAATCCTACCTATTACTCAGCGATACACACAGATGAATCAAAATAAATATATGAATAAGAAGAATTTTAGGATGATAGTATCTCTGGGGAAGGGAGGAGAAAAGGGGGTGTGGTGGTGGTAGCCTTATTCCTATAAGTAATCTTTTATTATTATTTAGATTAAAAGATCTGAACCAAATATTGTAAAATGCTAATACTTGTTGCAGTGATGTGTCAAATACTTCTGTTAGTTTACTCTTGACTAAATAAATTTCCATGATCAAAAATAGAACATTTTATCTAAGGCTTCTGTAGTTAAAGAAATTTTGAATATTCTGGGTTAGTCGAAGTCCAACCATTTTCTTTGCTGAAAAACTTTTCAGTCATTAATATGCTAATGGACATTGTGAATTGCCAAGAGGGTAATGTCTTAAGAACTATTACCCAAACTTATTTGACCATGGAAGGCTATTTTTTTTAATAAAACATCTATTAACATCTCATGGATCTTTTGGGAAATGCTGTTATACATCACAGCACTTAATTCTCCCTAATTGTTTCATATAATTTAACTTGATTTATTGGGTTATATGTTCCATCTCCTTGATGTCAGGACCTAAGTTTCATTCCTTTTACCTAGTCATATATACCGGACATATAAGAATTACTTTGATTTTTCTGAGAAATTATTGTGCAGATTATTATACTCACTGTAGGTTTTCAGGGAGTGGAAATAGTAAAAGTAGCCCTTGCAAACAATTTTATATGAAAGGTGAAAAGCCAAAGTCAACAACACAATGATCAACATAAGGAAAACAGTAGTTTTCAAACAAAGGAAGTATATTGATGCCAAACATTGCCAGAACTATTATAATTGCGAGAAACTTCTTTTCTGCATTCAACTCATTCAACAGATATTCTGAGATACCTGAAGATAAAGAATAGCTTTATAATATATCAGCAGTAGATACAATCCAATGCATAAAATTTTCTCACAGGGAAATCATCAGTGATTTCTCAGAGTAAAGTAACCCTTTTGAAACTATGCTAAGCATAAATTCATTCCCAATTTTATTTAAAGAACTAATTTATTTAAAGATCTGTAAATACTAGTTATATGTTAAATTCTTTGGGTCACAAGGATATAACTGTGATGCAGCAATGTGAATTGATTAAGCAAAATTTGGTTTGCTCACACTTTATTTTCCATTGCCCTACATGTAAGGCACTCTCAGTGACCTTAATAACAGAAGTGAATGTTCCTCGTTCCCAGCCTTTTGATAATTTATAAATATATTAAGTGTGTTCAGTGGAAATATGCAACAAAAATGTAAAATTAAATATGTAAGATCCAGTACCAAACGTTAACGAGTTAACCCTTGATCATTTGAGTTTTTCTGAAAGGACTTTGTGATTCTCGTTCCACAGCCATTACCCTTTATACTGTTTATTTTGTTTTGTTTTGTTTTGTTTTTTTAATTTGGTAAAATTCTGCTGTTTGCTTAAAGATAAAACATTTGAATCTCATTTTTTTAAATGTTTTTATTTTCCTCTAATTCTTACAGGCCTAAAAAAATTGTTTTATTGACTTGTATAAAAGAAGATTCCTATCCTTTGAGAAGCTGAATTTGTATAGAACAAATTCTCATTTGAAGTACAATTCAATCCCTTGAATATGATTTAGATTAATTTAGAATTTTGACTTTTCTAAGAGAAATTCACACCAGTACTAAAAAGTAATCTGTGTTTTCAGGCCTATTATTATGTTAGACTCTCATACAGAAAATAGTTTTGAATTTCTTTTACTCAAAAAGTTTATAGGTATCCAAATAATTTTAGAGATGTGCTGTTTTTCATCTGTTTTGTTATTTTAGTCTTAGAAATATAGTGGTATAAATAGTAAACATGTTGTTTCTCTAATTTTATTACATTTTAATAGAAAATGATAAAGTGATTTTATGTAGAGTAGAGAAGGTGGGTGGAGAAGAATGGTGGTCTGTTTATCTGCTTTGTGCGATTCTGGTATTGTTGGTGCTTTAGCACTCTTTGTAGAATGTTATCATGACTCATAGTGAAGTTACAATGAATAATTGTTTGAAATTTTACTGCAAATGAAGAAACTCATTGTACTATTAGACCTCTGTAGTTTTTCAGCCAGATGTTTCTCTTAACCATCTAACTTACTTATCTCAGTCTCCACTGAGATAATATGACTCAATTCCGGCAGTTAGCAAGAATTAATGGCAGGATATTAACTCACTACTTATTACTGTCTGGGTAATAAAATGGTATCACCAGTATTCCACTTAATGCTACCATAAGACAATGGAATAATCTACTGTATTGCAAATAAATTAGATTTATATACATTATGAAAATCAAACATGTGGTATTTATTTTTGTAAACAGTTCCTTGGCTGAAAACATTTTTCATATAGACCTTTATTGTTTGTACTATGAACTATGTGACTCCGCACATGTTTGTCCTAGAGCATTAATTGTTTATTGTCATGTCATTATCAAAGTGTGCATGGCCTCCCATTGCTTCTGGACATTTGGTTGTACTCCTATATAGAGGATTTGCTTGGAATATGGGTGTGTGTGTGTTAAGGCTGGGGAAAGGATACCTTGTTCAGAGTAGAAAATCAGAATGAGCAGTATTTTAGTTATCTATTGCTATGTAGCAAATTACCCCCTAAATCTTTGTGGATTATGCCAGGAAACAATTATGTTCTCATATAGTTTCTGTGGATCCAAAATTTAGGGGTAGTGTAGCAGTGGTTGTGGCTTGGGATCTCTCTTGAGATTGCAGTCAAGGTATCAGCTGGAGTTACATTCATCTGAAGGCTTGACTGGGGTGTGAAGATGTGCTTCTAGGACAGTTCACTCACAGGACTGCAGTTGGTGCTGGCTCTTGGTAGGAGGCCTCAGTTCCTCATCATGTGCACTGTCCCATTGACACGGGAGTACCTGAGTGTCCTCTTCACGTTGCAACTAGTTTCTCCCAGAATGATTGACACAAGAACAAGGCTGAAGCTAAATGACTTCTATGAACTAACACTGGAACACATGCCCTGCCTTTCATGCAATACTTTTCTAAATACACAGGTTAGCCCTGATTGATGTGGGAGAAAACTATGTGAGTGTATGACTAGGGAGACTATTAGAGGCTGGCTACTGTAGGTGGAGAGTAAAAGAAATATTAATAGCATGTGTAATTTGAAGGAAACACTCTATCTTGACTTTGTTTTAGTACAGTGAGGATCTCAGTTACTTAAATTAACTTTTGATTGATTTCTGCGCGGTGAAGTAGCACAACATTCTTGGATATTACTGTTTTGTATGCATAAATCACTTTTGTTCATGCTAATGACTCTGCAAGCCAGGTCATACAGATAGTAGTCATTTTAGAGTGAGGGAGCTCAGTTGTCACACATCAACATGGTGGCAGAGCTAGGATCAGAGAAGATCCAGAATTCCTGTCTTTAACCTTTGGTCATGGACATTGCTTCCTTATAGTCCGCAAGAATCCCTCAGAAATTCCCCAAATAATTATTGCCAATGTACTGTGCATCATCTCCAGCCATCATCCTATGAAACCGTAATTCAGAGCGAAGTCAGCTTGCTGTGTTTATGCCTCTACTCCTGGACGCTACAAAGATGAACAAGTGGGTCCTGAAGCAAATTAAGCCTGAAACATCGCTGGAGGCAAAAATGACAAAATGGAAGCTGTCATAGCTGTTGAGGACAGGACATTGTGGACATCATTCATATATAATGTCCTCAGGAGTCATAGCTGACTCTATGGCATATGACACACACATCCCACTGGTAGTTGTACATGTTCATAAGGTTTAAGACCTTTGCAACACGTTCTGATGATGAAGCCATGAAGTTTGTAAGCGAAGACGGTGAGTCAGTTACCTCCACAGACAGTTAACTTTGCAAACAGCAAATCATGGTAAAAGGACATGTGTCCTTCTAATCAAGGCTGCTAAATTATAGCTATAAAGTTAGACTTCCAGCATGGAAACCAAGAATGGAACAGAAAAGAGTAATCAGCACTACTGAGGCAGATTAGAGGGGAGGAGTGGGTGGGTAACCATGTTTTTTTGAATTATGTCTCAGGGTATGTTCTTACACCCTTTTCAATGGAAACAACCTCCATTCTCCACAGGGTGGGCTGGTAAAGTAAAAGCCAGGATCAACTTGAGATGTTTTGAAGAAGAGATGTTATGGTCAGTTCAGATGCTCACTGTCTTTGTTTGAAGCCAGATATGCTCATAAGAATGCATTGTTTCTGATGAATGGCTAATGGGATGGAAGGGAAAACAAGGATGCACCTGGTGTCTTTCTATCCCATGGGATCGCATTTCCTGGATATATTTCACTACCTGGTTCCAGGAAACCAACTGTCTGGTATTATCAGATGCATAGCATCAGCTATTATTGTATCTAATGAGGCTAAGTGTCTGATTTATGATACTTAAGGCTTCAGAAAGTCATTCAGCCCAAAGAGACCAACTGACCCAGTACAGATTGGCCTGTTGGTGCCCTGCTGCTTGACACTCAGGATGCTTTATTAGACTCCCTGACTATTATTCAAATAAAAATGTCCTATGTGTAGACCGCAATTCCTGGCTTCTTATGATGACTGAAAAAGAAAGTGATACGTTTTTCATGTGGCTGATAGTAGGAGTAATGGAGTTCTTTTTTGGACAGCTGTAGAATTTATTTCCCGTGCCTGTTATGAAGAGACTGCAACGTGGGGATAGCTGGAGTCTTTTTTTTTTTTTTTTTGTCCAGTCATATGTAAATTAGAGAAATGAATTCTCTGCTCAGATCCTTGGAATGGTGAATTGAGGAAAGTTTAATCAAAAGACTGTTTACAAAGGTATAGGCAGGGTTTAGGGAAAATAACTAATAGGATAGTTCAGTGCCCCAGCAATTGTAACCATAGAGAGCTATTGTTAATCTCTGAGCCTTCAGGGGCAGAGAAAGGGAACGGTAGAGAATCTAGGCAAGCTTGTCCCACCTGCGGGCCGCATGCGGCCCAGCACGGCTTTGAATGTGGCCCAACATAAATTCTTAAAACATTATGAGGTATATTTTTTTTGCAACTCCTTTTTTTTTTTTTAGCTCATCAGCTATTGTTAGTGTTAGTGTATTTTATGTGAAGCCCAAGACAGTTCTTTTTCTGGTGTGGCCAAGGGAAGTCAAAAGGTCAGACACCCTTGAACTAGAGTGAGGTGAGTCATTTGACAGGAGCTGACCAGTTGACCAGTTGTGACCTGACTGAGGGAACCAGAAAAATCAATACCTTGACCTTACTCTCCCTGTGACCTCTAATCTCCAGCTAATGCCAAACCTAACTGCAAGCTCATTGGCCAGACTCCAGGACACAAAGGAAAGTAGAAAAGTGTGGGGCATGGATCCAGAGCAGCAAAAGGCCAATACCAAGCACAAAAGCACGCTTATAACTGGCAGAATTCAAATAAGACACGTAGTCTTTTTCCTAACTTCACTGAAGCTAAAAACTAAAACATTGTATGGTGATCTCTGGAGCCTGATCGACTAGGTTAGACTCTGAGCTCCAACACTGACCTCGGGCAGGCAATTTAACTCTCACTGGGCATCACCTGTCAAGGCAGATGATGATCATGGTGCTGAGCCCATCAAGTTGTCATGAAGAATAAGTGAACTGATGCATGTGAAGCACTGAGTCCACGCCTGGCACCTAATAAGCATCATACATCTCTGCTGTTATTATTTACTTGCATTCCACATGGTATCCTGCACTTGTGTTACTCATTTTTAGGACAAACAATGTACATTGAGTTAAGTTGTATTCTTATTACTATTACTTTTCAATACTCTTTCAGTGTTTGGCTATAACCTGGGATTAAATATTCTTAGGGCCCTAATTTCCAACAAGGAAGAGAGGGGATATTTCCCTGAATGCACTCATCACACCCAGGAAGTGCTGAGCGTTTCTTTACTGCATATGATGACTGACTCGGTTGACCCTGTGTAAATTAAATTTGTGATGGAAAAGTTTAGGCAACTGCTCCTGCTTTCTCTACTAGATGGATCCCACTAGGAATTCCTTTAGGACGCATTTTAAATGTGCTTATTGCACAGCACGATAGAAGCAAAAATGAATCTTTGATTTGGAACAGTGCCTTTTCTTGAGATTTATTATCTAATTAAGCATTTTCCCAACAAGCACTTAATGTTTTCGCAGGAACCAAGAATCAGAAGTAGTAATACAAACTAGCATTTGTAAATGACACTACACTTTACAAAGGGCATTTGCATTTACTGGCTCTGGTGTTTAAGCTTTTGTTTTAGCCATGGGACCCTTTGAACATCATGTTGCTATGTGCGTATATGTCACATGAAACTTTCTGGTTCAAGCGCACCTGTCAGCCGTACTCTGAGGTCTCTCTGATGGAGGGGTGCTGAGGAGGACAGTGTGAGAATGACTTTACCAGTTTCTTTCTGAATTCCCCCCTTCCTTGGATATAGCGCTTAGTCCAAATGCGGCCAGCTGGACCTCAGGACAGCCCTCTCTGAAAAGATTTGCATTAGTGTGGAGGGAGTCACCTAACAAGGACTTTTAGAACAGAAGGAAACACAGGAAAATTGGAAAGACCCTTAGCTTCACTTTCTCATGCCCCATCATGATTGCGTTTAGAATTTGAGGTGATGTTGGTTATGAAGAGTCAGTGGAGTTTGGGATTTCAAGTTCCCCAAATTCCACATTATGTAATTCATCCAAGTATAAATTGGTGGATAGCCCTTCTTAGACAGAAGACCACTTGCAGTTTGCTAAGCAACAGAGTTTCAAGAGGGCGTTCACAGAGCAATATGAAATAACCAAATTAAGTCTTGTGTTTACTACTATAAGACCTTTACACATACAATACTTGAAATAACCTCAAGGGGGAGTGTGTGTGTGAGTGCACGTGCACATATATACTATTTATCTCTCTCTTTCTATCTACCTTATCTATTCACTAAAGGCTTATGTGTGTCTCAGTTTCTAAGCTGAGTTCTCTAGACCATTTCTTTTAAACCTGATAATGTTATTGTACTGTGGAACTTAGATAAAATCTTACATGCGAATTTGTCCGTAGCCTGTGCTCTTAATTGCGATACTGAATCACTCATACAAGTTTGAAACATTTGATCCCCCAATTTGATAAGAACAGCAATAACAGCAACACACAGTTGAATGTTAAGCATCATGGTAAATGTATGGTACAAATAAAGGACAGCACACATTTTAATCAGTTTATATTATACATCCTAACTACATCTCTGGCTGGAAGTTTAGGGAGGAATTGGGTCTTACCAGTTCTCGTGTGATTGCTGAGTGATGTGACCAAGGAATTGGCCTCTACGAGGCTTCTGCAGGAAGGATGAATGAAGTTGGAGATCTGACCCAAAAGAATCCAGATGGGGACTGGCAAGAAAGGGACATTTTTGTCGCTTGCTAACGCTTTGCTGGTACCTTCATGAAGATCTGTTCCACGTAATTAAGAATTTCCAGGAAGGCCCTCACAGCATTATTCTAGTCTTCTTACATTTGCACCTGCCTTAATGGTTTTACCCATCCGAGTCCTGCATGTCACTGCAGTCTCCGATCAAACACTGTCTGTCTGGAGAGAGGTATTCCTGAGCATCTCCCCTCCCCTCCAGCCCCTTCTCCAGAGGCAGAGTCCCATGATTGTTGGAACAAGCACCGCTATCTGAAATTCTCTCTTTGATTTGTTTACTGTTCGTTCTCTGTTTTCCCCTACTGGAGTTTAAACTCCACGGAAAAGGAATCTTGTCTTTGTTCCCTTCTGTGTCCTCAGAACCTAGGAGACAGTGTGTAAATATTTGCTCATTAAATTAATATTCTGAAGCTCTTGAAGTACCCTGTAATATTAAGAATTTCAGCTATATACCATTTCAGATGAGATTTGTGAAGAGTTCTTAATGAGATGTAAAGAATTGTTAAAATATAAATGTGAAGAAAATTGAAAAGCTTCATACAGAATTTTAAATTCAATATGACTTTAACTGTAAAAGCTTGATAGAGAAAAGCTTATAAAGACGTCAAATATTAAATATGCTTGCTGAGGTGGTGGGTTAGAAGTAATTTTCTCTTGTACTTATGTAACAGTATAATGAGGAAATTTTATTTTCATAAGGAAAATAGAATCAAGAACTGAAAAAATTCTAAATAGATCAACCATTTTTCAATGCTATCGTTTTTCCTTTCAGACGTATGTTTAAATTACACATTAGAGATTGTCTAGGTAGTTGCAACAGTAACATTGATGATGACGATGTGACGAAGAAAATGAGCCACAGTAAGAAAGCAAGAATGGAACAGAAAATTTGGGAGGAGGGAAAATAGGAGAACCACTTCCCTTTATTTATTTTTATTTATTTATTTTGCGTAAACCGGCACAAACTCAACTAGCAATGTTCATCAGTTTTTTCTTGATCTTTTAGAAGAATGGTATATAGAGAAAGCTAGAATATCATCCAAGGAGATCTGAAAATCTTGTGATATACGGACCAAGGACATTTCATTTAGAACTTGATATGTTACTAATGTTTAATAATACCTTGGGTTTATGGTGGGTGTGTAACAGGGACCAAGGACTGGCTTAGTCAGTGAGGACAGGAGCTGTGTCTCTTCCGATGCTTTTTATCTCCAGGGCCTAGCGTGGAACCATGAACCTAAAAGGTGCTCAATGATTTTTTAATAAGTTAACCTGCCAGCCATGGCATTTTTAAAACAAGATTTAATATATGGAGCCAAAAGTTATGTCTTCTGTTAGATTACGATTTTCTTAGTGTTCTGCTTTCGAGGAAAAAAGTTGCCTAACCAAGTGACCGAATCTTCCATTTTACGTGGAGTCAACTGAATGAGTTGGCAATATTTACCTTCATATTTGAGAGTCTTGTAAGAGGCTGTGTCAAATCAGATTGCATCAACTTAACCACACACATACGGAAATGGTCACAGTGTTTTGCTGGAGTGTTGTAAGAAGAAGTACAGACATTTAAAAACCTGTATCAATAGTGGCTTTAAACCTCAATCTTAAGGTTATATTGGGGGTAGGGGGTGGAGAGGCAATTCATCTATTCTAACCAATTACGTTTTCAATTATGAAAACATATCCACATAGCCCTTTCTTGGTTATAGTGGCAATTGTTATGAAACCTTGTATTTCTTTAAAGCATCGATTCTCACCTTGGACTGCAGAGTGCAATCACCTGGGTGTGAGTGGGGCATTAAAAATACTGATACCTGGCTCCCAGCCTAAATCTTCTGATCTAATTGATCAGGGGGCAGTCTGGGCACCCTGGTATTTAAAAGCTCCAGAGGTGATTCTAATGTGCAACCAAGGTTGAGAGCCACTGATCAAACTGTGAAGAAACTTACCTAATTTTACAGTGGTAGTTTTCCAAACAAACTAACATGCTGACTTGTTAGCTTAGGATCTGTAACTGGTACTGATTTACAGAAAAGGTCTTCCCAGTGGCTGTGGATTTCTAGATGATCACAAGCTTTCCCTGCTGGATGGAATGCCAAACAGCTTGTGTGCCTTAATATTAGGGTTATGGTAAAGGGTGATACCGTAGCTTTGCCATCCTTCTTAATTCTGTGTTTACAAGTTCTTAGCTTTGTGCTCTGAGCTGTCCCTCACTGAGGTTACACTTAGTGCTTCCCTTTTGCAAAAGTACATTGAAGAGTATGTGCACTTTGAAGATTTTCTTCTTTGACTCAAAATTTTAGGATAAAATTGAAAAATGAACTCATGAAAAAGTTAAAGTAGAAATAGCCTATTGAACTCACCAAAATATACCCTCTGGAACTCATAAAGAGTGATGAAATTTGAAAAATTTAATATATCTCTTCTTTATGGAAAATGAATGGAAAATGAAGCAAGATACTCTTCATTTCCTAGGATCTCAGACACCCAAGTCATGTTCAATTTGGAGCTGACAAGTCTATCTGAAGGAAAAATTAGTTTTGAAAATTCAGGGGAAAGATATTCATTATTTTTGAACTTTGTCTCCTTTAATTTTCTGGATTTAAAATACACTTTATTGATTTAGTAGTGAATTATTGATTAGAGACTTAAAGGATTTCATGCTTTTTATTTCTCAGATACTAATACATTTTTAAATTTAAAATATAACTCTTGATGAAATCCAGATAATCTTTAGCATACACGTATACACACTGCCAAGAAGGCATGACACAAACACAAATAATAGAAACTCTAAACATGGGCCAGATAAAAGTAAGACCATATCTAAAGTCTGTTACTCAGTGTGTAGTTGAGAATGCACTAAACCTTACATTGCAAAAACAAGCCAAGTTCATCTGCGTCTGACCTGCGTAGAACAATTTTAAGTCAGTTTGTCCTGACGTGGGTTTCTTAACTGTGTGCAAAAGGATAGGAGGGAAGGTGTTTAATTTTATTTTTATTGTGTGCCAAATAAAATGAGACCAATGTGTGAATGAAAAATCTGTGTTCATTCTTTATTATTGCTATAATAAGCACTTGTTGAAATCTGTGTTCATCATTTATTATTGCTATAATAACCACTTTTTTTTTTATATATATCTGGTGACTTGTTTAACTTGTGAGCTACTAAGAGAGCATGTACAAATTTAGTAATTCTATGGGGCCTACAGGCTAACTGAAGAGACACTCTTTTGTCAGTGAGATAGTGATAGGTGGTGGCAATCTATATTGGATTAATCAATTAATCATAGTTATTATTGTATACATGAATTGACTGAGACAAACCTCTACAGGAGATAATGGCAGAGTGGCAGTTCATTAGCCTATAGTGACTAATTAAACATGTAATTAGATTCTTACCAGGAAATACCTTTATGTGATTATGAGTCCACAGTGACTCAGTGAGCCCTCAAATTGAATTATCTGGATCTTAAATTCTCATAAAAATAATGGTGTTTGAAGAGTTAGCTTGGTCTCAAAATATTAAATGATAAACTTAGGGCTTAATTAGATGTCATTTATTTTCTCATGTATTAATTAAGTAGTCAATTCTGGGATTCCTGTTTTCCTTTCTTATTACAGTGTTGAAGTCCTCACGTACTGAGCGATTGCGCTCGGTCAGACAGCACGCTAAACAGTGAACGTGCATCATGTTGGCAGATCTTAACAATGGCACCAAGGGGCAGGGGCCATAATTTCTCTTTTATACCCATGAGAAAACTGAGCCTGACAATTAACTGGTCCCTGTTGCCACAGTGAGGAAGTGGTGGAACCTGCACGTTCTACAGCAATGCAAAATATGGACTCATTTGGTGTTAGAGTGGTAATTCAATATTCTATGGATGTTATTGGTTCTACTCACTTTCCCCAGTGATGCACTCTTTGAGAGCTCTTTATAGTTCTTTTTCAGTTACCTGCTCTTGTTGTTTTAGGAACTATCATCTAACTTGTCCAGGCACAGGCTTTTTGACATAACCTCTTTTCCTTGACCCGGCTGAGACTTAGGGAAGAGCTCATAGGATCCTAATCGTTTTATAGCCGAGTTTCTCCACAATGCATTAGTAACATTTGCAGCGTATTGTTCTTCGTTTTGAGGGGGTGCCTGTGCATTATAAAGTCGAACAGCATACCTGACAACATCCCTTCTCCCGCCTCCCTAGTTGTGACAACCAAGAATGTCTGTAGACTTTACCAAATGTCCCCTGTCAACAAGGTTCTTGGTGGAGAACTGCTGGGTTATAGGGTCAAGAAATTTTATAGACTCTCTTACTTATCACAGCTGTCACCACCACTGTGTTATGCTTAAAGTGCTATACAATGGTTGTCAAAGAAAAATTGCACTGAGCCAAGTTAAACAGGCAAGGCAGACTTTAATCAAGACTATGGCAGTGGGGGAGAGATTGAACTCAAATCAAAAGGCAGAAGAGTTTTTGAGCATTGTGATGAGCTAGTGGGAAAGTACTGGAAGGCATTAGTGGGAGGGTTGGGGGCGTGCAATGCATTTAGGCCACGTGTGGTTGCTAATTGATGCTTTTGGGAGGTAGGCTCCCACCTTCCCATGGAGACAGGAAGATAGGGGTGCTCGCTATCTTTCCTAACGATTATATTTCAGAGGAATGGCTCCCAGGTCCTGGGTTGTAAATGTGGCCAAAGACTGGGGAAAGATTTATATATCCAAGAAGTAGAGAATGAATCTACAACTGCAAGAATTTACAATGACAATTGCTTCTTGAAAATCTACTCAGTTCTCCAGTCTCTAATCTCCTAAGGGTTGAGAGACTCAACACCCATGATGTACGTTTTCTACCCCAGAGTGTCCAGGAAAAATGAGAGTTCATTAAGTCAATCTTAATAGGAGTGCATTAGGAGTGCCAAGTTTGTCTGCGAAAGACAGTTTAGTGCGTTTTGTCATTGGGCTTCAGTGAAGTTTTTCATGATCTTGCCCAGCCCTACTCTTTAGGGAAGAAAGCTCATGCATGTTCTCGCATGCTGGGCCTCCCTAGTTTCTAGAATGCTAGCTATTGGTTTAACTTGGCAGCAACAGAAATCTTAGAACTTTTTGTGGAGGGAAAGGTTACTCCTGAGTTCATTTCGCTATGTTTCCAGAATCCAGTGTGCTTCTCAAAAAGAATAACATTTTCTAAGTTTACAGAGTTTGGAAAGCCTGACACCAGGCATGGGATTTGGCCTTCAGGCTCTCATCAGTGACCGCAACGAAATTGTACTACAGAGGGATAGGGTTTTAGTCAGACTGCGGGCTGGGGATGGGGAGAAAAGAAAGAAAGGTAGGGAATGTATAGATTACTCATTCAAGATGTAGTAAGACTTAAATTCTTAACAGCCAGCAGGTTTGATCTTTATTATTGGTTACAAGGAATGATGTTTGGAGGATTCCTAAATTGGAATTTGGTATCTTTCAGCCATAGTCACCCCTGTGGGGTGCTGGGTAACAACATTCTCAGGATAACTAATTCCAGGAGATGCCTGAACAGCCACGTACTCAGTTTTCTGGTTAAAGCAATTCCAGTTCCCATGGAGTACATCTTAGACAAAAGATAGCTTGTAAATAAAATCACTAGCGAAAGCAACATTTTCTCATAACCTGAGTAACACAATGAAATCCTAGTTGGGCTCAGTGAGTCTGTCCAACATAGCAGACTATAGGTGATATATACATTTAGATCAACACAATTAAAACTTAATCTAAATTTTATTTTGCATTACTTTAGTTCATTGTATTTCCTGATTAAATTACCTTTTAATCAGGTGGCATATGCTAAAAATTGTTCTTGGTTCTCAAGTCTTTGGCTCTTGTGATTTTGGCATGGTGGAAGTCTCTATTAAATATTTCTCTTTCTCAGGATGCTGTGTTGTTTGCTTCTTGATAAGTAACCAACCAGGGACTTTGTGCATGGTATTCAGCCTCAGTTCCAGCTCCCTGGATAGGTTGAATGGTTTTTATACAACAGATATTTTTCTTTATCCTTGAAGATCCGAGGCAGATCACAGGAATAAAGGAATAGCTTCTGCATTAGCCAACTACAGAGATGGTGATAACCAGTCTGTACAGGGAGAAAAGTCTTTCCAAATAACTTTTCACAATGCTTTGTGCCTTTTGGAAAATGGCTTTTCTTTGTTAAGATCTGAGACTAGATATTTACAAAGACACACCATTTTGCCTTTAGGTCATTCTTTCTGTATTTGACAATTCTAGCTCATAGCTTTGTCTTCTAGTATTCAAATAATACATTGTAAAGATTATCTTCGGATCTAAACCATATCATTTCAAATGAACTCTTCTTTAAGCAGGAGTTTTTAAATCAGTATATTCTTTGTAATGGCTTTCTCACAGAAATCACAGTCATCTTCCATTTCTAAGGTAGCTGTAAGTCTCTCAGTTTATTCCTGTGTCACGTAGCTTTATAGGAAGTGATTATTACCCATTAGAAGAATGATGTGATTGGTAAAGGCTGGTAGATCTGAGCTGCGGTCATATGTGGCTTGGGTTGGCATTTTCGAACACTGACTTATTCCCCTGATGAAATCCCTAAGAAAAAAAAGATACAAAATAAGTTGCAAGATAGAAATGAGCTGGTTATAGCATGATTGCAAGTACTTTAAAGGTTCATAAAAATAACTAAATTATATTCTTTGGCTGCAATTTTGTCTTTTCATTCATAAATACTTTTCTCATTTTCTGGGCCAAAGAAGGCACAGATCCTGTAACTCAAGTAGTCATCTATTTACGCTTATTGTGAGGTGTTTTTTTTTTTTATTTTCTCTACATGTTTCGGGTGGAGAGTAGGTAGGCACCGAGATAAGTCTTGGCATCCTTCTATTTGGCAATGTGTCAAGACTGTTATAGGCTTCAGCACAATGGCTGAAGCCAGTGACAATATAGCAGTAGGAGAAGATGAAGTCTACTCTTGGAAAATGTTGTTTCAGGATAATGCTGAAAAAGTCAATGACATTGAAAGCAAACCAAGAATTTAGATACGGTTTTGCTTCTGAACAGTAGTGCTGTTTGTGCATATAATTATTTACAGCTTTGATCTTTGTTTTATTTATCCTGTGCTTAGCCAATAAAGCATTTCCTTAAAATATACCTTAGGTGAGGCAGACATTAAACACGGTGACACAGTTTGTGGATTTAAAAGCCTGATTGGAAGCCTTGGAGCTTATTGCTCTCTTCTGTATAAATTTGAGGTTTTCATCACTAGCAGATGTTGCCTTGATTCTCTGTTGTATTTTTTTAACTGTCAATTTTCCAGAAGACTACTTACAAAAACATATTAGACTAGAAATTGGTTTTACTAAATGTCAAGATAAACATAAGTTGGGCATATTGCATTGCTTGGTGGTTTGGTATAATGTGAATCAAACAGGCGTATAGTTAGGCTAGGGGAGTTGGGGCTCAGAATTGTTTATCACTTGATATTAGTCACAACTGGAGGCACGGATGTGACATGGCTAATAAAATATCAGTTACAGAGGCCTGTTTTACATGGGCATGCCAGGGAAACACAGTGGCCACAGACATTCATGAATGGCATGTTGTGGAAGGCCAAAATAAAGCAAAAAACCAAAACAAATGAGAACTAAAACAAAAGGTCTCACCATATTAATTACAGATTCATTTTACTGTGATTATGTACATGTAAACATTTTTAAATGCAGACATCCCTTGTTCTTCTTCCCTTTTTTGTGTGTGGTTTTTGGTTTTTGGTTGGTTGGTTTTGTTTGTGTGTTTTGCTCTATACCAGTTTGCATTGCTGTCTCCCCGAAGAGTAACAGTGAATCCTCATTGTTTCAATCGGTGTTATAAATATCAGACTTAAAGGTATATTTCACATCATGATATTGAATATTGTCAGGTAAATCTGGTGATAAAGAATTTATTATTGTAATAAAGGTAAGGCTTAATTATTTATTCTAATGGACCAAAGCTGATATGTATGATAATTCAAAGTATGATCAATCCAAAGTTATTTACACATTAGGTTTGGCATAGTTGAAATTAAAATACAAAGAACAGGATATATGGGAATATATTTGCTGTAACTATGACAGCTAATGTCTTTATTACATGAATGATTTACCTAAATCAGTACCAAAAAATGATATCCTAATAAAGATATGGCAAAAGCCTCTTAGAGAAAATGCAGCCAATTAAAATATACTGTTTATAAGATACTTTTAATGTTATATTAAAATATATAAGATTTTATATTAAAAATATTTAAAAAATGGAAACTCTCATACACTCATGGTGAAAACATAACAGGAACAACCGCTTTGGAAATTTGACAGTAGATACTAAAGATGAACACGTTTGTGCCCCATGACCCAGTAATTCTACTACTATACACACCTAACAAACACTTACTTATATGTTCACAAAAAGAAGAATTTTCAAAGGAGCACTATTCATTATACCCCCCCCGCCAAACAGAAAGTTTTCGAAGTCCCTTTAACTGTAGAGTGTATACTTATACATAAATTTCGGTGTAAGCATTCGCTGAATACTCAAGAACAAACATACAAGGAAGTGGAAAAATGTAAAGAATAATATTCGACAAAATTAGCCAGAGAAAAGGAAAGAATATATAGCATAAAATTATGCTTGTATAGATTTCAAAACTGGCAAAACTGGACTTCTGCTTTGAAGTAGAATGTAGCAAGTTATGTGAGGCCAGCGAAACTGCTGACAGAACTAGACACTGTGGGTGAATTATGGATAAAATCGTATTTTCAAAGATATACCTGAAAGCTGTGGAATCAGCGGGTACTAAACACCCTGAAAGTTCAGAGAGGCGGCCAGTTCTGAAGCGAGCTGAAGGCAACAGCTGTTTGTCTCCTGCGGCATTTCCCTCTGTGGTCCAGAGGCTGAGGGTCAGGGATTGACCTGAGAAAAGCACCACTCCAGCAAGTCTGTGTGCTTGCTTGGTGCAGAAGTAATGAAGGTAGAGAAGTCAGGGACTTCCCACCTGCAGCTGGTTTGTTATGCAGTGCATTTGAGGCCTTATATGAAACTGAATTGCTAGACCAATTAACTGTGTATGGTGTCAGGTGGGCACTAGATTTATTGGGGTGGTCGCTTCATAAGTTACATAAATGTCTAATAATGTTTATGTTGTATACCTGAAACTAATACGATATTGTACATCAACTGCAATTGAAAAATAAAAATATAAACAAATAAAACTGTCTTTATTCATGGAAGGTATATGTATGTGGGGCATCTTTAGACCAATGTAAAATGCAAGTACTAGAAATAAGTGAATATAGAACAGTCATAGGAACACAAGGCCAATTTTATACAAAACTATTTCTATATGCATGCAGAAACAATTAGAAAAGTCATATTAGATATAGTGTTTATAAAAACATCCTCCCAAATATAAATACCCTAGGAGACTTAATAAAATATGTGTAAGATTTCTATAATGAAAATTATAGAATTTTGCTTTGAGAATTTAAAGATCTTAAATCTATGTTTGTGGCTTCAGTAACTTAATTGCATTAAGATGTCATTTCTCTGCAAATTGATCTATAAATTTAATGCAATGTCAATCAGAATCTCAGCAGATTTTATTTGGGGGTGGTTGTAGAAATTGATAAGCTAATTCTAAAATTACATGGAAATGCACAGAAATTTCTCTAATGCTCTTTTAATCCAGACAGTGCAGTAGTGGCATAAGTAAAGACAGCTAAGTCAGTGGATCAAAATAGTGTCCTGAAATAGACCTGCATGTAATGGTCAGTTGGTTTTTGAATACAGGGACCAAGGAAATCCCTGAGGAAATGGATAAATAAATCTGTGTAACCAAATGAACACCATCTCCTACTTACATTAAATGAACTATATTCCCAGTTGCAAGTGCTAAAATATACACATGCTAAAAACAAAGTAGGCTGTTCTCATGAACTTGTGCAGGAAATGATTTTTAATATAGCGTTAAAGAAAATACAAACCACAGAAAGAAAAATTGATAATTGGAGTTTGTGAGTATGTCAAATTTCTCTTTGAAAGATACCATTAGGAAAGTGAAATATCAAGCCACAGACAGGAAAAAATATTCCTGACAAAATGTATTCCAGCAAAAATATATTTGACAAAAGATCGTATCCAGAATATAAACATTGCTGTCTCACAGTAAGAGAAAGATAAATGTCTCAGTTGAAAACAGGGGAAAGATTGGGATACTTTCAAATGAACTTGCAACAAATGAGTGATAATGGAAAATGCTTAAAATGGTAAGTCATCATGAAAAGACAAAGGAAAGCCACAATTGTCACTGTATCTGGACTAAGTATCCAATACTAATAAAAGACTGACAACACCAAATGTTGGTGAGAATGCGAAGCAACTGGAATTCTCATACTTGGCTGGTAGGAGCGTGAAATAGTTTTCTTTCTGTGTGGCCATTTAGAGAGCCAAGATTCTCCCTCTGGTGGCTTTGCACTCCTGGGTGTCTTCCTCATTCAGCACATGGGGAGGGAAGGGGAGAAGAGAACATGGGTGACAGTGAAGGAGGGCATTATGGTCCAGGTCTGGAGTACGTGTGTGCACAGAGCATCTGTCTCCAATGCTCTCAGCCCGATCTCAATCACGTATTCACACCTCATCGCGTAGAAGGCTCGGAATTTCTGTGCAGTCTTGGTGCGCGCATAGAAGCAAAAGGCAAGAGGGTTGGTGAATGTCCAGGCTTTTTCGTGCTGCTATTTCATTGGGGACAGCGATGGGTGACAATTTACATAATGAGAACATGAGTTTGAAAGTTTAATTGTTAGTTCTAGTAGTAAAAGCTTGTTTCTTTGGACAAGAAATTTAAAATATAGTAGGTTAAGGGCATGAGTTTAGCATGAAATGGGTTCATTCAAATCCCAGTGTCTTAACTTAGCTGAGCTCCTAATTAAACCAGTTCCCACAGTGGATGCTGTAAAATAAGTAGCTGTTGATAAACGTACTAGTTCTTAGAGATTAAGTGTTTACTTTTGTTAAGACAAATCACGACACCTGCCTTTATACACTCTACTATTGTCCCGAAGATCAAATGCGATCGTGTCTCTGAACTATGTTATGAAAAATAAATTACTTTCCTTCTAAGCTGACAAAGAAGTATTAACCTATATGATGTTTACATAAAATATAAAACAGTCGTTTTTGAATGAGTATCACTATTTACTGTGTTGTGTTTTTGTTCCTGTTTTTGTTTTTGTTGTAGCTCAGAGATAGACCATCAATGTAAAACTTAAATCCAAAAGGTTTTCTTGCTTCTTTTTTTTTTTCAATGAGAAGATTTCCACTCCAGTGAGGTGTTCGTGAAAACATTTACGTGAAGCGTGAGACTTTGCCTTGATTCTGATTGCTTTGTTCTCTTCTCTCAGCTTTTTGGCCTAAGATCAAAGTCTCCTCTATCAAAGTTTATATCTCCCTTAGTGTCAAGTTAAAAGATGTGTCTGTGCATGCCTTCTCTGTTTCCGTGCCCCAGAGTGAAGCAGACTAATCCCCTCAAATCCTGGACAGAGCAAGCATTCCCTGAGGAGTAGTAGGGGTGTGGGGCGCTTCTGTGCCCTAAATGGCACCATGACATTCACATAACCTCAGTTCTCCCTGAATTGCATTGATATTTTAAGAATGGAAATCGTTATTAATCAGAAATTAAATATAAGACCCCTAGTTGCAATTGTTTTCATAATGTCTGAACAAAGAGGAATTCTGAGGAATTTCTTAATTTACAGATGTTTTCTTTCAGAAACTTAGGTATCAGCTATTGTTTACACTGCTGTTTTTTTCCTAAATATTCTGGAATTTAATTGGTGATGTACTCATACCTTCTAATTCTAGGGTTTGGTTGCCCTAGGATGCCTTAAAGTATGGTTATTGAAATGTGACTTTCAACCCTAAAGATAGGCCATATGCAAGGTTTCCTTCATAACTGTCTATGGATTAGTTTTCAATAAAATTGTCAAGTACCTATATATTTTCAGGATCATGAGTACTTCTAACTGGTATTAATAAAATACTGATATGATCTTATTTCCTTAAAGCATGTGTCTTTGCCCTAATCCATTCAAGTTTGTTGAACAAATTTTTCTTAAATGTGTAATTATATTGGTTTTCAAGCTGCTCATTTTTATGTTGATGTTACTCCTCAGTTCCCACTTTCCAGCTCGCAAAGTTTCCCATTTTAATCTGGCTGTACCTGGAGGCCTTAGTACTTCATCCCCCTGATGGTTCTGGGTACTCCTTTCTGGATCTTAAGTTTTAAATACTCATCTGAAGTTAGAGTGATAAGAACTGTACGTGATGTTCTAGGACAGGAAAGGTTTTTCAATATTTTTATAGTAACCGTTCTCTCATGATGCATAACCTCTTTTAGTTCTTACCAACCGTCCCCTCACTAAGAGCCACGTTCCCAAGCAACAGTCTATAAAGATTGTCAGCCCCCATCCCAGCCCTCTCTAATTAATTTAGAGGTCTGGTTTCTTGGGGTAGGTCACCTTTCCCATATCACATTTTCCTTTAACATCCAAGTAGCGAAACTCTTGAGTCCTCATACTTTACAGTGGCAAGAAATCAAGGTCTCTCTCCCAAAAATTTCTGAGGATCTCTGTGGAGTGTTCTTGGATTCCACAGATCTATTGTGGTTGCTGCTGGCTTGGTGTCGTTCCCACTGCCTGTAATCATACGTGCACCGATCCTGTCTTAGCTCCTTGCTTTCCAGCTTGATTCCATATAGACACACAGGCTCTACGTTAGTCCATACAGTAAAGATTTCAGGTTTACCAACTTGATTGAGACCTTGAGAAACTATGATGCAAAAGTGAAAGCCTAAAAGTGAGGATCAGATAGTACTGTTTCTTAAGTCCCTTAGTCATATCCATGCAGAGAGTCCTCATTGGCCTTTGCTCTATGATCCTAACGAATGCCATAAGAAGGAGGTATTCTGGCAGCGTGGTAAAGAAAAAAGACTGGCCCGTAGAACTGTTCCTGTTCTGACTATCACATTTTCTAGAATGCTCAGCAGAGTGTCTGAACATAATGACACTCAACAAATGGAAGCTGATTTGGTAGCCCGGGCACCATCATTACATACTTAGAATTATCTAGATAACTCTGTTGTCAGACCCTTGACCTTGATCTGTGGGATGGAAGCAGAAGCAAAGCACAAGTTTAGGCATTGTTATGAGTTTCAGTCAGTATGACCATTATTAGTTTTGTATTCCTGGACACTATTACACTCCTTCAAATAAGAATTCTTTTGTAGGAACCTTATTCCTAGAGACAATGCATAAAGGAAGCTGAAAATTCAATTTCCATTATAATCTCTGCTTATACTAGAAATAATCTTTTATGTCATTAAATATTAATAAAATATTGCCTTATTCATTTATTGAGCATGTCAATTTAAGTGCCAGTCATCATTGCAAATGCTGGAAATAAAATGGTGATCAAAAGATGCACATAATCTCTTTCCTTATGTAGCTGTAGACTTTACAGTCTAGTGGGAATTGTGCACTTTTTATTAATGAATAGCACAAATTAAGATGTGATGTGTCAGAAAGGAGAAGTAATAGATGTTATGAAAGCAAATAATACGGGATTGGACCAACTCAAGAAGGTCAGGAAAGGCCTCAGGACCGGGCAATTTCGTATGACTTACTCCTCTGGCTCATGGCTGCCTTAGTACAAACCAGTGTTAGTGCATACATAGCTTATACCTATGCCTGAGAGTATCATTCAGGTGGTCTCTTTCAGAACAAAGAGAGTTCACCATCAAGACAAATTCTCCCTCTTACTTTTGAAGCCATTAAATGATAAAAAATATTGAGTGTTGGAGTTCTGAGGAGGGGGGTGGTGCTCAATAAATTGCTTTTCTTCTCCCCTCATGTTTGGGAAGGCACTGATTGATAGGCTCAGAAATGGACAAGTGGAGCTCTAAATAACAGTGAATACTGCTAAAAGCCGGATGGGATGATACGGCACACGATGCCAGACCGAGCTTCCACTATTGCTCTACGGAATTCAGTTTAGACACCGAGTCAGACAGATTTGGACAAGTGTAGGGCACGTGCAGGTAACAGAGCCCACTATCATAGGCTTACACAAGCTAGGAAGCAGAAAAGAAGACATAGTTGCTTCTAATTCAAAACAGAGTGAGACGCTCAAGGGAGTGAGTGGGCTGGGAGGAGAAAGATGGGATCATTGCCATCGTGGGATTCTAGTGTGATTAGAAATGAGGAGTCCTGAGGCATGACAGACCCCCACCCCAGCCATGTGCTTTTTCTACCCTTCACCCCTATAACCGTAACCCTGTGGCTCACCAGAGTTAGGTCTGGCCCCTGTGGAGGAAGGAAGGCAGTCTTGGGTCCCAGGAGGTCCTGCTCTTCATTTACAACGTTAGGAATAGCACTGCTCCTTGGTGCATCGGTGGGCAGTTTACTTCTAAAGCTGTGTTGTCCACCATAGTAGCGATCAGCTGCATATGACTGTTTAAGTTTAAATGAACTAATATTAAATGAAAAAATCCTCAGCCTCTCAGTCACACTAGGCACATTTCAAGTGCTCACAGCCACACATATCTAGGGTGGTGGATGCCCTGCAGGACGGAACAGCGTAGAACAAGTTTGCATCATCCCAGAACCAGCTATTGGACAGCACTACTCCAGGGGGCATCGAACTCGATAAGGATGAACCCGGCGGTACCTTACACTGAATATCTACTCAGTTTTTAATTTTTCATCCCAAATGATGCAGGACCACATGCCCCATATGTTCCATCAGCAGTTAATGCATTTGTAACATACGACAACCTCAAGATGCTCCAATAATACATCCATAAAATTTCTTTTTAATGTTCTAAAACCACTGACAAAGGAGAAGTTCTATATAAAGACAAACCCAAAGGAATTAAACTTCCAAACTGCCCTTCCCTGATTTCTTAGTCTGTCCAGTCTCAGCCAGGCAGCCGTCCTCTCAGAAGCTCGGGTAGCCTTGGGGTCCTTAGAGGGTGCAAGAGTCTAGTGAGGACCACATGTTTGGCCTGGCAGCTATTTTCTGCTCTCCTCTTCTTCTTTTTAGGCTTTAAGGACTTTCATCTCTTTAGGGACAGTGGACATACTTTCTTCTTCCTCCTGTTTCCTGAAGAAGAATGATCTGTGCTAGTGGCATTGTCCCCGCCGCCCCCTCACACTGTGGAGGAGGCCTCCGGAGAAGCCACCGTGGGTTAGAGGCTCCTGAAGTGGCCGCTGTTGTTCTCTGCCTCTTGTAGCTCGGGAATGGGGTGCTGCACCTGCGTATCTTTCCTTTTGATTTTTTTGGTTCAAGCGTTTGATTTTCTAACATACCATTCTGAATTTTTTGTATTAGAGGGGCTCCTGTAGTGAGACCTGTAAAGTCATCCATTTCTGGGTATGCCAGAAGCGTCCAGTAGTCATTGGAATTTTATTTAGTTTCACCTGCCCGAATAGAATAACGACATCTCCGAGGTATTTTGTCATCTAATTCAACAAATCCAACCCAGGCCCAGATGAGCTCTGTCATTATCCTCCTTGGGCTTTCTGTAGTACCTCTCCTCCACGTGTCCCTTCATTCCGAGTCACAGCTCACACATGTGACACGTCCCTTGAGAGCAGTGGTGTGCTTGCACATTGGTTCTCCAGAAAACAAACAGAACAAAGTGCTGATTTTATTTATTTATTTATTTATTTATTTATTTATTTATTTATTTATTTATTTATTATTTATTTTTGTTTATGTGTGTGTGTGTGTGTGTGTGTGTGTGTGTGTATTCGCCTGTTTTCCGGGTATAAATACTACCTCCATGGCTTTTTTCATGCTTCTAATAGGATGTCCCTAAGTGCAGATTTGGGGGACACATGACTCTCAGGGCTGCATCAGCTGCTTCAGTACAGCACTGCTCAGGGAGCCTTCTGTCACCCGCAGTTACAAAGCCACGCTGAGACTGACCAATCACGTTCTGAGTTTTGGACACCAATCTTCGTGTCTTTGTTGCTCAGATGTAACCCCAGTTCCTGAAATCTCTTTTGAGAGCCATCTAGATTTTCGGGGTGTCGTTTCCTTATCGTGCACATTATGAATGCTGCAAGAGCATGTTATCTCATCACTTCCTAGATCCCATGTGCCTGAGAAGTCATTCCGGTCTGTTCTTAGTTCTTGAACTTGTTATTTTTTGGCTTCGGTGTATCTTGTACTGCATCAGTCTTTCTGATGAAGAAACAACTAAAGCAAAATGATAATGAGATTTTTAGGCACAGGCCTCAAAAATGTAAGTCCTCAAAAATGCTAACTTTCATGGTTAGATTTTTATATAATTATTTTAATCTGCATTTCTACCATTTTGTGGGACAATATGTCATGTCTCCTAAAATCTTTCCTTCTGATGAAAGCAGCCTGTCAGATTTAGTCTTTTTTCTTTTTTAGGACCCCAAGTCCTCCGTGTTCACTTTGGAGGACCCGATTCATCAGTTCAGCAAGCCTCCAGTTCTCCCTTTTCCTTTGATAACGAGTATATTGAAAAGAAAAAAAAATGTTTTTATTTGCTTTGACATTCCTTGAAAGGTAATCTTACAAGGTGTTTTGGGGAAAACGTTTTCTTCCTAGATAACACTTGATCTCTAGGCTATTTGGAAGGCTTCCCTGTCATTTTCACACTGCCTGTCTTTCCATGTTTTGAAAGATGATTTTTAACAGGTGACAGATGATGGCATTTGACTGGTACTATTTACTGCTTGTGCATGAAACTGCTCGAGAGAGCTAGATTTCAAAGCTATCTTATCTCAACACTGATAGAGCTGGTTGAACCTTAAACCAAGAATATGTCCTTTTCCCTTACAATAATATCATTGTTTCCCTTTGTTTGCCATGCTGATGGTTTGGATCCCCAGTGCGCATTTTTCCTGGGCTTATAGTAAGGGATTTGGTAAGCAGGCCATGGAATTCTTGCAGGCTATTGACTTTCTCTATTTTAATTTAAAATGATTTCTCAACGAACACCCACATATTGCTGCCATATGTCTTTTTCTCTAATATTTAACTATTTCTTTTATGACTTCATTGCTCCCTTGGAGTCATCTCTTCTACTGCTTCCTATGCACTGAGCCACGTACAATGGCATCGATGTTCCCTTCTTGAGCAGTTTTAACTGCTTGTTCTGAGAAACAGATCCCAATTCTCTCACCCTTCCAGCACTGCATCGTATGTCTATGTTTGGGTCATTAAAACCACCGAGCTCATTGTGTTTTTGTCTGAAATGTGGTTTAACAGTTTTACCTCAGATTCAGCCAAATTAGTCTTTGTTTCTCAAAGCTAGTGAAATCAAACCATTGGGATGTTTATAAAAATGCAGAATACGCCAATTGTACTGGCTGAGACCCTTGAGTTTGCAAGGAATTCTGGTATGCCACATGTTTAAAAACCACCGGTTTAATGTATGAATCTTTCTTTTTCAGTCATTCACTCAGTAACATTTTAATCTCTTCCTGTATAAAAGAAGCTGTGATAGTGTAAAGAATCAAAAAGTAGATTCCTATAACCACATACAGTAAGTAAGCATATAACAAGCCACCAGAGCATAAATAATATGGGAATTCCAAGGTGTGTGTGTGGGGGGGTGATAGTCTTCCTGGTGGATACATGAGGACGTTTGTAGGCTTGGTAGCATTCCAGCAGGCAGCGACCTGATGAACGGTGCCTCCAGACAGAGGAAATTCGCCAAGGCTACAAAACGAGCCATTTTGGAAATGGCTGAGACAAATCCACGTGGAGAACTAGTAAGGTTGGAAAGGGGCAGGTCATAAAATGTTCTGAATGTCAGCCCAAGGAGTATTTTCATATTTTATTATATGACTATGAAAATAACAGCCCTATAAACTCCCTTTTCTAATATGAATTTTGCTCTGAGGAGATTTCTGATACTTCCCATCCAGAACTACGTTTTTCCTAGACCCCTGTTGCCTATCTTTCCTGAAGTGCTTGCGTCTTGGAGTCTTCACAGTCTTCTGATTATCTTTTTGTCATCTATTTCTGATGCCAGTTTTACCAGAGCCCTTAGTATTGAATCATTCATTTTACCTACTCTATTACTGAGGCATCCAGCATTGGCATAGAAAAGGTACACAGCCTGCCTTGGACTAATTGAGCCTCACAATGTCTTTAACTATCGGGGACTGGGATGGAGATGGCCCACTGTCTGTCAGAGATCCTGACTCACTTCCAAGGTGTAGACTGTGGCTATTTAGGCCCACTTGCACCCAGGCTGATCATGTGGCACTTCCAGACCTGCCCCATAAAGGGCTCTAATATCATCCTCATCTCTCTCTCTTTCCTGGTCCTCTTGCTGGACGTCCATATGCAGGGTGACTAAACCACTTGCCCACAAGATAGTGGTGTCTCTCTCAACCTGGATTCCTGAATAACATCATAAAATACAACTCCTTTCCTGCCCCCTGAGTCAAAAATTGGATCAATGTGTTAAAAACCTAAACAAGGTTTCATGGTTATTCATTACAAAAGCTGGTATTACCATAACTTACACAAGGATCTAGTATTTTTTGAACAGTGAGTTAAGGGGGAAGGACTTTCAGTTAACGTAGACACAGGTGTTGTCCTCATTTATGTCTATATAACCTTTCTGTATTTTTTTTTAAGTGAGAGAAACTTAACCTGTGAGCATGGAGCATATAGATCTGTTGGTTTCTAAGAGCAGAAAAAAAAATGGCAGACCTGGTGACAATCAGGGTGATAATTAAATGATGGTGTACTTTGGATTTCATTCCCACTTAATACTTCTCTTGTTCATTGGTTAAAGGAAAATCTTGAATACAAATGAAGTAACATTGCCCAATAGTTGAGTTTTACTTCTTCATATAGTTGTTGACTTAGGGATCTAATACTTTATGAGAAATCAAGTCATCCTATGTTGAGTCTAGACTATCCCGAAAGGGATAGTGGAATTGTATTTTATAGGTTACATAGGATTTAGTAGCAGAAGCAGATGTGGCATACTTAGAATCCCTATTTCCAGATTCCCGATTTTGTATAAAGTTTTCACTCTTCCATTTTGGCTAGCTACTCAAAGAAAGCACAGAAGTAGAAGAGTTTTCCTTTCCAAAACACTGGCATCTGCATTTTGTATTGGATTCCACATTTCTTTTGGAACTGTGGCCCAGTGTAATTTTGTTTTCCTCAGATGGGAGTCAAAGGAAAGATGAATTTGGTACCTGAAGAGAAAGAAGAGACAGTACTTCTGATCTAGTGATTCACATCTCTGCTTTGGAGCACCTGGTCTCCCTGGGAAACAGACTGAAGCAGAATCAAAGTAGCACATGTGTGGATTTGATAGAAAAGTCTTTGGAGTTGGACTGCTGTGCAGTGATTCCAAGGCCCTGATATTGGCTATCTAAAATTGGGACATGAAGAATACTCAGATGTTGGAGATGCATTCAGGGAAAAATAATGTTTCCGAAAAAGATATTTTGACTGAGCATTAAAGAGCTTTCTAGCACTCAAGGCTATCAAGAGATACAGAATATCTGATTTTCTTCCTGGGATAGTGAACTCCTGAGCTCAGTAACACTGACCTTAACAACTTGGTCAGGGTATGCGGTGGAGGTAGTTCAAATGGCAGATGGGTAATTTGACTTAATGCCACTTTTTCCACTATGATCTTTGTAGTCCCCTTCTAGCTTGAGATTCTGAGATATGCATGTGGATTTTGTCCCTTAATGTTATAAACAGTCATATTTTCTTCTCCTTGTTCTTAATGTCTCATCTTCCTTTAGTAAGTAATATGTGTTGTTTCAAAGAATTTGAGAATTCCTAAAAAGTTGAGGAAACAGAATAGATTCTAGCTAGTGTAAGGAGAAAAGGAATTCATCTGAAGACATTAGGGAGGGCCAACTTTTCTATCAAGCCTAATAGACAAAGTGCCAATGACATACAAAGTGATAAGGAGCCCATGGAAGTGTTTTAATTTTTTTTAAAATATGAAGAAAAAAATTTAGGTTGAAAAAACTTTATCATATAATATCATTAGACCTACCTTTATAAAAATGCAGTTATAAACTGTAATTACATACACACATACATATATGGGGTGTGTTTATATGTGTGTGTATGCGCGCACGTGTGTGTGTGTGTGTGTGTGATGGAGAAGGGGCTGACGAAGGCAAAAGTACATAGGATCCATTAAAGTCTCAGCCCCGGAGGCTGCCTGCTCAGGAGCTGCACGCTTAACCGAATACGCATGTGCACGCCTCCAGGACACTGCCCCCCTCACCCTCAAGTTACTGCAGCTGGTGCAGGCTCTACCCCAACACCACTGGCAGGGGCCTGACAATATTCTGCCTCTAATGCCTCTCATGTCAGCTCTCAGAATGGATTGTCAGGTGGATTCTGTGAAGCCTGTGCTTCTGAATTGAAGCTTTGAACAATAGTATCTCATCAGAAAGAGCCTAAGTCACATGCTTTCACCCTGGCATTCTCCCCATATGTCCCCTTAGGGAAAATTTAGACTCTTAACATGTAATGAAGACTGAGAAGTAGATTTCTGGCATGCATCCAGGTGATCTATACATTTTTCAGGTGGGATATTTTCCAAACACGAAGAGATGTTCCAAAGGTTCTGAGCAGCTAAAATTCCATCACACAAAAACTACTGCCCATGCGTTGATCTGTTAGCGTCTAGACTCTCTGGTATGCATAGGTTTTTCTGTTTAATTATCCCCCCATAAGCTGTAGCTGCAATTACCGAATACTTATCGTGTGAGAGGTACTGTGAACACTATCTGAATGATCTAATTTGATTTTTAATTAAAAATAGCAGTTTGAGATAGGTAATACTGTTGCTACTTTTTAATTTTATTAATGGGGAAACTGAGGCTTAAGGAGGCTAAGTAACTTGTTCATGGAGATACAGTAACTATTAGTGAAGATGGGATTGTATGATGAGTCTTACCTGCTACACTATACCTGTTACATATGAGACATACAACTTTAAATTCTCCTTTTACATTTAACATTTTGGGATTAGCCTTTTTAAATCTGAACTTTAAATGCTTCTTTTTAACGGTGACATACTATTTCATCCTTTTATTTTAACAACATCTTCACACATTCCTCCACTGTATTTAGGCTGTTTCTACTGTTTTAAGCCTTATTTTAGTAATCCTGTATGCATAGAACATTTTTCTATATTAGTATTAATTCCCTAGACTAGCCTTCAGGATTGGCATTGCTAGATCAAAGAGTATGAACACATACGTTTTGAGAAGCCAGCTCCACATTTTTATTTATTAAAATAATGAAGAAATAAGCTCATTAATCCATGTACACATTCAACACATGTGTTGAGTTTCTCCTGTGTATTAGGTTTGGTACCTGTAATGACAAGACAAATATTTGACAGACAATTACCTAAAGGATATTATGGTTTTGTGGGTGTTAAAATAGGGTGTGCCTGAAATGTGTATTTTGTGTCAATTATATATGGTGAGAATGCTACCTAGAATTTCTGGGACAGGGTAGGAATACTTTTAGAGCTCCTAGGGGTTATAGGAAAGGGGCACTCAAAGAAATAGCAAAAGGGCATCAAGCATGAACATTTTTTCTTCTCTGCCAGTCTTTTAGACAAAATATTGTTGATCCTTGTTTTAATGATTATTTCTTTGAGTACTAATGCTGTCCAGAAAGTATCCAACCATGTAATATGAAAAATAGAGGTGCTTATGGCTGGATTTTTTTTCTGGAGAGTGTGTGTACACGCACACACACATATGCACACACTCATTCTAGAAAAAATGCTACATACTTGTACCTCATTGCTGAATATCACTGTGGTCACCTTCAGAGTACTCCCCTTGAGAAGTTATGCCCCAACACCAGTGCCTAGTCCACTCTTCAAAGCAATTTTGGAACTCTTTTTCTGGAATGGCCATCAGAGCTGTCGTCATACCCAAAATCTGACAATGAAGTCCACATGGTGGCAAGTTTGTGAACTTAATTGTCATACTTTGGGTAGACAACGGCTCTGATGGCCATTCCAAAAAAAAAGAGTTCCAAAATTGCTTTAAAGGGTGAACTAGGCACTGGCATTGGGGCATAGCTTCCCAAGGCGGGTAGTGATACTCAGCAGTTAGTTATGTAGCACTTTTTCTAGGATGAGTTTGTGAAATTAATTGTCTGACCATATACACACACATACACACACATACGTGTGTACGTGTGTGTATGTGTGTGTATATATATATGTGTATATGTATATGTGTGTATATATGTATATACACTCACATATATATACATGTGTGTGTATATATGTACACACACATACATATATATATATATATACACACACACACAAACACACACATATGTATTCCAGTCTGCCAAGCCTTTTCTTCCTAATTTCTTTTAGAACTTATGATCTTCAGAAGTATACTTGACCTCTCCAAAAAGCCACATAACTAATCAGTTTCATTTTTAAAATTTTTTGTGTTGTATTTTATATGTATATAATTCCATAGTATATCTGAAATTTATATCTCTAATGGGCCATATTTGATTTTACTCCCTAGAGCTAGGCAATTATCTCAGCATTATTAAATAGTTTCTTTCATTCCAATTAATTTGTGGTACTTTTATCATACACTGAATTTAGGTCTGCTTTTTATATGCACCTATAAAGTCCTATGCCCATTTTTATCAATTTCTATTATAATGAAAATAGCTATTAATTTTTTTCCCATCACCCTTTCTGAGGGCAGGAATGTGTTGTTCCTTTAATAACTAGCACGGTGTTTGGCATATGACAGGCAGTAACTGTTATTAAGTGAATGCGTAGAATGGGTGTTTCTGAGATACCTACATTTTCTGTAAGTTATTTCTGTAAGTTATTTCTAAGCCAGTCCTTCACTGTTGAATGCTGTGTCACAACAGTATATTTTATCTTCAGCTAGAGAAAAACTTCTTGTTAATATTTATACTCAGAATGTTCTTTATGATTCACAACTCCTTCAAATGAATTTTAGGATGTTTTAACAGGCTTTAAAATTACTCCCATTAGAACTTTGATTGGAATTACATTAAAAATATAAATTAATTTGAAAAGAAGTAACTTTTACATTGTAAATACTTTCTCAAACATGTATGTGTTAGAGTTTCTTATTTCTCTCTTTTTTAAATTTATTTTTATTGTTAGACTTATTGGGGTGACATCTGTTAGCAAGGATTACACGGGTTTCAGGCATACAATTCTACAGTGCATTGTCAACTTGATGTATAATAAGTTCACCACCTAATGTGACTTCTTTTTCCATCACCATCTATTTAGCTTATTTCTCTTTATAGTTTTTTTGTATAATTTCCTATTCAGAATTATTCATAAATAGTTTATTGATTTTGTTATTATATCTGTAGTAATTTGGGTTATTGTTGATGTTATTGGAGATACATTAATTTATTTTGAAAATTTTACTTCTTTTTTATTTCTATTATATAGAAAAGTTATTGTTACAAATTTACTTTGCATCCTGAGACTTTTCTTGATTTATTTTATCAATTCTAATAGAAACTTTAATAGTTTTTTTAATTGATGTGAGGATCATGTTGAGAATAATCTTACTGTCAGCTAAATTTCACTCTGCCTTTACAATAAGGAAAGGGAATTAGGGAACAAAGTAATATTATTAAAACCTGCTTATGGAGCTAGGATTAAATTTTTACATCTATTTTAGCGACAGTTAATGGTAATGGATTCTAGTACTATATGTGTATCATCTGTGAAGCAGGCTTTAACTGCTGAATCTTCTACAGGGCCAGTGAGTTAATTTTTCAGAATCCATAAGGCTAAGAGCCCCATTCAGAGCCATAAAGGGAATGGATACAGGAACCACAGAGGTCACCAGCCTCTATAGCATAAGGTGGAGTCCAATAGAGCCTATTCCATTTTTTTAAATATTCCATATTTAACCCCAATCAACAATGTTAAATTTCATTTAATATTCAGAAGTAGTTTAAAATAGAATTTTGTGTTTTCTACTTAAAGAAAACATGCATGACCTATTTAAGGTAAACATTCCAGTTGATCATTTGTTGTAAAAGTAATGATAACAATACCTGTTAAATAAGACATTTTGTTTGCATTAACTCTGTGGAATCTTTATTAGAGGTGACCGTACAGGTTGGTGAGTTTGGTCAGTATTGGTCCTTGCTATATTGTTGGGAGCAGACAAGTGATAACAAAATAACAAGGACAAAATGAACGTGAAGGACTCAGGCTCATATAGTACAGTTGATTCTTCTGCGTCATAAACTTTTATTCTTTGGACTTGCACAGTTACCTACTTTACATTTGATGTGTTTCATCACCATTGTGTGAGTTGTATTTCCTCTAGATGCTTTGCTTGTAATTTTGAAAGTTATTTCAAGACTTGTCTGGACAATGTGGACAGTATGAGACTACACTGTCCTCTGTACAGCCACATTGAAAGGTAGACCTGATTACCTTTGCAGATACAAAGGCACTCTAGAAAATCAAAGAGATGTTCAGTCTGAGTGGTGAGAACAAAACGCTGTCATCCATGGTATGTACCACAGAGTAGAGTCCTTAGCTTTGGGTGGATTAAAAAGAAGAGAATTAATGATTTTGTTCAAGAGTGAGAATAAATCTCCTATGTCAGACACTTAATGATAATGACTAATTATGCCAAAAACATTTTTTTGCAAAGTCTACCTGAATAAAAACTTGTAGCAAACATGATATTTATATGTAACTGGTATGTTATATTTCTCTTTTGTGTTTGGGAATCAATAGATGGTTTGCTTTTTCTTTAGTAGCACCCAAATGATTAGTTTCATGCTTTTTTTTTGTATTGTAAAACACTTATCTGAAGAGCAACTCTGGATTAATCAGAATACAAAAATTAGAAAGCTTAAGAAAAATTATGGTATAGTATTTTATTTTTCCCCAAATTAAATGAGACCTGGTGTGATTTAAAGCTGACTCTGTGGAGTTCTCATCCTCCTGGATTAAAAGCCATATACAATGGGAGACAAGTATGAGAGCGCATGAGAAAATCATTTGTCACATCTGCACTGGAGGAGAGGTTGTTTTGAGTCAAGTACAGTGGTTAAAGAATTTTAACTCAGTAAGAATTATTGCTCTCTTTTTGACAGACAAAATGAAATCTTTGTAATTGATAGTAAATCTACATTTTGAAAGTTATCATTCCTGATAATAAAATAGGAAAAGTAACCAGATGGCATTTTCGATATATTTATCGAATGACGTCTAGTAACAGATTTTGGTGAATGACGCAGCATAGTGGTAAAATGCCCAAACTCTGGGACCGGAGCACTGAGTTCAAATCGAAATGCTGACACTTAAATTAGGCAGGGAACTCTGATCGAGTTACTTTACCTTTCTCTGCCAGTTTCTCTGTCTATAAAATGTGGATAATAGTGGTACCTCCCACATAGGGTGGTTGTGTTGGGGGTCCCCATGATCCCCCTCAGCTCGAGGATTTTCTAGAAGGGCTGTCAAAGCTCTGAAAAGCTTTACAGGCATGGTTTAATTATAGTGAAAGGATATAGATTAATATCAGCAAAGAGAAATGGCTCATGAGGCAAAGGCCATCTGCCAACTTCCAGGTGGAGTCACATAGGGATGTGCTTAATTCTGCACCGACGATGTCTGACAACACGTGAAGTATGGTCAGCCACTGAAGCCCGGCCGAGCTTTGAAGGTCAGCCATGCATCTTGATTAGGGGTCAGTCACCAGCACCAGATGGTTGAGCTCAGCTGTTCAGACTTTCAACTCCCTTCCCGTGAGCAAAAAAGCAGGTGTTCCCCATAAATGTGTCTGGTGAAAGTGGAACAGCCTAGGCCAAGGCCTTAGGTTCACAAAACCTCTCCCGGAGGTGGTCTTCTAGGACCTGGCCTTGCCTTGCTTTGGAATGTGCAGAGTTTGCCTGACTCAGGCCTGCTGAGCTAATCCTTGCCTGCCCAGCAGTTATGAGGAATAATTGAAGTTAACTGATGTTGCTTAGAATAGTGCCTGGCCCATGTAAGCAAGTAAGTAAGGGTCAGCTGTAGTCCCTGCTAGTGGAGCTCTGTGAGCTGAAGGAAGCAGATGCATTTGGACAACCAAGAAAAAATACCTTCTTTTGACATATATAATGCTCACTTTTTTTGCCCAAATTTGTGAGGGAAAAATAAGGATGTGTATTATACATGGATAATACTAATTCCATATCTATATAAATGTTTAAATTCTTTTATTTATGCTTATGAGTTAAAAGTGTGACTGTAGAAATCAATAATGATATTTATATGCAAAAATACTTGTATAAGATAATCTTTATTTTTTATTTTTACATATATTGGGGTGATGTTGGTTAGTAAAAATTGCATAGGTTCTGGGTGTACAATCCTACAGTGCATAGTCTATGTGCTGCATTATGTGTTCACCACCCAGTGTCAGTGTTCCTTCCATAACCATATATTTGACTCCCCCCCCTCCTCTCCAACCCCTCTCCCCACACCCTTCCCCACTTACCATCACGTAACCACTCAGCTATTGACTGTGTTCATGAGTTTTTGTTTCTTTGTTGCTTTCAGTTTTATATTCCATATATGAGTTATGTTAAAAAATAAATGAACAAGTCCTAAACATACACAAATAAACATTTAAATTAAAAAATTAAAAGGAAAGATTTTTTTTTTCCTGGAAGTTTGGGCCAAAAACCTGGGTGTGCATTATACACAGGAACGCATTATACATGGCAACATATACAGCTGTGTTCCATGGACCCTATGGTGATAGAAGTCCTCAAGTTTGGGCCAATGGGCGTTATAACTATGTTAAACGTAATTGCCAGGGGTGCATTAGTAAGGGAAGTTCCCAGTGAGACACCAAATCCTAACATTTTGCCCTTCCGTTCTTTATAGAGCTCTGAAATCAGCAAAACAGTAATCAAAGAGCAGAGCTGTTTGAAGAATACAAGAAAGCAAGTAGAAGAGTGATTCTCAACAGTTAACAGATAATATTCATTTAGACGGGTGAGTAATTCAAACCTATAGCCCCTATTATTAAAAATATTTTGCAGAAATACCACTTTGCTATGTTAGAATATGTAGGACTGTGTGCTATAGATGGCTGACCATATACTAAAGAGGAATTGACCTCCATATATGCATTTAGTCAATTTTGAGAGTTTCAGTTATGACAGGCCTAGACATAAATGTGAAAGAATTAGCTAAGTAATTATTACTATTTATTATTAAATGAACACACTTTTAATGAAGGCCTGTTATATGGCAGACACTCAGCTATGCAGTATTTGGTGATTTCACAGAATTGAAAAATCCATTCTTGTCCCCGTGTTGCTTGGAATCCAGCAGAGGTGACATATATAAGCATGTACCAATATACAAATCAAAACTGTGGTAAATGCTCTGAAGAGGTATAGCAGAGATGTTTTTGGGAGAAGGTTTTGGGAGACAAGGGAGCAATCTGCTGCTGAAATGTGAGGAAGAGAGTCCAGGCAGGTGGAGTATCAGTGAGTAAAGAAAATGATTGACAGAAGGATAGCACAGTCACAGAGGTACAGGAAGCCATCAGATGAAGCTGGGTGGAAACTGGCCTAGTCCCATAGGGCCTTCATGGCCAGGGTGAGGTGTCTTGGGACTGCTGCTGCCTGGCTACCATCTGCCCTTGCTGTCATTGGATCTTCTCTTCTGGATCCCTGAGTATAGATGCTTTCAAATCTATACCCCATCCCAGCCTCCACCTCTCCCGCCGAAGTCCAGTGTAAGCGCCCTGTGACTGCGGAGATTTCTCAGTGCGTTCATTCCTGTGGACACTGGTTCCGTGGTATGTTCTGCATAAAATGGGGTGCAGTCAGGGAAGTTTGACAATTTCCGAATACTGTAACAGTCTCAGAAGCTTTCACTACACATTAGCATGTTATAGGTTTTTGTAATTCTAGAGTAAATATTAATACATATGTGTACATAATGTGTGTATGTATGAACCATAATTTAACGTGATACTTCCCAAAGCTATTTCCAGGTTAACATTAGGAAATACTTCCAAAGTTTCTCTTTTGGAAATTTTGAGAGGTTCCTTATACACCTGAGCCTGGCCTTCTTCTAGGTAACTTGATTTATTTTTATGGCTTTGCACATCAAATTATAGTATATAACTTTTTAGAATACCTATATTCTAAATTCAACTCAATCCAGAAAAAAAAATCTATTTGTTTTAATGCTTTAAGTTTTTCAGGCAGAAAAATTTTTTGACCTGAATTACATGTTTAATTGCTTCAAATTCTGACTAGATTTTCCATGTGAAGGCACAGCCTTAAATACCAATAAGGAGCCCTAGAGTAAGAGCTTACTAAGTCATTTTTGAGATCAGTATTAGTGAGGTTTTTTTTTTTCCTCTTAAATCAAAGGGAAACCACAAAAAAAAATATTGCTTACATCTCAGCTACTCTGATCATTCCCTTCCACTGACAATGCTTGTTCTCCTTAATTTGTAAAATTCTCATAATTTAAACAAGTCCTTGAAGTGAGAAAAATGACTTGGCGTAGTACCTACTTTAACACCTAAAGCGTGTTTTGATTTTGTATAAAATCTGGAGATTTTGTCTTTACAGCAATAAGCGTGTCAAGGACCCAGAGTGTCAGAGTTCACCTGTGTTTCTTTAGGAAGAGAGGTTCCCAGCATCTGTGATGAAAAGGCCATTGGCCTTTTAAAATCAATTCAGTATCTTTCAATTCGGTTAGTTATTACTGCCAAATGAAAAAAAATCATGAAAAGTTCCCTAGGATTTCATTACTTAGAAACAAAAAGCCTTGTTAATCTCCAGAAAGACAAGAGACAGCTGTCCCTTAATTACTACCCTTGTCATTTGCTTCCTACTAGAGATATGTCTCAAATTTGGAATCTAATTAGAAGTCTTAATTGAAAATGGCTAAAAAAAAAAAAAAGAAAAGGAGAGGAAGAAAAGACCAACATGGAAACATAGAAGGAGAAAAATAGAAACGGTAATATTCCAGTCAGATTAAATAATCACTTGTCTTAAAATGAGTTGGTCTCTGGGGAACGTGTTGTTCTGCATGAAACTGAACTTTACTGTTTCCTCTTTCAGGAGGAATTTTCTTAACCAAATGATAAGTCTTTTAATCTCTATACATTGTAATTTCCAGGGATTATATTTTGCTCAGTGTAACAACAATGGTTTGAAGCTTTTGAGGCCCTGCCCCCAAAGTTGTTCCCTGTCTAACCTTGGGCAGATTTTGTAACTACTTTTAATCTCAATATACCTATCTCTAAAATAGAATTTCTGAACCCCATTTTGCAGTGTGGTTCCTTTCTTGTTTATCTCTTGATTTACACACTGACTGCAATGTAGTAGCAAATCTAGATATGTGAAGTTCTAGAAAGGAAAGAAAGAAGAGAAGAAAGTAAAAAGGAAGCAAAGCTAGCTTTGAGAATAGACATCATAATATCTAGCACAGAATACCGCAAATACCAAACATTCAGAAAGGGTTTATCGATTCTGTACCCTGGAGGCAAAGGCTCAAAGGCAGATTCATTAATCCTTTTACTCAAGCTGGTCTTTTTTTTTTAATAGATACTTTGTATTCTACTGTGCAAATGCTAAATTCCATTTAAAGACATAATCACATATTATTTCTGAATTACAGTACTCTACGAGCAGTTAGACAAGATAGTTGCTCAATTAATACTTGTTGGATTGAGTGAAGCTGTGAACTAGTAGCCCCAAGAAGTTGGGTAACCCAGAGAATTCTATTCCCTGGTTTGCAAACAGCCTGTTTAACACCCAGAGCAGGAGTGGTTATGCCTTCTGTGAGTGATGGCATGTAATGATAGTGCACCCACTTCCTGCCTGGTCTCCATGCACTCTGCTCCCATCAGATTAGTTAATTTCCTGTTATTTATGCCTGTTCTACATTATGACTTCTTGTCTTTGCTTGCATTGCCTCCATTTTTGGTATTCGTTCCCAGTTGTTTTTCATTCTTTCTTCTTTTCCCTTTCTCCTCTTCTCCTTTCCTTGTATCCGTCCCCACATTTTTGATACACAAATTTCTTCAAGTTCAGTCAAATATCTTTTCCTTCCTGAAGAATTCACAAGTATCTCCTGAGATTATTTTATCCCCACTCCACTTTGATTTTTGTTTGTTTGTTTGTTGCTGCTTTTAGGCACAGTCCCTATACATCATCTGTGGCAAGTGACCCTGTCACAGAGCCAGTGAAAGCCCAGCTCCATATGTTAAGGCTCTTCCCTTCTATCCTCTACTGCATCCTGTTACCTTTCACCAAAAATCTCACCGGGGAGAGGACCTGTGACAGTGTGCACCTTGCTTGTTCCCTGGTTTCTGGGTGACTGGTGGCATGAATGTAGGCCATGAGCAGCAGGCGGCCATCATATCCACTGTCTGAGCCCGTTGGCTTTCTCAGTGTCTCCTAGTTTTGTCTGCTGTGTCCCTTGGGGTCAGGAGCCTGGGTCTGCAGCAGTGGCCTGGGTGCCCTAATTCCCAGGACACCGGCCTGCACCCCTTTCCCTGTGTCTTTACATTACTGTGGGCACCTTCCCTGATTTATGATGTGAGCGCAGTCATGATGTTGGGGACTGCTCCAACCCCAAGCTCAAGGGAGCCCCTGTTTATTAACATCCATTTGGATCCAACTTGAGTTTATCAACTAAACCTTAGTAATTTGGCTCTTGGCCCCTATAATTCATTAGAATTTGTGACAGATATAAACAGTCATATAGTTACTTTCACAATCAAGATTTCAGAACACTTACATCACCCCAAAATCTTCCCTCTTCTACCTCTTTATGGTTAACTCCTCCTGCCTACATCCAACGGTTAGAAACCACTAGTCCGTTTTCTGTTTCCATGATTTGCCTTTTCCAGAACGCCACGTAAACTGAAGCATGCAGCATGTGCCCTTTGAGTCTGGCTTCTTTCACTTACCATAATGTGCTTAAGAGTCACCATTATGTTCTGAAAATGTGCTTATATGATTTTGATTCTTTGAAGTTGGTCACAGTTTTATGGCCCATGTCAAAAAAGAAAAAACAGGGCTGCTTTCAGGTTAAAACCATGAGAGAAACAGAGGGGAAAATGAAAAATCCACCCTTGTGTAGTTTAAAATTCCTCCAAGTTTCAGCTCCCTCTCACAATTTTCTGGCTTTTGTTTGTTTTTCAAAATTTTTAGGTGGCTTGCTTTTTGTGTTTACTTTTCACCAATGGGAGATATGTATATAGTGTTTAGTTGTCTTGGTCCATCTCTACTAGAAATGGAACACCTAAACACTTGCCATGTATTAATTTATTTCTCTCCACAAGGAACTAAACAAGTATTTGCATACTCTCCATTTATGATGATGAAACGACGGCACAGTATATAGCTACGTAAATTACCCAAAGTTCCAGAGTGAGTGGCAGAGCCTCGGTAGTGTAGATCCTTAATAGGTCTCATAACCACGTTACTACACAGCCTCGCTCGTGCTAAATTCTTGTAATAATAAGTGCATGTGAGAGGGACTTAGACATGTGTACTAGACTAACACAGAGTTAAATCATAAAAGAAAGACCCCCCCAAAATAAGAAGAAATGTCAAACAAAGACACAGTTACTAACTTGCCAGACAAGATAAAAAAACTGGTGAAGAAATTCTCCAAATTGTTCTCTAAGGAGAAAAGAGCCAGAGTGTTAAGTGTTACAATAAAATGTGGGTGTTGGCCGGTGGGGGGGGACAGGGGAGCAGGGCACAGGCAGGAGGGTGCAGAGATGACTGTTAATGTTGGTTATGCTATTTAAGGATCAAAGACCAGCATTTTGGCAATGACCATATAAAAGGAAATGTTTTTATTCACAACAGTATATTCCACATAGTAGATACTCAGTTGTATGTCCAAGAATGAATGATTATATTATTTCCCTTTCTTACTTCTCCTGACGTGGAGGGTCAGAGCAATCCCAAAAGTCAGGAGAGCCTCAGCCTGCCATTGAGAAGACGGGAAAGAAAGTATACACAGGTTTTATTCAGTTTTCAGGCATAAATGAATGACATAATTTTCACGTAAAGCCTGAGCTTGAATGCCATACTGTGTCCATGATATAGTATTAGAACTCCCATTACCGTGGAGATTCGTTACATCAATGCACGCTTTTCCTTAATTCCCTGACAGGCACCAGAGAGGTACTGGATGAATTTACAGATGGAACAATGGCTCAGCACTCCCTGCCCGGCCTCCTTCTTCTTGTAGACGTTCTGCCCAATTCAAATTACCAGTTTAATTTTCTTTTTAAAAATCATGCATCGTTTGCTTTTACTTACATTGCAGTGCAGTTTTATTGAGTAAATATCTTAAGGGAGAATGTGTGGTTGTGTACTACTGGCGTGTAAGGAAACAGCTTGTAGTGAAAGAATGGAAATTCGTTATCTGTGTGCGATGGGCAGTGTGAAGAGAAAACTTGCTTGTGCCGTATTATTACATTCTTTGTAGATAACCTCAGGCACTCGGTGAACTTCTCCGGAGAGCTAACGTGAAATTATAATAATCGCACATATACATTTATTCTTGCCTGTCATAATGAAAAGCAGAAGATAAAATTTTAATTAAATTCATTATCTGTCTTACTTTGAAATTTCAAAAGAAAATGAGCAATTAATCATCAGAAACTATAGATAATTTAGTTAATACTAATTTGAACCTGAAATGTGTCATCATAAGGAATTCAATCAGTCCTGTGAATTAATAACTTCTGATGTCTGTATTAGAAATGCCCTGTGGATATAATCAAGGCTTCAGTTTTAGTTTTACTTGAGCACATGGTATTTAACGGGACTTGGATATACGTACGTGACAGTGTTCATAAAGATCTTGAGCAGGCTGACCAGACGCCCCGTTCTAAACGGGACAGACAACAACGGTCCTGTCCCGTCTCAAGTGGTGCGTCTGGTCAGCCTGCTGACACCTTGACTTGAGCCCAGCGACACCAGGATGACCATATGCACCATTTGAGATGGGGCAGTGCCGTTGATTTCTGTCCCGTTTACAATGGTACGTCTGGTCAGCTTAATTTTTGAGACATTTGACGTTGCTGAGGCAGCGTTCCGTCAGATTCCTGTTCTTTAGTACACACAAGAAACATCACCCTCATCTTCTCTCTAAACATCTCCGTTTCTTGAGATGGGCTTGAGGTGGGCTGCCAGGAGTCATTATATTTGGAATATGTAGTTGTTGAATAAAAGTATCAGAGGGAAAATAACCCTGTTATCTTAAGCGTGGACAATAAACTCCTGTCCTTTATTTTTCAGTGATAGAAAAGGCTATTAAAAAATATCCAAGCAGCTAGTGAAGTGCTACATAACCCTTTTGTACTATGTTTTTAAACCTTTTTTTGTGTGATAGCAATTTTTCTTTTTTTAAAGTAGATTTGGGGCTCAAGACTAGGTTTTACAAGTGTTTGCTAAGTAAGCAAAACCCAGTGTATCCCATGAAGTGTTTATAGAAGCAAAATGTTTCTGTGAGATTTCAGTCTGGAATGTCCTATTTTCCTCATCCTTTGGATGACACGTGAGAAGCAACCAAGAGTGGCCCGCTGTGGAGAGAAGAGAACACGGCCTTCTGTGCACTCCAGTGTGGCCATTGGTCAGCGGGGTACACGGAGCTCTTCCGCTCCGTTGCTGGGCCTCAGTGTTCTCATCGCTTATGTGCGATGACACCTGGGTCCTTTAAGTCTTGTCAGTTCTGTTGTTATTTTAAAATACTTTATCCCGGTATTGTAAAGAGTGGTGATCGTTAGACACACGTAACCTTTGCAGAGAGCCGATGGCGATGACATGAAACACGTTTCGCACCCGCACATTGAAATTCCTGCGGATGCTTTCCTCTATAACACAGAACCGTTTCTAACACATCAGATGGCTGACGAGCTGTATTCCTGGGGTCCGTCCACGTGTTTCCCCTCAGGATGTCAGGTCACTGTTGGGAGCTATTTAAATTCTGTTCAGATCTGATGTGGTGCTGAGGCAAAGCCCTCTGAGTTCTCAGGATTAAGGGCGCCTTGTCACAGGGATCAGCAGAGCCGTGCTCTTTTACTTTATATACAGTCCAGTCCAACATATTGTTCTCGCCCTGATTTGAAGTCATTGAGCACCAGGCTAGCCTGACCTCTGATTTATAATGAACGAAAGCCATCGTCCCTCTGTTTGCTGTACGCAGTTCTCTGCATTGATGCTTTGTGTTCTCTCCTTTTGAACATCAAGATTTTGCTAGTTTCAGTGACCATTTCCTACTCATTGTGATTTGAAATTATTGCTTTACTGGGTCTCCAAAAGGGAGCCCTATGACTCAAAGAAGCAAAGGAAGAAAATATGACTCCTTTGTTAAGTAACTGGGATGTTGGATCTGGAGAATTGGATGTGTTCAATCATCAGGTTCTATTTCCAGACTTCAAATATTAGAATTTTTGTTCTGATTTTTTTTTCATGCTGGCTTGTCCACTGAAAATATATTCACACCGGGGCCAAGGAGAAGGACTGGAGATGAGTGTATGTCTCAATCAGAGAGGATATTATAAATAGGATTAGAAAAAATAACTATCATGACATGATTTTCTCTTCCCTGGGGGTTTTGGTACTTACTTGTAGGCATTGAATGCTATATTGATAAGCTATAGGTTTTCCAGGGGTTTTTATTTTTAAGAAAGAAACAATATAAATAAAAGCTCAAAATAAATGTGTCTTAGACCTCCCTCCTTTCTCTCTACACATTGCCCTAGTTTTTTTCCTAAGGAATAGTAGAAGCTTGTAAGTTCTTGTATGGTAAAATGAAAAGATATGGTAGGCGTAATAGAGATAAGGCTCAGAAATCAGACACTCAAATTCCCATCCATGTTTTTTCTAATTACTAAATGTGTCCTAGAACAAATTACCTTTTCACCTTCAGTTCTTCACCTGTAAGCTGGATTTACATCTTAAATTTGTTATGAAGATTAATTTAATGCACATAAAGTGATGACAGAGCATGGCACATACTGTGCACTCAGAGAATGAATTTTAGAAGCAGGGGCGAAGATATTAATAGAACTTTGTGAACACTGTGGATGGCTGTTAGGGGAGCGTCCCTTGACTTGGTCTTTACAAGGAGGAAAGGGAAGCGTATCATGCTGGTTGGTTGTTTCACTGAACCGATTCTCTTGTCTCCACCCTCTCTGCTCCTCCCTGTTCCTGTGTGTCACAGTAGTTTGAACTGCTCTGTGCCTGAAAACCCATCGTCCAGACATTTTCAGTGAATTGCTTGTCTCTGATCTAGACGGTCCTACTTGATGGCATTACGACACTCGTTCTTATTGTGAGTGCCATGTAAGTGTCCCCACCAACTGCGCCCACTTTTCGTAGTATGGCATGCCACGACCTGGCTGTTTAGCCATACATGCACCTTGGTCTGACCCTGCTGAGAACCAAGTGGGCCGCCACAGGTCCGGGAGCAGGGCTGGGGCAGGAGCAAGTGAAGATAAAAGAAAGTAAGACTGAGAACAGAATCAAGGCTGGAATAAGACTAATCCCAGGCTAGAAGAGTCCATCACAAAGAGGCCAAGTGATAGGTGAGTGGGAGGATGGGCAGGTGTCAAGGGCCCCAGGTAGATAACCAGGATTAGCAGACACTGGACAGAAAGGAAGTGTTGGAGGTAGGACATGAGCTGAGGGCTGGAGGCACTGGAGTCCAGGCCGGCATCTGTGACAGCTCCTGGCATCCGTTTAGAGTCTGGCTGATTGGCGTGGACCTTTAGCCCACCCCCCCCCCCCTTATTTTATGAGCCTGGAGTCTGGGTGGGCTTCAGTGCAGTACAGCGGTGCTTCTGCAGCCTGACTGTGCAGAGGAATCACCTATAGCACAGTGCGGTTCTAACTTAGTCGATCTGCGTCCGGCTCACGGGTCTGCACTTCTAACAAACTTCCAGGTTATGCTGGTCCCGCTGGCCCAGGGACCCCATTTCAAGTGTCAACACCTTAAAATAAGAGACTGTTGCTGTCGGATCTTGCCCCTTCCCCAGGTCTTCTGTTCTGTCTCACATCGGTCATTGCTGCTTCCTCCGGGTAGAGATGTGAGGAGAAGGTGGCTGGTTAGTTCAGTTCTGAGCTGCAGCAGCTGGACTTCCGATCAAACTGGAGCCCTGACGACTCTCATCTTCTCCTGTGACACAGCAGGTCTTTACCGAATTTAATATAAGACTGGTAGCAAAGCCATACCAGAGGCCTGAAGAATCCAATTGTTCAGACACAGTTGGTTTTGCTGGGCAGACATGTTGGCCCTGATGCTAATCCATTGCTCTGACGGAAGTTTTCCTTTTCCTGGTCAGTGGCCTCATGAGAAGCCTTGACCTTTAAGAAAGTGCCTGATTGTTGTTTCAAGTAAAATATCAAATTTGCCAATGTATGCCATTTTTCTGAAACCTTCTCTGTTTTTTGTTTTTTGTTTTTTTGCTATTCCTTTTGTATGGTATAAAAATAAGCATAAACCTGTTACTGAGAATAGGGGCCTCGTCTCAAAACTTTGAATGTAATTATTTTAAAACGTTGGCAGCCTTCGAAGTATTAACACCCTGACATTTCCCAGGAGAGAAAGAGCAAAGCAGTCAGAGGTAAACCTCCCTCTGGGCCGTGTTCCTGGTTTTACCTGTTGTTGGCATCACATGTTACTAGCAATCAGCTGATCCTTACGAGCCCTGCCCATCTATTGCATCTGGTCAGTTTCAGGTGTTTAGAAGGTTTTAGAGTAATTTGGCTTTGTGACTTGAATCTAGTCTATCAGAATGTCTTGGCTTCAGAAGTTTGGGACATTGATAGGAATTGAGCAAGTTTAGTGACTTAGCTACCAAAAGACTACACCATCAACATAGCAGAGTTGGTGTTCTGTTTCTTTTAGAGATCGATAGGAAATAATAATTGATTCAACACTTCATTTCAAAGCCCTATTTGGAAACCTAAACAAAAGCCATATGTACATACCATCGTCAAGGCTCCCACACACCCTGCCTGGACCTCCGCCTGCACGGGGCCAGGAACTACCTTTACCAGTGATTAACTTAGAACCCAAGAATACCCCTGTCCCCTGGGTTACCACCTAAACCACAGGCTCCTACTGTCACTTATGCTCGCCCATTGCGTCATCCCATTTTGCTGTGGGCTAGGTTGGCCATGACGCAATCTTCCCTTAATTATCTCACTTTTAAAATATTATGTAACGTGGGGGGGGATTGACGTAAGATACTTAAAATGGCAAATTAATGACGTCCCATTCTAAGCATACCACAACCCATTGCGAACTAGTTCACTAACTGAAAAGTAACTTCAGTTTTAAAGAAAATGGAGCCACATATACAAAAAAAGGATTATATGACAACATCTTACAATTCTATTCATTTTCTGCATTTGAGGATAAATTTCAGGTGGGATATTTGTTACCAAGGCACACACCTCAGAAATGATCACTTGCATTACTAGCAAATTTCTAGGATACCACTGCATTTCTAGCTGGTGGTAAATACATAATTTACCTACGGTCATGGTTAGGACAATACTTCCTTTGCTGTGTCTACATGGGTATTTTTGGTTTGAAAATCATTCACAAGAACAGACTGAGATTTCACATACTACCATACATGTGTTTAAAACAGATACTTAGAGAGACAAAACTTCCTCCTTAGAGAATAAAGAATCCACATTACAAATACTTTAAGCAGCATAGTGACATGATCATATTTGATTTTTAGAAAGGTTACTGGTGTCAAAACTAGAGAATGTAGTGGAAGGTGGCAACCTGATAAGGGTACACACAATTTGGAGGTTATTTTAATATTCTAGGAAAATAAAATAATAATGAGGGCCAAGCCAAAGTAAAAAAGATGACTAGAGGAGAAGATCTGGATTCCAAAGAAAATTATTCAGTAGAATTACCTGGCTTTGGTGATGGCTATAGATGTGCTGTTACAGTTGAGGTAATGAAAGACAGGAATTCAGATGAAACCCAGTAAATTACAGACCTATGAACTATCTGGAGAATAAAGAAAAAAGTTGTAGGTGGGATGACGGGTTTAGTTTTAACCATGTTACTTCCGAGCAACATCTTTAGATTTCTGAGAGAAGAAAGACAGTCAACCCAGAATTTCTATACAAAGCCAAAATAGCTTGTGAAAATTAAGTGAAATAAAGACCTTCATTCAAATAAAAAGTAGCAAACTCATTATCGGCAGTCCTGCAACTGTAAGAAATATAAAAGAAAGTTCTTCAAGTATGACTCAACAGAGAGAGAGATACTTGGATTGACAAAGGAAATGAAGAATACTGTAAATGGTATAAAGGAAAGTAAATGTTAATTTCATCCTTTCTTGCTTTTAACATATTGCTTTTTCTGTTAAGGGCAGATAGTAAATACTATAGGCCTTTGAGGGTTATGCAGTCTTTGTCACAGCCACTCAATTCTGCTGTTGTGGTGTGAAAGTACCAAGTGACAGTCATAAACAAATAAACATGGCCACGTTACAGTAGTACTTTATTTGCAAAATTAATTGATAAACAGGATTTGTTCTGCAGGCCTGAGTTTGCCAACAACTACTCTCAAGTAAAAATTGTAGTGATATATTGTGTGCTTATAGCATATATAAAGAATAATATATAACATCATTAGTGAAAAGGGTGGGAAGGAGGTATGAGAGTTATTGTTGCATAGTTATTACACCAAAAGTATAGTACACAATTATATCACTAAAATATTTGAAAGCAGACTGTGGTTACTTAAATGTATGTAGTAATTCCTAGGGTAAGCACCAGTCATTTTAAAAGATAAGTATAAATAATAATCCAATAATGGAGATAAAAATGGAATAACAAAAAAATGTATTATACAATCTAAGAGCAGGGGGAAAAACAAAAACACATGAAATAAATAGAAAATAAGCAAAGTATTTGTTTTAATCCATCCACATCAAAAATCATATTAAATGCTAACAGTCTACATGGACACATGCACATATATTAATATGCACCAATTAGAAGATACATATTAGCAGCTTGGATAAAAAAAAAATAACAAGACCTATTTGCATATATTTAAATGTAAATACTTGGATAGGTTAAAAGTAAAAGGATAAAAAATATATACCATGCAAATATTAATCAAAGGAAAACTGAAGTGTCTATATTAATATCAGACAAAATATATTTCACGTCAAGGAATATCAGCAGGATATTATATAATTATAAAATGGTTAATTCATCAAGATGATATAACAATTCAGTATGTAAATCCACCCACAACAGAGCTTCATAATACATGAAGCCAAAACTTAAAGAATTGAAAGAAATAGACAAATCCACTTACCCCAAATTGCACAAGTGCGTGCGTACCCTCACATAGAGTTGGCATTTATTTTATCAATTATTTACCATTAGTGTGCAGTTAGAAATTTGTTAGGTTTCATTCATAGTGACTCATTTAGGTCTCCTTTTCAGTTTTTAAGGTGACTGATCAGGGTTGGAGGTTTAGTCTTTGGTCAAGAGATATAGTGGCGTTAACGAAATCCTGTAGCCAAGTCTTACGTGCATGGCCGTCACCCACAGATGTAACTTCACTAATGCTAGTGCATTCGTCATGGGTTCTTGAGAAAAGGTGGTGCAATGAATATATGTCTGTTGTTATGAGAGAAAAAAACTACCAAATTTAAATAGTAAAAAAAGAAATTAGAAAGTGTTATCTCAATTCAAAATACAATTTTTGAATTGACAGATTTGGTCTAATATATGATGCAATGGCCATTTACCCCATTAATATTCCTGGTTATAGCGTTAGAAGCCAATGTGTATTTTTATCTGCAACTTTATTATATTATTTTCTAAAAATTCAAGATGCTTTCTGTTTAATTTTTACCAGATGATCTTTAAAAACTAGAGCTGCATTATAAATGAAGCTGCTTTGTTGAGAACAATAAAGATTAAAACTAGATTTGTGATGTTGGAGACCAAATCAGTATTCCAAACCCAAACTCTGTTGCTGCTGTCTCATTAAACAGCATCGGGTAGACACTTAAAGATTTTTATACATTTTAATTCAGCTGGTCACTTGATTGAAAACTACATTGATTTTTTTTCTAATTCATTCTTAATCATGTATATCATGCTAAATATCAAAATGAATTTGAAACTATTTACGGCTACTTGTATAACAGGGCATTAAAACACAGTCTCAGAGAGGCTTGCTTTCTCCATGTGAATTTTCATTGTTTTGCCATTGCTTTCATTTCCCCTTAGTTTTAGGTTTTAAGAATTATTATTCATCCTTTTCACCATCTACCTCCGTCTTTATACAACTAAACCTTCATCAGGCAGAGCAGCAAGGGACTCTGGATAATGAGGTCGGAAACTCCCTTGCACATTTTGGAAGAAGAGTGTCGGGCCAAGTTATCCTTATGTGCTCATGAATAATGTTTTAACAAGGGTGGGTGGAACACTGAACATAAAGGGCACCTCCAGTGGAAGGAATGGTAGTAACATTGACCATGGCAAAACATGCCAGCTAACGCCTTGAAAAGATGCTATCTGCTCTGGGTGCTAAAGGAGGTGCATTTAAGTCGGCAGCCCCTATAGCTATGTGCTAGCTTACAGAATGAACTAGAAGAGAAAGAATGTACCTTTCAGGATTAACAAGTCCCTCATGTGTCCAGAAAATAACTGCAGAGAGAAGACGCATTTAACCCAGGATTCATGGTACATTAACTGTGTGGTTTAGTACTGAAAGTAGAAGTGGGATAGGCAGGCAGCGGGTGCATACGAGGTTGGACAATTAATTTCACGAACTCATCCTAGAAAAAGTGCTATGTACCTCAGTGCTGAATATCACGACGGTCACCTTTGAAGTACCCACTTTGGGAAGCTATTCATTGATGCCAGTGCCTAGTCCACCCTTCAAAGCTGTTTTGGAACTCTTTTTCTGGAGTGTCCATCAGAGCTGTCATCCCCCAAATCTGACAATTAAGTTGGCAGATATCACCGTGTGCTTATGTGGCCAGCACTGTACAAACAACTCAGTAAGATATCATAATCTTGGCAAGGTTTGTACAGTGTTGTCCACATAAGCGCATGGTGGCAAGTTCACCAACTTAATTGTCAGATACTGAGGATGATGACAGCTCTGATGGGCATTCCAGAAAAAGAGTTCCAAAACTGCTCTGAAGGGTGGGCTCGGTTCTGGCATCGGTGCATGGTTTCCCAGGGGGAGTACTTCAAGGGTGACTGTAGTGATATTCAGCAATGAGGTATGTAGCACTTTTTCTAGGATGAGTTTGTGAAATTAATTGTATGACCTCATATGAAGGTACTTGTAGCCTCTACCCACCTTTAATTCTTAGCTCTGTACTGAACTCTGAAGTAACCAAGATTTTCGCTGTTGCTGTTTTCAACCTGCAGAATTTCAGAGTGGGATATCAGGTCTTTAGTGTGGAGATAAGTCTATATTAAACCAGGAATCACTGGCAGTGACATTTGGGCACGGCAGCTTGGAAGCTTCAACAACTGTGAAGGTTGATCATGGAAATCAAAGAGGAAGGAGCGTCAGAAGAAGGCCAGCACTTCCTTCCTACACCCCAGGCAAATGATACTGGGGACTTTCAGTTGACAAGTAAGTATGTGAGTGACCCTCCTTGGAACTCTCTGACAATGCAGATTGGGTCCCCTAAACACACACATGCATGTGGATTCACAGCAACTTGGGTTCTACCCAATGGCATGAGCTTAACTAAATTTTCTCCTTTGTACTACTTATTTTGGTGTTGCGAGTCAATGATATGCCTCTTTTGTTTTGGGTGAAATAGTCCGTGAAATGGTTAACTATCTAATAGTAGAATCAGAGTTCTTGAATGTGTATTAAGACATTAACAGATACTTTTTAAGTATTATTCTCTTTAGCGTCTGTATAATCTCATGTGGAATTAATTTTTAGAACATAGAAATGTTCTCTTTAAAACCAAAGACATTTAAGTTGAACACATTATTAGGGTAAAATGGTTGCATTATGTGCTTAGACTGTCGCTTCCATACCTGGGAGCACTCAGTTATATAAATAGAGCAAGCTTGGAGATTTGGCTAAGATTTGCATTTGAACATTGCAGTTGGATTTTGTGCTACTCACATAATTAAAATCATTGCAAAAATTGTATGTTTCCTCTCATGTTTAAAATTCTAGAGTTTGGGTTTTATTGTTTAGTGTGAATTGGGTCTTTTTCTTCTTTTTTTTTTCAAAAGATTCCTGTCGCCCAGTTATTAACACTGGCAAACCAGATGCCTAACCTCTCATTTAATTTACATTATAAAAATAATCTTTAGAAAATGGTATCTGTTGGATGCCTTCTTTGAGAAATTTGGTCATCAGACCTTACAGCAGAGTTAATTGTTAATAACCTTTGAAAAAATCCACACAATTTGAAATGTACAAAGACTTGCCTCATGATTGTCATTCTAACCTCTCTTGGAAAGTCTAAAATGTTAACTGTTAGCATTGTTAAATATCAGCAGGAGAAAAAAATAAAAGGTTACCATGCAAAAACTGTGAACTCCTTAAAAAAACAAAAAACAAAGTAACACACAAAAAGAACAGATGATTTTTTTTTATACAAAAGGTGGTTCTAACACTGTATTAGTGACCAGATGCTAGTAAATTTACATTGTATCTGATGAATGCACCAGTAAAAATAAACACGGAAAGGATTTGTATAATGTTCTTATATTATTACCAAAGGATTTACGTTTCCATAAATTTAGTTTTGTGTCTTTGGCCCCCCTGTGAGCGGTAACAGATGGCATCCCAGACCCCGCCCACTCTTGTTCTGGGAGCCTCCGGTCTTGGGGTATCTCACTATTGCTGTCCACAGCCTGCTCCTTTTACCTTCAAATGTTCCCACTTCCTTACCTTTGCTCTCAGACTCACTTTTCATTGTATTTCATCTTAAATCATTGAGCCATCTATTAGATTTTTAAAACACCTCCAACCCAAGAAAGAGAAGCACTTAATAGAATGTTGATTTGTGCTGTCAACAAGTTGGCAGTATAACCACCAGCATAATGTCCTTCATACCCTAACTAGAGATATTCCTTTAATTAATATCTATTTACAACAGGTTGGAGTGGTTTGAAAGAAAAATCCATGCAGGAGAGTACTTTGGTAATGGCAACCTTTTTAAGAGTTCTGCCCCTGTCTACATGCATCTAAAAGAAACAGACCCAGTTGAAAAATGTTCTGTAGTGTTTGACATGGCTTATAATATTTCTGAGACCCTTTGTGGCCCTGGAGCTAAATAGAGCAATCAAATCTTCAGTCATCTCTAGTTCCGATATAAATAGTATCCTACCCCAAGAATTCCACTGCTTGTAAGTCTAATTAACTGAGTTTATTCATCCTGCTAAATTATATATTAATACATTCTGGGCAGGGGAAACAAAGTAATATTAATTGATGTATTTTCAATAATGAGTTAAATATCTTTCATCTCAATTCTTACCTATTATTTTTAGGTATTCAGAAGACTCCAAATGAACCACAGTTGGAATTCATCCTTGGTAAGAAATTCCATCTTATTTATTTAGATAAATATAATAATAATTTGTATATAGAGTTTGCAAGTTGTATGTACGTTACTTATATCATTGTATAGCTTACAAACTTTTATGAATACTGTTCTATAACAAATTTTATTCTATAGGTATGTTTTATTTCCCAGATTTGTAAGTCGAGGAGCAGGTCACTTCCCTACTCAAGACACAGTGGTGTTCCTTGGTGACAGAGCTGTCCCTCTCAAACAGGTCTGCTGACCATAAATCCAGTGTCCAGCACTTCTTCTCATACAGTGACTGGATTTTGTTTCTAGTCAACATTTCTGGAAATCTGTGTATCAAATTATTTCCTCCATGGGCTGGAGACTGACCTCATATGGAGCTTTCCTTCGTGACACTTACAAGGTTCTTGTTCCTCTCAGTCTCGATCACTCAAAAATATCTTCTTCTTCTTTCATCTTGAAGATGGAAGTATGCTTTCATTTCGAGGCCTACTTTTTTGAGAAATTAATTATATATGTATATATTCTTTGTTTTCATTGTTTTCTCTTTCCAATAGATTTTATTTTTAGAACAGTTTTAGGTTCACTGAAAAATGGAGTAGACGGCATGGAGGTTTCCCGTATCCCCTCTACCCCTACAAATGCATATCTTCCCTCATTTTCAATGTCCCTTTCCAGGATGCTACATTTGTCACGGTTGACGAGCCTACACTGACCACATCATCATCACCCAAAGTCCATAGGATTCTCTCTTGGTATTACACGTTCTCTGTGTTTGGACAATATATAGTGAGATGTAGTCATCATTATAGCATCATGCAGAGTATTTGCACTGCCCTAACCACCCTCTGTGTCCCACCTGTGCATCCATCTTCCCTCACCCCTGGCAATCCTGGTCTTTTTACTGTGTCCATAGTTTGCCTTTTCCAGAATGTCAGAGGTTAGAATCATAAAGTTCATAGGTTTTAAGATTGGCTCCTTTCACTTTGTTATATCCATTGTAGGTTCCTCTATATCTTTTCATGGTTTAATAGTTCATTTCTTTTTAACACTGAATAATATTCCATTTTCTGGATGTATCACAGTTTATTTATCCTTTTGCCTACTGAAGGACATCTAGTTTTCGTCCAAGTTTTGGCGATTTTGAATAAAACTCCTTTAGACATTGGTGTGCAAGTTTTTCTGTAAATATAAGTTTTCAACACATTGGGTAAATACCAAGGAGCAAAATTGATGGGTCCTTGGGTAAGAATATATTTAGTTTTGTGAAAAAAAAAAAAAAAAAAAAAAAAAAAAAAAAAAAAAGCTAAACTATCTTCCAAAGTGGCTGTATCATTTTGCATTCCCACCAGCAATATGTGAGAGTTCCTGATGTTCCACAGCCTCACAAGCTTTTAGGGTTATCAGTGTTCCTGATTTGGCATAATTTTTAAAAAAATATTTTATTTCTATTACAAATGTAGCTATTAATAAAAGGTGCTATAGGTTAAGGATCCCAGATTTTTCATTTTTCCAGGTATTGAGAAACAGAAATGTCAAAACTAAAGAAAATTCTGTGGTAACACCACCAATAAAATTAAACTTTTTTTTTTTTCTAGAGAATTCTCAGATAGAAAGAACTCATTTTCAGAAAGGGAGCCGAGGAGCAAAAGAGACCTAGCACCTGTCAACTCGCTCACTTGACCCATCTTCTTTCATTTTTAAGGAAATGTTCATTTTTTACCTCTTTGACAGGACTTCCGAAAAGTGAAGATTTGTTTGAGGGATTTGGGGTGTATTTCAAAATATAGATAAAGCCTTCCTGTTTGCATCCTGGAGAACAGAGGGTATCTGAAGGAGACAGAAGCAATCGAAGTAGAGGATGTTAGGCAAGCATGGTGGCCAGCTGTCAAAAGACAGCATGTCTGGGCCAAATACCTGTCTTCTACTTCAATTAAAGTGATCTGTCTTGTTCAACGACCTAAATATACTATTTGTTTTGAAAGCCCAGTCGAGTTCGGTAGCTATGCTGTCACCACATATTTCTGGCTTTGAATCATAGATCTACGAGATTTGCAGCTATAGGAATTGATTCATAATAATAGTTCCCTTCATTTAAAAAAATTCAAATATCTTTTTTCCTATTTATTTTAAAAAATACAATAGAATTCTTAACAATAGATAATTTTATTATAGGGGAAGAAATCCCTGAAGATTAAACAAAAGAAAGTTATTTGAAGTCTTCATGAGTTGTTATCCTGCATGATAACATTCCCCAAACTTCTTAGTACTGTAAGATCCTCAACTATATTATTTCTTAGGGAAAAATTTTTTTAACTACTCCTTCAAGGACACTATAGGTTTTACTGTATATTTTTCTTACTTTTTAAAGACTTTAATCACACAAATTCTTTAACATTTCACTTGTTACATAGTTAACTTCATTTTATAATGAATAAGAGAGTAATAGTTTCTTAAATATTTTCATTGTTGTTGAAGAATGTGCATAATGATTTAATTAGGAAAAAAGCAAAGCTTCTTAAAACAAATAAAAATTATAGCAAAACATAGGAGAACCGAAGTAGGGAGCTTTTCCCATTTAATTTACCAACTAAATTTTTGATATTGGATTCACAAGTCTTTACCAAACTATTCAGATAAATTGAGGATTTCAGTGGCTCTTCTTTTGACATTGGGAGAACAACAGCACTGCTTTTGCAAGATGTCATATTGCTTTGGATTAGCTGTTTTCCATGAAGCGTCTGCTTCTGCCTTGTCTGTATGCCACCATAAAGCCACTGTATCTTGCTGAAGTCCCCCTGCTACATCTTTATTCAAGTAAATGAGGTAGGAGAGTCAATCAAGCAAGCTAATTAGCTAAAAATATCTTGCTAGCACAAGACAGGCATGTACTGGAAAAATGAGTATCTCATGTCCATTGTCAACTATATTTCTGATGGTTGACTGCATTTAAATTATATAATTCATCCTTACAATTGCAAATCTGCTTCCCCATTTCTTTCATTGTTTCATTTGAGTGTATTGAAACCCTTTTTATTTTCACAGAGAGAAATAATTAAAAGCCCCAGAGAACACTTATTTTGCTTATGGCTTACTAAAATTGTTTTCATTTCAACAAAGCTGGCATTTAAGAAGAGGGATTGTTTCTTAAAATCTGGGTGCATTTTTTTTTCTTGAAACCGTTGTTGAAAATGACTAGGAAGACTAATATTGACAAAGATATAAAAAAAATTTCTATGAACTTTTTCTTAAATTCACCCTCCTGATTATGCTTATAATGTTTATTGTCATGTACCTCCATTTACTATCTCCAGAGTCAATCAAATGCTTATTATAAGAATATATTTTCCTATTTTTATTAAGAACACCACATGTATTATGAATTCAAAACAATGGGAACTAATGCCATGTGTACTATCCCAGAGTTCAATGATTAACATTCAGTTTTATCACAACACTTCATGGCACAATGACAAGATGTCCTTAGGTTACTTAAATATTATAGGGCTCTAAATACGGCGAGATTATCCTCTTCGGTTGTTATGGCTTTGTTCCAAAGAGTGCTGATTCTAAACACTTCATTCTCTTGGATTACATAGTAGATTATGTGGATTGAGTCTGGATTTTGTATACAGAGCTTCTTTATTTCTATAATAGCCCAGTTAGAAAAACAAAGCTATGTAAATCATGTGATCAGTTTTCTGGGTTCAGAATTTGAAAATGCATCAAAATGTGCCCAAATAGATGTGCTGCACTGTTTCATCTCTGTCTAGACCCAGCTCAACATGTTAGCCTGCCAGGGCCTTCATTAGCATGCATGTCAGGTTCATTTATACTTTATGAATTGCTATAAATCAACTTTTTTATATGTTTCTTTGAAAGAAAAAAAATCTTAGGAGGCCAAACTTGCCAATCCTCCTGTGTTCACACTTTTACTCCTCTGCTGGTCTATGTTCTATAAGTGATTATAAAGTCCCACAGATTTAAATCTCCAGTGGGAGAATGGAAGATTTTGGTGTAACTTCTGTAGTGTTTTTACCCTCAACATGGTATGCAGGGCCAGCTAAAGGGAATACCGAGTGCAGAGGTGTATTTTTGTACTTAATCTATTGATAAAAATATTACTTCTTCGTATGAGCTGCTAGATCATCCTTAAGCAACAAGAGAAGCAACAGCTAAGAATTAGACAAGACCTGTGCTGACCCTATCTTGGTGCCTCATTATAAACTTATTGCCATGTTCTTAATTCTTCCAGTGTGATACTTCCCTTGCAAACCATTTCATTTCACTGAACAATAATTTTGGGGGTGTCTTATAAAAACAAGGTATTGGGCGAAGTTCTGGGAGAGTACAGTGATAACTTTTATTTATTTTTTTTAACATCTACTATATGCTTTACCTCTTTATAAGCAGAATGCCATGTTTTCCTCACCACACCTCTATAGGACAGTCCCATTAAAAATGACTAGCATTTATTGAGAACTTATTTGTTCTCCATAAATTGTCCTAAATCCTATAGATAAATTAATTACTTTAATTTTCATTATGAGACCACTGCTCTATCATCACTGTTGTATAGGAAAAAGAGCTGAGACAGTAAGAGATAAAGTAATGAGCCCAAAATTGGACTCACGGAGTCTGAGCACAGACCATGCTCTCCTGTATTGTCTTCACTTGAGAGATGAAAAACCTGAGGTTCCCAGTGATCAGCTTTCCAAAGGTCTTATGGAAGCGGAATTTTTATTCTTGTCTTAAGAGGCTTTGCTTTTTTTCTAATTAACTATGACTTTCTTGATTCATCCCCTGCCACCCTGAAACTCACATCCAATTCATCAAGTCATATCATTTCTACGTTGAAAAGAATCTTCTGAACCTGACCACCTCTCCTCATTGCCACTGCTATCATTCTACTGGAAACTGCTTCCAGGCTGGTTAGAGAGGTTTCCCCTGGGTCTCCTGGCATCTGCTTTTGCCCCTGCAGACTCCCTTTCTGACAGAAGGGCCTCCGCAATCTTTTAAAAACGTAAATGTGATCCCTTCACTTCCCCAGCTAAAATGCTCCAATGGCTTCCACTTCACTTAGAATGAAATCACAGCACCTTACCACCTTCTGCAAGGACATTGGTCAGGCCATTATCGTCACATGTGTGCTAATCTTGGGGCTCTGCATCAATCTCCTTGGACTTCTTTTGGCTTCTCAATCAGGCCTGACATTTGAGTCTTTGCATTTGTTGCCCGTTTCCCCTCCACCCACAAGCTGGCTTCTTGGTGTATTTTAGGTCACAGCTAAAAGGTCACCTTCTCAAAGAAGCTTTTCCTCATCCATGCTCCACCCCAAACTCTGAGTTTAATCACCTGTGTAAAATTCTCACTAAACTATGTTTTGAAACTTCATGTCCCACTAGACCACTAGACCGTCAGACCCATAAAACAGGGAACTTGTTATCTTGTTCATTGCTGTGAAACTGCCACCTAGAGTCATGGTGGGCATCTTTAGTTAGTCATTAAACATCCATGAACTGAACACATGCATGGATGCCATTGCTTTTTTCCTCTCATGTTTCTTCATAAATTTTTATATTTATATATTCCTTTGAAATCTTTTTGTAATTGTTACTAATTCAATGGTTTGTAAAAAGCAATTCATTTAAAAATTTCCAATGAATGCAGTTATTTAACCATTGATATTTTGTTCTTAGTAAATTATATCAGGAACGATAGAGCTTTACTGCCCTTGTGGTTCTTCTAGAGGGAAATGACAGGAAGAATCAGTCACAGGCTGAGCTGAACAAATGAGTTCTGTGACTAGACTGTATAGCCGATGATTGCTCACCTGCGTCAGGTTTTATGCCCCCAATTCTTCACAAAGTAACTTCAAGATTTTTGTATTTTGACAGAAAGCAAGCAGTTTTCTTACAGAGATGCTCTTAAGAACATGCATGTACACATAGCAGATAACTAAAACAGCAGACATGGACTGGGGTGCAGAGATTTGAGCTCACATTTCAGCCCACAACGTGTAACCCTGAGAGGAGGTAGTACATGGGCCGTGTCTGAGAGCATGGGTTGTGCTGTCACCCAGTCAGGACAGGGACCTATGACCCTGATCCCTTGACTGTGTACTACACAGAGCAAAGAAGAAGCGCCATGAAGACCTTTGACTAGAAAGTGTCTCTTCGTCTTCTCTTACTTCACCTGCCACCTGTCCTAGAAGAGCTGAGACAGTTCTTCCTTGATTTCATCTGGGTAGTGTGAACTGCTCCTTTGTCCTGAAACTGCCTGTGTAGCTATGGCTCTCAAGCACTCTCCCTTCAGCTCATGGGCCCTCTGATGAGCTGTAGGTTCGAACTCCTTGGAGATCCCAAATATTCTGAGACTCTGGCTCTTTGTTCCCTTCAAACTCTGGTTCTTAAAGAACCACTCTCTCCCACGTTCAGCTTGTCTGATCTATGCTGCTTTGACATAGTGTTAGACTTGTGGATTTTCCTCTGAATCGTTAGCCCCTCGTTGCCCTCCAACTAGCTCACATCTGTTTTCTCACCTACAGACTCACTCATCGGCCTCTTGTTGCATGTCTCCTGGGTCACTAGCATTTTTAGCTTCAGCTTGTCTATACCAACCTTGTTTTATGTCCTGTGAGTCAACCAATGTAGGGCCCCATATTGAACGTGAATGCTGAAATTTTCTTTTGTCTACAGGAAAATCAGACACATGATTGAAGAGACTCAATAAAAGTAGGAGTTATCTCTTTGAAGCTCTTCACAACTTGTCCTCCCCGAGAAGATTTTCTAGATGAAGACAATAAAATGAGAGGCTAATTATCCTTCCAGAACCATCTATTACTCCCATTCTTCCCTTTATCTTTTATTTCCTATTCTAGCTATAAGTGCCTTTGATCTACTACTTTCAATTGACTTGGACAATGTTTAGCATCAGAGGGACAGCAATTTCATGAAAACAAAACAAACAAAACATTCATTCCACAAGTAATTATGAAGTCCAATACGTTTATAGGAAAACTATGTCACCGAAATTTCCCCCAAAATTGCCTTAATTTAAGCACCACCTAAAATTTAAGTCCTGTGGTGCAGTATATACAATGTAGTACTTTTAAAACATTTCGGTTTGGGAAGGCATGTCCAAAAAGTGCGTCAGTCAGGATTTGCTGAAACCTAGCTCGTGAGTCAGTGTGTAGTGTGTGAAGTCATCCAGAGTGAACACCTGCTTTCTGGGTGGCTGGCTACTTCCTTTCCAGACAGGTGGACCTCAGATGCCCCGAGGACAGCATCAGCCCCTGGAGGCAACACTCCGGGTCCCTCTTTGCTTTATCCCTCCTCAAACTTCCAAATACCTCCTAGACCTCATTTCGTGTCCTCAGGCAGAGTTCGACAGCTTTGCATGCACTTCTGTTAGCCCTCCGCCTGTGGTGGCTAGGACCCTGACGTTCCTGTTGCCTCTCCAGTAACCGTCTCCACCAGCCATGTCGGCCTCATCTTTAGGCTCAGGAGCAAATCAGGGGTCGTTGGCCCCTTCCCACTTACCCATGTTCACTGCCAGACCCACTGAGGGGCTCCGTGCTTGTCCTGACAGGAATCCTGCTGCCTCCCCTGTCAAACTGGTAGTTCTGGAAAAATGTGGTCATCTTGGCCTCTGGGCGGGTAAAAGGCTCAAGGTTGTTCCCCATGTTTCTTCCTCTTACTTCTGTGATCGTAGTTCTGACACTAGAGATTTCCATGAACTGACTCACGATATCTTATAGTGTTCAGAGGGACCTGCTTCCGTTATGGCAGGGACATTGTCATTTTTTTCTGAAGCAGCACGTATGTTCCTGCTGGAAAGAACAGCAGAAGGCTGCGAGCACTTGTTTCTGAAGTGGAGCGTGCACACACACAGCCACGTCTGCGTGCAGCCTTAGGTGACGGTGCCAGGCCGGTTGGGGCTCCGAGCGCAGAGCGTGGGACAGCAAACCCGGCAGAGACACAAGCACAGACTTGATTTTAATTCAGCGGCTTGAGGATGGAGTCCCAGGCACGTAGGCAGTGTTCGTGAAAACAAGGCAAAATGGGAATTTTCTGAGGCTTGACATGAGAGAAGCCCAGGGAGCAGGGAACAAGCTGGAGAATGGGAGTCTTCTGGTTTGACAATAGTGTTTTAAACCAATGTGTTCTTTTCATATGCAAATATGCTGTCTTCTGTACAGCTGGCATCTCAGGAACAGGGACAATCAAAGAGCATTCCCTGTGAGTCCCATTGTCCCAGGCAGAGGTTTCTTTTCCTCTCTCTCTTCATCTTCAGTGATCCTTACATTGACAAAAGGTACCGAGCAGGTAATTTATTTTTATGTGTGTCATGTTCCCAACTAAGGAAGCGAATGTAATCTTCTCAGCCACTTTTTTTATTCCTTGTAAAAGGCACATACAGATACATATAAAATATGGTGGCACATTTTTATATTGTGCTCTTATTTGGGGAAAAAGTAACCTGTTTTGTTTCAGGACCTATTTCCCAATAATCCGAGTCTAGCTTTTCACATCAAAGAAACCAGTTTAATTTATAAGTGAATCGTTGTAATGAAATGTAGGCACATTCTTGCACAGCTCTCAGTGTTGCAAGAATTCTGAAGCAATATTTCTGTCACAAAATCTCTTCAGTTCCCTCTTGCAAATTATTACCTATATTCATTCCTCAATAACTCTGTCAGCTGCTTCCTCCCTATGGCATTCGTCTCATCTTTTCCTCAAGTTTTATTTGAATTCTATTATCAGAGTGTTGAGAGTCTTAACATTCTTGTTACAAAAGCTAAATCACCCCTGAACATGTAGAGACCGAAGGGAGCAGGGCGGCAATATTGACAAAACATTCACTCAGGCTGCCGAGTACTGAAAAATACATAAATAAAAAATGGTCTTCATCACTGAGCCATATGTTGTGATCTACACATTTGACTGACTCGTGAGTTAAAAATATGGATATGGAGCTAATGGAACGTCCTGTGAGGCTGCAAGAAGCATGTTGTTGTCCTGGACACGAGCGAACACAAGCAAAGTGTGAGCATCACGCCACCTGGCACATAGTAAGTGTGCAATAAATTGTGCCTCCTGCTCCCCAGCCCCACATTCTTTGTGAGGTTCACGTATAACCTTACATGATGACAAGCTTCCATTTCGTACGATAGTAGCATTTTATTGTTGTAGTACAGGAGAAAAACATCTAGCAGCATCTTAGTGTGTCTAAGGACTTTTTTCATTAGGATGGCTTTATTTATTTGTTTATTTTTTTAGTCTCTCTGTGTGTGTGTGTGTGTGTGTGTGTGTGTGTGTATTGATTCCTTGGGTTGATTTCTTATCTTTCAGCCTTAACCGCAGAATTACTTTCTACCCCCTGACTTTGTGGACACTTTAAATTAATGCTGTTTGTTCAAGTTAGGTAGGGGTACTTATTCTCCTTGAAAGACCCTGATTTTGAATTTGGAACATTAATACGCTGAATTCAGTGACTTAAAAAACAAAAGACAAATTAAAAAAATAATTTAAAGTTTTAAAATCATATGTTTATATCAACTTTTATACATTTTTAATTTTCCCAAAAAATATATTACTTACGTTGGCAGCTATGTATAGTTCACATGTTCTGTAGGGAAGCGTGTGTTCATTAAAATTTCCCACACAACAATGAAGAGGCAAATAGCACATTTTTGTTTTATTTATATAAAGACTTAAAAAATGGTTACTTAACTGAAGGGAGAAGCTGTGGTGTGTTAAGCGAATGTATCCCTGATGCAAATAATCCAAAGTCTTATGAATATACAAATGATGGCTTGGATGACCTCACGTTTCAGAGGGATGAGAGGAGCACGTTAAGAAAGGATGTTTGAGATTGCAGAGAACACAAAGGGGTGATGCCAGATTAGAAAAGTTACAGACCCTCGGGTTGATCAGTTGACACTAAGCTAAAATGAACAGAGAGGGCGTGACGGGACACTAGATTCGATCCATTAGAGCCTTTTTTTTTTTTTTTTTCAATTCAGCAAGTACTTAGAGAACCTCCTCTTTATGAGTGCTCGGGTTAGACCAGTGAGTAAGAGAAACGCTCCACCAGCAAGAGGGTCACAGTGTGGGAAAACGCAAGAACGGTCCCAAAGAGCCAAACTAAATGCTGCCAGCTTCATAGGTATTTGGGGAATGTAGATCCTAAAAGGTTTGTGTGTGTGTGTGTGTGTATGTGTGTGTGTGTGTGTGTGTGTTTCTTCAGGTTGGTAATGAATGTGTTTTGAGGGCAGACCTAACTAGGAGCTGTCATGTGCTAAGTGACAGCTAGAGGCTAATTTTAATATTGGGTTTAGAAGAAAAGCAAAGAATGCATAGCCTGGCCAACAATGTAAGTCTAAATAACAGACATCAGTAGTGGACGTCAGTGTTCTCAAGGTCTCTCCGCTGTTGCCACTGCCAGAATATTCTTGGTCATGTCCTTCTCCACTCTACCATATTGGTGGGCCTCCTCCTTCTCCTCCTGGGCCCACTCATTCCAAACACTAATAATTATCATGAGCTCAAGGGAAGAGCAATCAGAAACTCTGAACAATTCTACAGAGAATACAGTATGAACATCGAAGGACGTATATTAACTTAAATCAGCTCAGCATTTTTCTGAGAAGTAGACTTAAGAAAATATTCCAAAGTGAATAGTGTTCCTAACGATTTATGGAATCCTCATTGAGTGGATGCAGCATGAGGCAACACTGGGTGTCCCGTCAATTTATGCCATACAGTTGTCACGGACTACAGGGACCTGGGAATGAGGCCATGCTGTCTTCCGAATCTACTCAGTGGACCTGAATTGTAGACTTTGAGATCTTAGTCTTCAGAAGATTAGTGTCTTAAAACTCCAGAGAAAAAGGAAGAATAAAGAATGGAAAGGCAGAAGAAGCTAAAAATAGGAAAACATTTTATAATGGCAAAGTAAGTAGACAGAGGGGCTATTAGGCTGTTTAAGTGCTGCATATATCTTTTAATGTATGACGTAAATTGATTTCATCTGGATATAATCCCTGGGCTAGAATAGTAACTGTGAAACCATATCATGAAGTCCAGTAATTTATTGGGCTGGAAACATAACCCAAGTCAGCATATCAGTTGATCAGTGGCATCTAATTTTCTAAAGTGCAAGGAGCAGGATGTATATGAGACAGTCTGAGACACTTGACCAAACAGAAGCATGCGAACAGTACTTGGAAAGCTGCGTCCTAGGCTGCAGACATCTTACCCATAGCCTTAGGGAAGTGGTTTATTCTCTTAGTGGGGGTGGAGTCAGAATGGTGCTACTGAGGGAGCTTGGGAGCCAGCGGTTATTTCCCTGAAGTGCACCTGTAGAGGGTACAAAAGGTGTGTTTCCATTAGGCTATATTGAGATCTAGTTGTATCATGTATTTTTAGTTGCAAGAAAAAGAAGCTTTATTAGAATTAAGTCTTTTTTGGTTTTGTTTTGATGGAGGAAGCACACAGACCAAGTCTTTCCGTGACCCCTTGGGACACTTTGGTTGTTAAGATAATGCCTCCCTGTGGGCCTTTGCACCCTGAGTCAAGGAGCTCTAACGCCCCCAGTAAACCCCTGCTTGGAGCACTGGTTGACCATTTACGTGTAGCACCTCTGAGGGCAGACAGAAAGGAAAGCTCCCTGCTGTTTTTGGCTCCTCATTTGGAAATGCCTCATCAAAGGTGAAATCATTAATGACCAGTGTGAGTGTACCCATCTGGTTGCACAGAAAGTGATATATTAACAATCACCTATAATTTCTGAAATTAACAAATAATCCAGGAAATGTTTCTTTTTAATATTTATTTATCAATATGAAAGCAAGAAGGTACCACAAAATAAGAGCATATAGTTATAAAATGCTTTTTTTGGGGTGGGGGGAAGAGTAAGGGTGCTCAGAATCAAGACCACCCTTGAATATCTTGAGCACATAATTATTATAAGAATATTGGATAGGTAGAATCCATTTTTGTGTCGATATATAACTACATTCTTATTAATGTCAATAATAATTCAAAGAACCTATTATGTGCCTAGCATTCTGCATACTCTACTTCATACAACCTTTGTAACAAATCTATGAAATCTGTTCTTTTACTTCCATTTTTATGGATAAGAAAATAGAGAGGGACTCAAAGAGATCATTCATCCAAAGGTACATAGCACCTGAGGCTAGATCCACATTTCAAGTGCAATTTCATCTCAGCTTAACAACAAAACAAAACGAAACAGAACTCCTCTCTGTGCTGCACTGTGTGGTTTCTCCTTTCAGCCTAACTTCCCTTTGGCAAATTAAATAACAGAATTGTAGCGACTCTTGTCTGAGTGCCCCACACTCATCTCCTCTGCTTGTGGCCACTGTCTTGTTCTGGAGGAGAGAGGATCAACTCTGTGAGTGGCAAGAAGGGAGGTGACACGGAGTGAGGCGAGAGCATGCATTGACTTCATAGAAGCCAGAGCTCTTAAGGGGGAAGGCTTGCTGGGAATCGGCTGTGAGCTCACACTGCCCGGCGGGGCGCGCCGCTGCTCCGGTGGAAACTTGTGGCCGGCACCTTCGCTGGGTGGGTGTCAGAACCGCCGGGATGTGGCCCGGGCCGCTGTGCTCACAGGCACCTGGAAAGAGCAGTGTGTTCCTCTTCAGGCTGCTTCTTGCTGGGACTGGGCTCTCAGCAGAGGAGCCAGGAGACAATTTTAGGCTTGCAGCCAAAGTTGGCTAGAATAATAGAGAGGCTCTGTGGAGTCAGGCTAGTTGGCGTGATTTAGAAGTGCTAGCTAGCTGAGTGAAACAAAAACTGATCTTCTATAAAAACAGACTTTTGGGCTGGACAGACTTTTAGGTCAACAAACACTGAGAAGACCCCTGCCCCTTAACTTCTGGACTCTCAAATATCAGAACTGCAGGAACAAAAAAGATGATCTATGCTCTCTTCCAAAGGACCCAAGGAGTGGCCTTAAGCATCTAGACCGGAAGTTGGCAACTTCTGGTTCTTTGGCCAAATTTAGTTGCAGATATATTTTCTGGGGCGCTTGTAGCTTTTCCTTACACAGTGACTGGGATTTCAAGCTTAGGACAAATCCTCAAATCTAGCCACAGTGGGCTTTCATTCCTGCAGGCAATGGTTTGAATAGTGGTCCCCTGTTTTGATTCGGCCTGGGCTTCCCAGTTTGCTCAGTGGCTACCCCCTCCCCCTTTGAGATATCAAAGCTCCATTCATCTTTATCATTGCTCTTCTAGTAGATGGAGCGCCCCAGGCTCTCGTACAAATCTGAGCTGCAGATACCAGTCGGCATCTCACTCACAACCGCTAACAATGGAAAGTAGATCCTCAGATTTCTAGTTACTATAGCAAAGTTAACAGGAAAAATTGTCACTCCTCGCTCTTATTTTTCCTAAAGAAAAGTTTCACTCAGCTATAAGAAAAGATGAAATACTGCTGTTTGTGACAAAATAGATGGATTTTAATAAGCAAAATAAACCAGACAGGAAAAAAACAAAACAAGAACTTTATGACTCTTTCACTCATATGTGGAATATAAAACTGAAAGCAACAAAGAAACAAAAACTCATGGACACAGTCAAGAGCTTAGCCGTTACCTGAGGTTAAGGGGCGAAGCAAGTGTTGGGGGAGGGGGAGTCTAATATATGGTGATGGAAGGAGACCTGACTCTGGGTAGTGAACACATAATGCAACACATAGACGATGCACTCTGGAATTGTACACCTGGAACCCATATAATTTTTACTAACCTGTGTCACCCCAATAAATTTAACAATAACAAAACCAAAAATAATAATAAAAGTTTCAAATTGTAGGGATTTTTGAGAAAAAGTTACTATTCTATATTGTTGTTTATCCTCTACTCAGTAAAAAAAGGAGCTGTCAATCCTGTGGACACAAACACATTTGAATTTCAACTTGTCAACATCTTGTATATTTAAACTCTTCTGGGTTCTGAGAATACTTTTAAGTAGCTCAGCCCAAAACAAAGCCAGTAAAAAGACAGACATAAAAGTAAACTGATGATGAAAAATTGTCAAGAGACATTTACTTACTCCTACCCATTTGATTTAAGAATTCTTAAGTAAAAAAAAAAAAACGGCAGGAGCAAAACCCCAGAGCATTCTCTCAGTCTTGTGAGTTGAGGAAGGCTGTTTCGTAGACCACTCCTAGAGCAGGGTTTTGTGTGGGCAAGGGATCATGGTAAGTATGGCTGGCTGACTGACAGAACATTTTTTGATTTCTGAAAAAATATTTTTCAGACTCCTTTATTGGCTACTGAGTATTTCCTGTGCAGGTTAGACTTTACAGTGATCAAGTGAGTCATAACCCCACAAAGCAACCTAATCACTCATCACCCCTCCAGTGGGACAGTTTCACTATGTATAGATCACTGGTGTGTATGGGTTTCAGTCTATGAAATGCAATGACTCATGAACTGGGTTTGGTATTTACAAAGAAATATTAGACCTGGTGACAGCTTGGAAGGAGCTGTCTGTACATGACTGAATCAATTAAAAGAAAAACATTTTACAGAATAATACCATGCGAAATGTTGGCAAATGTTCTTATTGATACTGGTAAATATTAGTATAATGATATTAGTACATTTTATCTTGCATAATGAAGAAAGTCCATTCAAAGAAAGGGCATACTTTCTTCCTCGCCTCCACCCTGAGAAATATTAATAGGTAGACAGATCAGGAAATTGAGTGTCTTAAGGGTTTGTGACTTAATGTCTCATAACTAGGAAACGAGATCTGGGAATGCAGCTCAGAGATTCTGACTAATCTCAGGGTCTTTGTCTGATGTCTTGCTGTGTGAGCATTAGAGAACAGTAAATTCTCTGGGCTGTTGAGATAAAGAAATAAAATGTCGTTATTGTTTTTACTTCGTGGATATTGGGGAATCTGCAAATTGGTTTGGACAGGACATTGCAGTTTAATGGAACTCGTCTCTGTTTTTATTAGGAGTGAGCTTAAGAATTTGTCTGATAAAATCGACACCAGCTGCTCACTTCTTGGAAATAACCACAGCCCACAGTCAAGCCTGATAAGAAATCAGAAAAGGGGTAACTTATTTTGAGCAAAGGTGTCATAAGCTCATAAGGCAGTGATGAGGCTACAAGCAGAAAGTGGGCAAGATGCATGTGTTGGAAACAAATATACTCCTACTTTAAAACCCAAGGACAGATATGTGTCACTATCAGTAAACAGAGAGCTGTACATTGTGAGCACAAAACAAGAGAGTGAGAAAATTAAACTCATAAGGCAAGTAGAGGAAATGATCAAAATAACCACCAAGGAACAGTACCACAGTAGCATCTAAATCTAACTTTTTTACCCCTTCCGGTGATATGTTGACATTGTTAAAACCTCACATCAGGATTTTATGAAACTGTCGATTTCTTGGGTTGAGCAATAAAGCATCATGGTAATGAGTATTCCAAAGGGACATAACAGTGTGCAAGCAGGGATTCAGGATGCCCGGAGAAGAAATGGAGCTAGTGGCCTATGACATAAGCGCACTATCCAAGAGTTGTAGTAATGTAAATGTGAGCATTTAATATTGCTAAGCCACTAGTTCTTAATATGTAAAACCAAAATCATTCAAAACACCAGTTTGAAAAATAAAGAGGTCACTAGCAAAATGCCTCAAAAATAGTGAGAGTGAAATAAACTGTAGCTATTATTGTTTCCACACATGCTTTCCTAAGCTAGAGCATGTGGTTTAAATAAGGAACCATTATGACCAATTACCGTACGGGACTAAAGGGGTTTCAGAGTCTGACAAGAAGGAGTTATGTTAATAGTATACCCAGCATTGCTTACTTAGCCTTCAGAACTAGAGAAAAGCCAAGCCCTTCTGTCCCCAAGCTCCTGTTTTTGTTTTTGTTTTTTTTTCCTGTATCCCACCCTGCTTCTATACAATCAGATGATCTGTTAGGGGGTAAGTCCCCTCTGTCCCCTCTGTCTCACTAGCTTAACCACGTCTGTCTTTCCTTCCTCTCCTGCGCTGATGGGTCAGAGGGATGGGGCAAGGATGGCAGAAAGCCCAGCACACTCTCACCATGATTCCAGGGCTACTATTCAGTCCCCATGTCAGGGCTCCGGCCTGCCTCAAGCCACCCCCGGAGCCTAACTTGAATTTGGTGGGGACACTTGGCATCACACTTAAGGATCCAAGTATAGGTAGCAAAATTACTGTTTCTCATTGTGGAGGAAACACAGAGAAGTTGGACTTAATAAAAAGGCGATATATGTGTGTATATATATATATATATATATTTTTTTTTTTTTTCTTTTTCCCCAAATTGTAGCAATGATATGTGGGAGGAGAAAATACTCAAGTAAATATGGTATGGTAATGAGAGTCTGTAATGTGATCTCTAGGGAAAGTTCTTACATTTGTGGCCCCTGGGCAAGAATTTAACCCATCCCCTTCCACTCTTCCCCCTGCAGACTTGGCTGGAATCTCAGAGGTTGTTTTTAACCCCTCCTCTGCCTTTCTCTGGTGGCTTGTGAGCAACAGTGGTGGAGTAGTCTCCCTGCCCAGTTTCTGTCCCCGTGTGTGACGGATAGCTAGGTGAGGAGCTAGTGTGCATTCAAATGTTTGAACTAATCCAGCCAGTGTCAATATAGCACAGCGCTGTTTCCCAGATATGGTCCGACTCAGTTTACTTAGTTTAGGAGTGTACATTAAAGCCTGAAGTTTAATGGCTATTTAAAGTCACTGATGTCCCTGAGCTGTGTGTGCAGTGTCTCTCTCTCTCTCTCTCTCACACTCACACACACACACACACACACACACACACACACACGCGCGCGCGCGCGCACTAGAGCTGAGATCCCAGGACAGTGGAGACATGCAAGAGCTGCAAATGTGGTCAGTGGAAATGAACTCTCAATTCAGCTCGTCAGCACGTGACTTCCTATTTCTGTAAGGTACTTCCAAGGGACTTCCTCTGTAAAATCAGCCCCAGACTCCGGAGAGTTCATTCAGCACGGTCCCTCCACTGACTTCCACCCAGGACTGAAGTTTGCCCTGAGAGACGGTGTCAGTTTCTTTTCTTTTTGCTCTGCTATTGCCAGCATGCAAGGATCTGGTGGCTCCTGTCCGTGATCGGAAGCTGAATACCCTGGTGCAGGTCTCTGTCATCCACCCCGCGGAGCAAGGGCTGACCAGATACTCCAGCACCGAGATCGTGGAGGTGAGCAAGCTCCCCGCCTGCATGACCCGCGCGCGCCCTCGCTCCCTGGGTTCCAGCAAGCAGCCCAAATGAGTTAGTTCGTGGCCTGTGGCTGTGCTGTGCTGCTGTCCTCTGTCATTTAGGAACGCATACCTGACTGAGGTTATCAAGCAGGCATTGGTAACTTCCCAGAACCAACAAATGGGGGAAGAATGTGCCTTTTTCATAAAAGATCTTATTTTCCTTTAGTAAATAGAAAGGAAAATTCCCACTCTGAATCCTCAAGTAGAGTGCCTATTACAGAAAAAAATACATACCAATTTTAAATTAAATGGAATGATTATTCTTTTCCGGGGGAAAGGAAAGTCGTAAAGTACCCAGAGAAGTTTTAAAGGTGTTAGATGGGTTTGCCCTTCTCATGTTTTCCTGTTCTCTTCATTCCTGTCTGTGGAAACTATATTCTCAGCTGTTTGTGTCTGTCTTTTGAAAGCACAGTGTTTTTCAAAGAAAGGTAGATTTGAGAAACTGGGATGTTTCCAGGCAAAAGGTGCAAATATTACTCATCTGATGAGCGATTTCCTAGTTACATTTATTGTTACTAATAGAACATTCAATATGTGTCGAGAGGAAACTTGTTATTGTGTTGGATTAGATTCAAAAGAGGAAGTGGTTCCCTTTCGATTATTTTGCTCTTATCACACATATTTAACAACCTCAGTCGATGGGAGAAGGACAGAGAGTACACTCTAAATTCCCTGGACTTCGCCTACTTTTCTTAGACCTGTGAGCCCTGTCTATTTTGAATGATGAGTTTCTGTGAGAACCTCCCCCAGAACCTGCTGACTCGTGCTGCCCTGTGTCTTGATTCAGTTGGTGGAATAAATGATTCAGACTGAATTCCACTCATTTCTCTAATGGGAATGACCCAGATCGTGCACACAGCCCTGACTCTGCCCTGTGGAAATTCTGGGTTCCATTGCTGGTATAATTTGTACTTCATGCTGTGTAGTTGAACAAATAAATACAGTCTCACTCATATTAAGAAAACTTGATTGAAATGGTAAAGTGGTTCATTCATATGAAAAAAAAATTTCAAGTCTTATTCCAACTTTAATTACTTTTTAAATGTCAAAACTTAAAGGAAATTATGCATTTTGACATACTTCAGATTTTATATTTGAACATATATAGCTGTCTTAGGCTGTTTTATTCGCTTCCTGTTCCAAAGTGTAACACAGTAAAAAACAAAAAGGAGTATTTGCTGAATAAAAAGAAGAAAGAATAAATGAATAGCGTGGGCTTTCAGAAACTTCCACACACAACTGGTTTACAGAACTCTAGCAAAAATATTTCAATGCTGTTCAGCAATTTAGATATTTAAATATAGATATAAAATTAAGTATTGGCGGTCAGCTCTCGGAAAATGAATTCTGAGACATTGAAATATCATGTGGACTGTATCCTGAGCTATGAATTGCATAGACCCAAATCTATCATGTTTACTTTCTTTTATTACCTTCCTAATCAATCTGAGAAAAAAAAAAAAACAGCTAAATGTCTAAAACCGAACAGACACTCAGAGCATCGCTTTCAGTTGGGTCATTACAGAATGTGAATACATGGACAATGTAAGGGTCCCAAATGGTACTTTATGAGAATTTTGCTTCCTTTTCATTTGATCGGTCAACAATCGTAGCTTATATGCATAAATTACAGGTTATACCCCTTATACCCCATTTGGCTGACCCTAAAGAAGAGTTCTACCTCTAATGAAAATAAGTCCCCTGAGCAGCTCTGACAGTGTGACTCTGGGCTGTTTATTATCAGCAGCTCCGTCAGACCTGGGGGCCCTGGGCTGTGTTGGTCTCTGTGAGGATCGCTGCGTTGTTCAGATCTTTCTTCTAATAGAATTGTTTCCTAGAAAAGCAGGCAGACCCAGACACACTTTCCGCGTTATCTCGTGTTACTGCACACTGCCAACTGCCATTGCTGCCTTATCAAATCAGAGGTGTCTGCGTGTGCTGTTGTTCCAGGGCACCAGAGACCCACTGTTTCTGACCGGTGTCACATTCCCGTCTGAGTATCCCATCTATGAGGAGACCAAAATAAAACTCACAGTCTACGATGTCAAGGATAAGTCTCATGACACTGTAAGTACTTTTCTTTTACCTTTGGGAAAAGGAGCTATGCTCTTCCAAACTATTGGGTTTGGGGCATTTTTCAAAGAGGGTATTTGTGCTGTGTTTATGCTTGTCTTACGTTTATAGTTTGCTGGGATTTTTTATTTTTTTTCCAAATTCATTTGGCTTACTGCCAAATTGGCAATTGGATAAAAGCAACAGCTCCCAGAACAGATTTTTCTCTTTTTCAGGAAGGCTGGCTTGAGCTCTTGGTTTATATTTTTGTTGTTGTTGCTTTAAGACGTTGCGGAAGGAGTAATATTGTGGGTAGAAAGCGAGTGGAAGAGATTAAACACTGTTTCAAAACTTTCTAGCTATGGTAATTACTCCAAAATAGAGGATTGACAATGGGCTCTAATTACACAATTTATTCTGTTACATGCTGTGTAGACAGAAATTCCCTCTCTCTTTCCTGAAGTTCCTGGCACCAAAGCAAACGGAAGAGGCCACGGGAAGCACTCAGCAGAAACTTCAATTGGTCTCTTTCCATGCAAGTCCTGTCAAGTCCCCGTGGTCTTTGTCCGACATTCTTCAGCCTTGCTACCTGGTCTGACTTCTCCACTTGAACCAGACCTCCTGGGTAGACAGTTACGTCCCCAGGCAATATATCTAAAGGCCGGTCTTAAAATTTCTAGAGAGGAGAGAATGCCATTGACCTATGAGCAGGATAGGCCTCAAGAAAGGGGAGATAGGAGCCTTCCCCTTGAAGTCTCTCCCTTTGGCCAGGATTTTAGTCTGTTTTCAAGGCAGGGGAACTTAGGGAGTCTTGATGGTCAACAGTGAAGTACAAACCAGGGGGCACCTGGAAGGCAGGTGGGCCAGTCAATTCCAGGAGAATCCTGGATGAAGTTCAGGGGTGCTGCGGGACCTGGAGAATCACACAGACCCTCATCCAGAGAATGCCTCACTTTAAACTGTGCTTCACTTCGGCATGTCTGTCTTGCTCATGACTCTCCTTTCCATCCTTGACCACAAAATATCTAACATAGATGTGTGGTGCAGGTATTTAGTAGAGAAGAAAATTCTATATTGAAGGAATTTTCTTCTCCTTTTAGTCCCAGAAAAGTTCATTTCTTTAAACTTGCAGAGGAAATGCCCAATTAAATACAGGGCATATGTGTGGATTGGAAATAGTCATGGTGATCTCTCACGTTCATAATGAAGGCAGACTGTCTGGTTCTTGTCATATTTACTGGCATTGTGACCCCAAGAAAGTTAATTCTTCATGTATAATATTTACCCCGTGGCATTGTTGGGAGGATTCCATTAGTTAATATATGTAAAATATTTAGAAGACTGTTGCAGATTAATGAATAAATATAAGTTGCATTTATTATTGTTACTGTTTTGGCTGCCGCCTCATAGTCCCTCATAAGTAGTAAAAAAATCAAATAAAGGAATATTAACTGAAATCTTTTCCTTTGTTTACTAACTTTTTCTTTAAGTAGCACTGCATTTATTATTTCTGCCTTCTTTGATGAAAAGAGAAAGACAAAAACATTTTACCACAGAAAACGGGTTAAAACTGGCAACTAAAAAACATTTACTTGGGAGTTTTGTTTTCGGCTTTTCTGTTTTTCCTTGATGGTCAAGGAAACATGAGGAAAAGAGGTGGACTGCAGTGAGGAGCTCTGGACCAGCTTCGATAGGCTATGCCGGAGAAAAGAGAGCTGGAGGGAATGGGGAGGGAGGGATGGTTTGCATGGATGGTGCGAGGCGAGGTGGTGAGCAGCTGTGCGAGGAGTCCTGAGCAGAGAGGTGATCGGGTGACAGTGAGACGGAGCCGCGACTAGAGGGTCTCGTGTTCCCTGCACATGGTCACATGCAATCCTCCCTCCAGGTCCAAGGCTTAGACAGCACAGAGAATGGGGAAGGGGCAACTAATGGCAACACGATGCTATGCAACTGGAAATGTTGCCCCTACACTCATGGGTTTGTTAAATTCTTAGAAAATCAGCATCTGAAATATTAAAACACCAAAAATGCTTCTGTTAATAAATCCCCTTTAATGTCCCTCATTTAACATGTACATGTATGCTAAAGCTTTAGGGATAAATAATTAGCTTACTCATTAATTATGCTATTTGTTGGCTTCTATTTCTGGAAGCTAATTATTGAGGGTCTTTTAAAGACTTTCTTCCTTGATCAGAGGTGTTATCACATGAAAGTGTTGGATGAACTGTCATCCCTGCTGTGAAAGAAGACTTGTGAAATATGAACATACTTAAAGAAATGCAACCAGCTTTCGTTTACCAAGTGCTGTTAATTAAGGCATAACCTCTCCCTAAAAATAACTAACAGTTAGCTCTGGTGATGGAAGTGTAAATAAAAATCAAGTTCGTTAGTATGCTAATCGTCCCCATGGACCCAGAGCCTTTATCCTGGCACCTTTTCTTTCATTTCTTAAGTTTTACTTTGGGGTGCAGGGACATTGGGAAGATGGAGGCAGAAGGCGGTTTGGAAGTAATTTATAATAATGAACACTTAATGTTCTAACATCCTGATACTTTTAAGGCTTAAGACATGAGATAATGACCATTTATGCATTTTATAAATTAATGAGTTGTGTGCATGTATATAAAAGTAGTTGTAATATTTGATCCCATTCACCATTGATTATACTAGGCTGACGGTGGACCATGAGATCTTATGTACTGGCTGAATGCTAGTTAGTTTAGTCAGATGACTAAATTGCTTTTTAACCCCCTATGAACTTTATCATTATTTGAAGTTAACCAGTCCAATCCATTTGTTACTGTGACATTTTATGTTCATTGACATACATATTAATGTTAGATATTTTTAAAAAGAAACGAAAACTTCTCATCTGTGCCTCTGATGCAGCCATTATGTAATGAGTTGTTGTGTAGTCCCCTGAGCAACTTGACCCGAGATCATCTACTCAGTAACGTGTGCGAAAATGCAGTTGCTCACTGTTAACAAATGCGGAGTCTAACCGTTGATTCAGAATGACTGTTCCTCCTCCTGCCCCCTCCCATTGCTTGCAGTAGGTCTCCCTCTCTGACAGGTGGAGAGGTGGGGTGATGGGGTCATTATGAGAATTCGAGTGACTTTTTTCATCCTTTTTGTCACCATGAGGAAATTATCTATTTTCTGGGAACGGTCTTCTCTAATATCCAGCTGTTTGGTGGGGACTTTAAACCTTCACATAGAAGCCCGATGTTAGGACTCAAGAGCTCAGGTTCTAAGTGAAGTTGGTGTCTTCCGGATATACGAGGGCTGTCCAGAAAGTGTCCAGCCATGTAATATGAAAAATAGAGGCATTCATGGCTGGCTTTTTTCCAGACAGCCCTTGTATATTGGTTGTATGCTCCATTTAAAAATTCCTGGGAACAGCATAGACAAGTGCTTTTAGCTTTTCATTTACAAAGTGTAGCCCTAGGGAATCAAGTGGGTCTTCTTCCATAAGTCACAGAAAAACTCACAGAAAGGTAGAGTTTACAAAGGAAAAGAACACCCCATCAGACTCATCCCCCTTCTTGCCAAGCAGCTTGTGTTTTGAAGAGTGCTGAACAAGACTCTCGGGAGCACTCAAATCATGACAGCCATCATTTTGCAAACATGATTAGGTCACAACATTGTTTTTGCCCATGGTAGAAATTTGAAGTTTGAATCTGTTTTGCAGGAGTGCACATTCCTCCATTTCATTTGCTCTTGGAGTAAATATATCCCCAGCTTGTTAGGTTATAGGATGGAGTCCTGTGTCCAGTGGATTAGACCCTGAACATTACTCGGGAGAGGGTACATGTTTTAAGACATTTTTTTACTACCAGTTACTTTCAATCTCTCCATTTGTACCTTTCAGAAAAGTTTGGAGGTAAATTCTTGCATGTGTGTGCTACGTGCACAAGGCAGTTTTAATTCTAGTACAATTTCCTACACAGAAGTGTCCAGTTCAGTTTTTGTGTTTTCCTATGGAAAATAAAACCATTTATATTGAGTGTACATTGATTTCTTAGAAGTTGAAGTTTAATTATGCCTGTTGAGATACAGATTCTGAGAGCTGCCCTTCCTCTCTACCTAGAAGACATGATGCAGTGGGTAAGGAAAAAGAATTGAAATTACTAATCACTAAATAAGTACATCCAAAGCACCATGTTTAATATGCTATGTATAGTTTCCTCTTTAAGCTCCACAAAACTCCTTTGAGGGAAGTACTGTGATGCCCACTTTGAAGATGGAGAAATTGAGGTTCTGAAGACTTAAATAGGCCATGTCAAAGGTCTTTTATTTTTTCCAGGCTATGCTATGATATATACATTGTTTATAGGATTTTCCTCATTTCCGCTCCCACAATATTTTTACTTCAACTGATACTTTAAAAACATTCTTCATTTGGAACTTGAAAATTGATTGAGAAAAATGTCATTTAGTCAAATATAGAAAACAAGCTCATATCCACAAATTTTAAGTACTTAAATTATGCATGCGTAACTAATTGCAAATGTCTAACTAAATTTTATAATGAAGTATAAATACTATTAATGAAAAAATAGCTGTTATGCCTGTTATGGAGTAGTTACATTTACATTTGACACTTTCGTTTTGTCCCCCTGGACTTATTTTTCCTTGGCTTTTATGCATGCTGCATGGTCCTCTCAGCCAATTGATACCCTCAGTCTTTGCCTTTTGGTATTGTCCTGTTTATGTGGTGACATAGTTTACAAGAGGAGTTACCAATTTCATTTAGACATAGTTCAGAGTTCTGAAGGCAAGATATAGGACATTGCCATTATTCCAGAAAGTTCCCTTGTTTCCAGTTACTTGCCACCCCATGTACCTGGATGCAACCACTTTCTCATATATACCAACATAGATTTGGTTTGCTTGTTGAAATTTATGTGAATGAAATCGTGTAATATGTGCTGTCTTGTATCTGGTATCTTTTACTCAACAGAATGTTTTTTTGACGTTCATTCATGTTGCTGAGTGACTCAATAGTGTACTCTTTATTTTTGAATGGTATTCTGTTATAGTGATATTTATTCTCTTGTTTATGGATATTAATTACATCCAGCCTTTGATAAAAAGGAATAAAGTTTCTATGAACATTTGAATACAGGTATTTACATGGATATTTGGTTTTATTTTGAGGGGTAAACACTGAGAAGGTATTATTATTATTAGGTCATAGGGAAGATGCATGTTTAACTTTTCTAGCAACTGCAATTTTATTCTCCTACTCTTAGTTATGTAAGAGAGTCCCAGTTACTCTTAACAAAAATGATATTGTCAGTCTTTTTCCTTTAACATTCTAGTGGGTATGAAGTGGTGACTAATTATGTTGGGCACCTTTTTCCGTGCTTATTGGTCATTTATCTTTTTAAAAAAAATGTAGTATCTGTTCAAGTCTTTTGCCTATTTAAAAAAAATGGTTTTCTAGTATAAGAATTCTTCATGTACATGGATATGAATGCTTTTGTTGAATATGTGTGTTATCAGATTTTTTATTTTTTGGCTTACCTTATAATTTTCTTAATGATGTATTTTATTTATTGATTAGAAAATTTTAGTTCTTATTAAGTCCATTTTATCAATTTTTCATTCATAGTTAATGCTTTTTATGCCCTAGCAAATCTTCTACCTCAGGCTTTAGAATATTCTTTATTGTCTTCAAAATACTTTATAGTTCTAACCTTTACATTTAGGTGTAAGGTCATCTCAAATTAATTTTTGTGATAGAAGTAAGGTAGAGATCAAAGGTATTTTTTTACTATGTAGATACCTAGTTATTACAGCACCATTTGTTAAAAATACTTTTTTCTCCTCTGAATTACTTGGTGCCTTGATTGTAAAATCAATTTTTTACTGATACACGTGGGTCTATTTCTAGATGCTCTGTTCTGTCTCATTGATCTATTTGTCTAGCTTCATGGCAATAAGTAAGTCCTAAAATCCTTTATCTTTGCCAGCTTTGTTCTTTTTATTGAGATTTTTATTTTTGGTTTTTTCTATTCTAGAACCTTTATCTTTCCATATAAATTTAAGAACAGCTTGCAACTTTCTTCAAAAAGTCTGTTGGGATTTTTAATAGCAATTGCATTAAATCTATAGATCAATTTAAAGATAACCAACTTAACAATATTGAGTCTATTGATCTGTAATTATGATAGCTGTAAGTCATTCCATTTATTTAGATCTTTAACAATGTATTTGTATGCAGATCAATTGTGTGTGGTCATAATTTGTTTTAGACTTATTTCTAGGTGTATCTGATCTTTTATGCCAGCATACACAATATTTTTTAAAATACAGTTTTCAACTCTTGTTTGCTAATAGGTAAAAATGCAGTTATTTTGTGTATCGATTGTGTATCCTACAGTCTTGTTAAATTCACAACTTAGTTCTAAAGGGATTTTTATTTTTGAGATCCATAGGGTTTTGTAAATACACAGTCATGTTATCTGTGAATAATGAAAGACTTATGTTTCCCTTTCCAGTCATTGTGCATTTTATCTTTCCTTATTGAACTGGCTTGGCGCAATAGAACTTAAGTGCATTACTGATAGAAGTGGAAACAGTGGAAATCCTGGGTTTGTTCCCAAACTCAGGGGAAAAGTATTTAATATTTCACCATTTACTATGATCTTAACTGTAGGTTTCTCATAGATGCCTTTTAACAAATTGAGGAATCACCCTCTATTTCTAATTTTCTGTGAGATTTTACTATGAATGGCATTGAATTTAGTCAAAGGATTTGTTTGGTACATTTGTTTGGTAATGTCGTAAATTACATTAATTCATTGTTGTATGTTAAACCAACCTTAGATTCCAAGAGCAGTTTCTTTCAACGCCCAGCTGTCCTCCTTCCCTCTCTCAAGCTTTAGCCTATGGCATGGGCATGTTGACCTCTGCTCTTCTGCCCTGGCAGTGGAGAGGTCCTGTGCAGCCAACTGAGTGGTACATCTCTGCCCTCCTGCACATCGAAATGCCCTGCTTCATGCTGTGAGGTCCCTTGGGAATGAGTAAATGGACGAGTGAGGCTCAAACACTGTGGCTGTGGCTACTCAGGATTCACAACTCTCATGCCAGGTCACCTGTGCTCCATAAAGGGTCATTACAAGGGCAGCTGGTTTCTATGGAGGCCTCTGTTCTTTCTGTCGCTCAGCCAGGATTACCAGCCAGGGACATTTCTTCCTGTAGGAAGGGTCTGTTGTTCCCTGGACTTCATTTCATTTTGATGTATTGACACCCTCAATTTTTGGATGGGTTTAAACAAAAACTGTGATTTAGTATTGTATCTGACTTCTTCTCAGTGTTGCAAGGGGGGTGACCAGTTTTTGGCGTCTCAACCAGAAGCAGAAGTGCTACATAAGTTCTTCCCTGTAGCATTTGTGCTGCTCTCTATAGATTTGCATTTCCATCTCTCTTATTTCCCCTTGTCTGCAGTGTGCATGTCAAGTGCATAACAATCTGTGCTGCGTTTACACTGCTTTTCCTTTTCCCATATTCCTGTTCTCTCTTTGTGCTGCTGTCGTCGGCCCTGGCACCGTCCCTGCTCTGTATCACCTATTCAGGGCTTTTGTTAGTTATTTCTGTTTTTGTTGGGGCTCCACAGTAGGGGGAAGAGTAGTCATTGTTATATCTCCTGACTTTCCACAAGAAAATAATGCTGTGTGCATGGAGAAAGACTGGCTCTTTGATCGTGAAATGGGAAAATGAATTTACTCGTTGGAAGCAAATTGAATTTCCTACGAAACTTTCTGGCCGTAGCAGAGCACTGCTTCACCATGCGGGAGCCGCATCCTTAGTTCGTGGAGCTCAGTCGTACTGCGGTTTCCATACATTTACCCTTCGCTGTGTACACACGTGTGAGTTGTAGAAACATGGTTCAACCTAGCTTAGAAAAGAGAAAGACAGTAATACCTGGAAGTATCTGCTTTTTTCTCATTAAAATAGAAACAGGCCAGGCCACTTGCCCTTCTGCTTTCAAAGCCGGGCAGCTTTATTGACGCTCGTCACACATACGGAGAAGCCTCAACACCGCGTGCTTCCGGATGGAGTGCTGGACCCTGCCTCTCACTCCGTCCTGCCTCCGTGCAGCAGCCAGGAATGGCTTTCCACCTTTTACTCTCGTGAGTTTTTGAGCAGTGAGCACTTTTCTTTCGAAGCATCGTGAGAGATCACTGCAAAGAGTGGTAGCAGGGTGTTTCTCCTTTGAGCCTGTCGAATCCACAGACTGGAGTTCAGTCATGTCGCCATAATCTAGTTTGCCCGGAAGTTTTAGGAAGCTCTCTGGTCCCTCCCCAGAATGAAGCAGAAATTTAGGCAATTCCATTTAACCCAGGCACACAGCCTGGGTGGGGAGCGTACTCCTTCAGGCACCCTTTGTGGGTGTTGTAATAGAAATCTCTGTGAATCATTGGCATGTAAACAATATGCCCTGGCCGCAATGCGGAAAAAATAGGAAACTTCCCCAGTTTATTTCATAAAGGCTAGATGAGCTTGATAGCAAAAACCTAATGAAAGTTTAAGAGAAAGCTATAACCAAATTTCCATGAAAAACATAGATACAAAAATTATAAATGAAATCATATTCTAGAGAATTCATCTATGTGGAAGAAGAAAAATATGCTCTGACCAAGTAGAGTTTATTTTAGGAAGGCAAGAGTGGCTCAATATCAGTACATTTATCAACATAATCCATTTTATTAATAACTAAAGGGGAAAACACATTTGATTCTGTCGTTGGATGCTAGAGAAGCATTCACTAAATCTGGTTGCCCACACGTCATAAAAAATAGATAACATTATAGGGATACAAAAAATGTCAGTCCTAATGAGATCATATAATTGTTTAAACAATAAAATTATAAAATCATTTCAACTAGACACCAAATTAACCACTATCATTACTATTATTCAGCATTTCTTAGAGGCTATAGACAACACAATGAAAATATTATTTCTATAAAATTTGGAAGGCAATAAACAGAACTACTTATCTGTTGATGTGAAATCTAGAAAGCCTGAGAGACTTTAGTAAATAAGACCAAATATGGTAATTTGGTAAGTTGGTTGGTTACAAGATAAATACATTTAAAAATCAATAGCTTCTCTTTTCTATATAGCATGAATTACATAGAAAAGCATAAAATCTTATTGAAAAATGTAAAATGAGATCTTTACAAATGGGAAAATTTACTTGTATTGGAAGAAAACTCTATCATAAAATAGAAATTGTCCCAAATTCGATTAGTAAGTTTAATATAACTCCAAAAAAAAAAAAAAGAAAAGTATTTTTTTTATAGCAAGGGATGTTGGGGGTTGGATAAAATGATCTTAAAGTTTATTTTTAAAAAATTAATATCTCAGAATTACCAAGGACATTTTTAAAAATAATGAGTATGACTTAGAGGATCGAAACATCAAACTTAACATAAATCCAGCTGCAATCAAATCTGCATGGTTCGATCATAAGAATGGACAGATATAGAAGTGAGGCAGAATATCAAATCCTAAAGCAGATTCCAAGATACACGATAATTAACTCTACGATTTAGATGGTTTTAACTCAGCAGGTAAAGAATGGATTATTTAATATATAAAAAAATAAAGATCTACTCATCTGAAAGAAAATAATAGTACAATCTCATCATATCCCATGTATAAAAATACATTTCTGGTGATTAATTAAATGTATAGACTAAATTACATTACAGCTCCTGTAAGATAATTGAAGAGACTGTACATTCTAGAGGCGGAGGGCGAGGAATGTTTTCTTAAGAAAATTTAAGGAAAGAATAGTATTCGATTATGTGGAAATCTACATATTTTACATGAGAATATATGGCATAAACAAGAGAGAAAAAGTAGATATGGAAAATTATATGAGGTCTGACAATTAAGTTCGTGAACTTGCCACCTTGTGCTTACGTTGGCAGCATTGTACAAACAACTCAGTAAGGTTTTTATAACCTTGGTATATCTGTGTCTCACAGCTTTAGTAAATAAAGCTGTGTCCATGTCGACCTGTGATAATGTCTTGCTGAGTGGCGTTTATTATTGTTGCGTGTTTTGGGGTGTCATCGCAAGAATGTCGGATCTTGCATTAGAGCAATGAACAAATATTAAATTTCTTGTTAAACCTGGCAAGAGTGGAAGTGAAACCAGGGACATGTTATTGCAAGTTTGTGGGGATAATGCCCTGAGGAAAACTGCGGTACACAAGTGGATTAAACTTTTTTCTGAGAGGAGAAAAAGTGTCACTGGTGAAGAGAGGTCAGGGTGGTTAGTAATGAGCAGAACTGATGATAACATTGCAAAAATTTGTCAAAATGTGTGTCAAAATCATCGATTGACTGTGAGAAGCATAGCAGATCAAGTAAAATTGGTAGAGAAACAGGAAAATCTTAGCTGAAAATCTTGGCATGAGAAAGGTGTGTGCAAAAATAGTCCCGAAGGAACTCAGCGATGAACAAAAGCAAAGGAGAGTCAAAGTTTGCCAAGACCTTTTGGAGAGGCAAGACGATGTTTTGGGCCATGTTATCACTGGTGATGAAACATGGGTGTTTCAATACAACCCTGAAACAAAGTGCCAAAGTGCACAATAGAAGTCAGTCAATTCTTTATGACCAAAAATACTGTCAGTCCAAATGAAGATTCCAAATGTTGTTAAACTTTTTGTTCATTATGAATTTGTACCAACTGCACAAACAGTCAACTATTTGGAAGTGCTGAAAAGGCTGCATGAAGAAGTGAGACAAAAATGACCTGAACTTTTTGCCAGCAACTCATAGCACAGCTCTTACATCACGACAATGCACCAGCTCACACGGCGCTGCCTGTGAGGGAGTTTTTAGCCAGTACACAAATAACTGTATTGGAACACTCTCTCTATTCACCTGATCTGGTCTGCAATGACATTTTTCTTTACCTGAAGATAAAGGAAACATTGAAAGAAAGATATTTTGATGACATTCAGGACATCAAATGCCATACAATGACATGTTGCTGGCCATTCCAGAAAAAAAGTTCCAGAACTGCTTTGAAGAGTGGACTAGGCACTTGCTTCGGTCCATAGCTTCCCTAGGGGAGCACTTCGAAGGTGACCAAAGTGATATTCAGCAATGAGGTGTGTAGCTCCTTTTCTGGGATGAGTTTGTGAACTTAATTGTGGATTAAATTCTATAAGATTTAAAGAGTTCTTCCAAGTTGAGAGGAAGGTTCAAAAAATTAAGCTGAGTATTTAAAAAGTATTTGAATCAAAATATTTGAACCTAAATATTGGTTCAGTACAGGAGGGCTGTCAGTAGTCCTGGAAGGAAGGAAATTGCCAGGAACAAGTGACATCCTGGAGGAAAGCTAGTGGGTGTAGGGGGGGTCCAGTGAGGGACCTACTGTCAGGGATTATCTGTAGGGCACAAAGGCAGCAGCTGAAAACATCACCGAGCTATTCAGAGTAGAAGAGGAAGAAAATGGTGGTCATTTGCAGTACTTGATGAAGCCCCTGGGAACTAACCAGGGGGCCTCTTGGATCTGCAGTCACAGGTGGGAGCGTCGTCTTACACTGTGTTACAGTCAGTACACTGAGTAATGATTTTGTGCTTCAAGGTAGTTCTAGGAGCGCGTGTCTTTTTACTTACTAACAACAATCAAATGATCTGAGAACTGACCACCGACATTTGTGAGTCTAACTTGAACCCTGAACTGAGCATTATTTCTACTTCAGCTCATTTCCATTGAGTCTGCGATATTTACCTCATTCTCACAATTGTTAATTATTCTCTGGTTTTTACCACTTGTCTGGTGGCTTAGGCTTCCAGCGCCTGGCTGGCCAGTGCTGTCTTGTTCCTGCAGGAGCAACCTTGGCACAGCTGTAAGTGCAGATGAAAGCTCAGAGAACACTCTCTGATGGGGGTGATCCCTGAAACAGACCGACGTGGGCTCTAGGACACGTGTCTTGTGTTGGCTTCCTGTTCCTGCTTGGTTTTGTAAAGCTGAAATGTGATGTGTTGCCAAAACATTTCTTCTGTGTAGAAAGGAGAAGAAGCTAGTGATTTAAAAGGTTAGTCTGCTCCAGCTAGGAATAGCTTTTAATTACCCTAAGTTTATATATGCTGCACAGCAAGAACAAAAGAAAATTCTACCGAAACATCAGCTTTTCTTAGAGTCATCTGAATGGAATGATAATTACAACTAGGTTTGGGCTGGTATTTAAATTCATGGGGAATTATTTTTAAGCTTACTGAGAGAAGTCCTCTATACCAAGGCAGGAGGTGATGTCACATTCTGAAAAATGTATGGGACATCTGTTTCCACATCACAAAGATTTTCTTTTCATGTTGCCATGAGCCAGGTTACTTAGGTTTCATGGCATTAAGTCAAGCTGTCTTTTAAGATGTGCTCATTGAGGACGGAGCTAAATGCTGAGGTGACAGCTGGACCTTATATCGCATCCTAAGGAATCCAGCGTGTGAATTCACGAAGACACTGGTCTTTCATACAGACTTGGGTCATAGTTTTTAGCCATGATAGAGAAAGCAGCTTTTGGAAGATAACTGTAGAACTTCATTTAATCACATATGGGGTCCACAGTGATTTTAAAAATTTTAGAGAATGTACTGATCTTTTATAAATTGCTATTTGGGTGTTTTGAAAAGGGCATTGGTAGTCATAATAGTGTTTTTGGAATGTGTGAAAGCAGGTTCCCCAGAAAATATTTGGATAGGACTTAAATATAAATAAGAGCTCACCCACCTCAAACCCCAGCCGACCCTGTCTCAGGGAACTTAAAGTGGATGTTGTAGCTTCTCCATTAACTTTTCTCTCCTGACTTTAAATTGAGGCATCATGAACCTCAGAGCAACCAAATAACTTGGGCCACGTATTAGAAACACGAGACGCATGCTTGCATGCTTACTTATTCACATGTACATAAACACACAGTTTTAAATAGGAATATGTGCACTTGAGTAATATTCACAGATTTGTACATATGTGCACATTAGGTAAAGCTTTCAACTTTAAATTCCAGGATCAAGTTCATTTATTGCTCCCCCAAAGCCAAAATTTTCCTTAGGGCAATGTTAGCTTTTGGAGAAATTTTCTTGTCTCTGAAAAGAGAACCTTCTCAGTTTGTGGAGGCTTGAAGGCAGAAGCAGATCTTTCGGACTCTGTTTTCTTGCCCTCGCATTCTGCTCTCCCAGGCGCACATGTGGAGTTAGTTGCTTTTCTTTGACATTCATGTCTTTGACTTTGAGCTTGCAACCTGAACACGTATCTGAGAGAAGACAATACCACACTGGAAGTGGATGATAACAATAGACTGTGTGAAGCATTTGAAACCCCCACCAATCGATGTTGCATCCTGGTTTCTGTATGGCACTGTGGGAAAATCGGGCATGTGTAATGCTAAAAATAACTAGCAAGGATGTTGTCCCACTTGTGATCAAAGATACAACTGTTTGTCCCTTCAGGGATTCCTTTGCAATCGTGTTGCCTCATTGAGAGCAAAAAAACATAGTTTGGAGCCAAAAACTGTAGTCCAGGCATGCCCAGCCTTTTGGCTTCCCTGGGCCACAATGGAAGAAGAATTGTCTTGGACCACACATGAAACACACTAACACTAACGATAGCTGATGATCTATAAAAAGGTCCATGCATAATTTTTGTAATGTTTTAAGAAAGTTTACGAATTTGTGTTGGACCGCCTTCAAAGCTGTCCTGGCCCTCAGGCTGCAGGTTGGACAAGCTTGCTAGATCGGCCACTCAGTGTTGTGACTTTGGACAAGTTATCCTTTTTGGGTCTCAGTGTCCTCAGCTCTGACATGGAGACCATAATATGTGTTCTGTGTACTACTGGAAGAAGGAAACGAGGCTATCACGTGTATAAGTGTTTGGGAAATGAGAAATGCCATAGAATGCAAGTATCATCATCATTTACTGCAGATATCACTCTTGGACTCAGGACAGTCTTTCCTGAGTGATGCTTGAGTATTTCCCGGAGAAGGATTCGTGGTTTCATGGTATTGGACTTCTCAAGGTTGACTGTATATCTCATCTGTGTTCTTGTCAGGTGGTGTGTGGCTAGGTGCAGAGCCTGTGTTGGTACAACAGAGATGTTTCAGTTTGAAACATGTGAACAGTGATGAGTAAGAACCTGTTTTCTCTGTTTTTGTTTTAGTAGTTCATTATCTGGTACTCGGCATTTTGCTACTCCAACATTCATTTCCTGAGTGAGTATTTCTTTCCAAAAGGGGAGAAAAACTGAAAAAAAAAAAAAAGAGAGACAATAACTGCAAAGGTATGCCCACATTTTCCATTGTAGTCGTCATTGTGACGCCTGTAGTTACCATTTTCTGACTTGAGTTACAACGACAGTGTGTCTATGGACTCTTCTTCTGAAGCCCCACCTGACAAAGAACAAGAGAGGGACAAAGCCTGCTTCCTGAAGATTCGCTTTCAGGTCATCCTTGTCTCTGATGGGCTGACCAGCGAATCACCCTGTCCCCCTTTTCCACGCTTCCAATCCCGCCAGATTTTTGAGATATCATTTAAATAGCTCCAAGTAAAGCATTTGTAGGATTCTTTTACCTTCGTAATAGCAGAATGTCAAAGCAGTGAATAAAGAATTCTTTTTCCATAATACCTTCCTTACAATCTTCCTTTCCTTTATTTCTAAAGATACTTGTTGGACAAAAGATTAGCAGAATGTTTCTTCGCCAGCTTGACCTTGACCTTAGGAAATTCCTGAATGCCTAAGCAGATGAAGCTGTTTGAGGGAACTTCTGTGATCGTGACCACCTAAAAAGTGTGAAAAAATCTTGTTTTTGGAGCAAATGGTTTAACCATTCAGACTCTCAGAAACTCAAGATAAGGTCTAAGAAAAGACTTAAGTGTTATTGATGAATTAAACATCAGACCATAGTATCAGCGGTGTTACTAGATGGCAGACAATCTGTAAGTGGGTAAGAGGATCCTTTTACCTTATAGTTATACATATCACCCTTTTCAGTAGAAAGGGACATCACAGAAAATAAAAAAGAAATAAGTGACAGAAAACTTAAGTGATTACAAAAAATTTGTACATAGAGTATCACACTAGATCTTTTTTGGTTTTGTTTTTTAATTATTTCTCTTTTTCAGTTATAGTCGACATTCAGTATTATTTCATATTAGTGTAAGGTGTATAGCATCATGGTTAGACATTTATATCATTTAGGCAGTGGTGCCTCTAACTAGTCTAGCACCCCTACCCCAGCACTGTAGTTGTTACAGCATTATTGACTATATCCTCTATGCTACTTCCTATTGTGTCAGAGAGCTGGAAATTACGTTTAAATAATTTGCTCAAGGTCACATTGAAATGTTGACCAGAATCCATTGGACTGTAGGAAGTTTCTCAGGAACAGTATTAAAGTCCTTAACATTTTTAATGATTTCAGTGTGCTCATGGCTTTGAATCAGTCCACTGTGGAAGATAACTGCACTTGTAAATGTGGTCAAGAACTTCTGCTTTAACTTGGCCTTCAGTAAGGGACAGGGGGAATTCGCCTTTTGGAGGCTCTCTGGCTATCTAGAGTGACTGACTGCCCGAGATAATGCCTCGTGCACAAGGGGTCAGCGTATCTGAGTACAGGTGCTAAAATGCCCCGGTGCCCTTTGCACTGCTCATTTGAATTTAGATGGGCCTCCCTTGGGTTGTTGTGTAGTAACCGCTAAGACTTATATATGAGTATCATTTGGTACCAGTCTTAGGTTCTCTGAGTTATTGCAGATGAGAGCCTTCAGGGTCAAACTGACATCCAGGAGGAGCTAAGCCACGTGGACGAGTCATCGGAAGATCTTATATCTGTGTGCTGATAATGCCAAGATAATAATACCGTTTCCTTTGACAGGGAGTTCTTAGAGATTATTTCCTATACCATGTTTAGTCATGTCACAACTTATTAATTCACTTACATTTTTTATACTTGATCTGTAAAATGTTGCATGTATAAAGAAAGCATGAAGAGGTTACAAATACACAGCCTCCTTTATGTCAGTTTGATTTTTTGTTACGATAAAGTTGACATGCAGATGGGCTATCCATGTGGAAATATCTGAACAGTCATTCAGGTATGAGTGCATGGGATTCAGGGACAGTGATGAGACTTAATGTTGCTTAGAAACCTATGTCTAACAATAGCTTAAATAGTTATCTCTTATTTTCTCTCACTCAGCCAGGGGGAAAGAAGTAGTATTATCTGATTCTCCCCTTTGTGCTCAGGAAAGTAAACTTGCCCCAGACTCGTTGTGCATCTCATTGGCTAGAATTGTGTCCAGTGGTCACCAATAAATAGCAAAGGAAGCTGACACATCAAGTATATTTTCTTTCAAACTTTCTGCCTTGGAATGTGCAAAAAAGAAGCAAGTTGGAAATAATCGCTGGAATTGGAATCCAGATTTGGAAGGTATCCTTATAGGGGCCATCTTTGAAAATGAGAGAATCAAGAAAGAAAACTAGAGAATGGTCAAAGTCAGAACCTTGGGAAGCACTGACCTATGGAGAATAAGAGCTGATTTTTCTTGCTTCAGTAAAATGATAATGAGCAACTTCACACTGATCAAGCTGGCTATTGCCAACGCAATGGAAAATAGCAAGTGGTATTGTTTCTCCATAATGAGGAGGATGTGGAGCAAATGGGTCTCCTGTGCTCTGCTGGTGAAAATGCAAAATGGTGCAACACGTATGCAAAACAGTGTAGAGGTTCCTCAAAAAATTAAAAAGATAATTATGATATGATCCGGCAATCCCACTTCTGGGTATATATCCAAAAAAACTGAAATCAGGATCTCAAAGAGATATCAGGATTAACATTCAAAGCAGCACTATTCACAGCAGCCAAGAGGTGAAAGCAACCCAGATGTCTATCAGTGGATGGGTGAATAAACAAAATGTGGTGTATACATACTGTAGAACATTATTCAGCCTTAAAAAGCAGAGGAAATTCTGTCACATGCTGCACCTGGATGAACCTTGAGGGCAACATGCTATGTGAAATAAGCCAGTCACACACACACACACACACACACACACACACACACGCATTACAAATGCGGTATGATCTCACATACATGAGGTGTCTAAAGTAGTCAAATTCATGGAAACAGAAAGAACAGTGGTTACCCAGGGCTGGAGACGGTGGGAAAAGGGAAGTTCTTTAATAAATACAGTTTCAGTTTTGCAAGATGAAAATGTTTTAGAGATCTGTTTCACAACAATATGAATATACTTAACACAACTGAACTGTACCATTAAAAATGGTTCAGATGATAAATTCTGTATTGTGTGTATTATCACAATTAAGAAAAAAAGGTACCTCAGATTTTTGCTTTGTTAGGTTTGGACTGAAGCCCACAGAGTTGGACTTCTAACAAGTTGTGAGGTGATGCTGCCACTACCTAGTCAATGACCATACTTTGGGGGTCACTGCTCTAACATCAGCCACATCACCTCGTACCACACGCCTCTGTTTATGTGTCTAGCCTTCCTTCGGACTGTGAACTTCTGCACTAGGGATTGTCTTGTCTGTCTTTGCATCCCCAGGTTCTAACCCACTATTTAAATTTGTGTTGGATAAATTAAAAGGATGGGGAAAAAAAGAGAAAAAGCACTGAAGAAAGAAAATGACAGGGAAAAGGATAGTGTGGTGTCAGAGAAACCAGATTATGGGAACATTTTAAGATGGTGAGGGAAGTTAGTGTGGCCTAGATCTGTCTATTCAAGAGGATGGAAAAAGACTGCTGGAGTTGGTGACCGGTGGGTCACTAGCCTCTTGGAAAGTAGTGCTTAGGAGAAGCTAGGACCTGAGAGTTAAGGACTAAGTGTGTGCTGAGATACTGGGTAGCAAAGAGAAGGAAGGAGTGTGTGTGAACAGATGGAAAGGTGTTTTAGTTTAGGGTGAATTGGAACACATTTGTAAAGAAGGTCTAGGCTACCTCGAGGCCCTAGGTACCCTGAGGAAGTGGGTAGTGGGGGTTCCAGAACAGAGAGCTGGAGATGTCTTGGTAATTGGGTTTACCTTCTCTAGAAATTTCTGATTTATCATATTTTTTATTATGAAATTTATTCTGCAGCAGTACTTCTGTTACCCTTCCATGGCTCAGTTTACTAAGTGAGAAATAATGAAATCTTGGCTTGAACCTGTCACTTGGGTAGCAAGTAGAATCGAGAATGATTTTTATGTGCCTGGAAATTCCGATGGACAAGAAATGATACTATGTGAAGGTCACCAGGAATGTGACTTCCTTTAGGAGCATGAGTGTTGTCTAATAATTTCTTAATATTTATAACAATGTCAATAAAAAGTATTGTTTTAACTAGTTTGACAAGACCCAGGAATCCAAGATAAAATAAAAAGGTAAGTTAATAAGATAAAAGGAAATAATGTGGCAGAACGCGAGAAGGAATATTCGTGACGTTATATTCAGTTATGGATTATATGTTTTCTCATACCAGCTCAAAAACTGTGAAAGATAGAAAGCCTCCGCTTCCCCCTGTTTTTCTGGGCGGGGGGGGGGGATTCTTCTCTATTTTAGATCTTCCACAATGTTGACCCAGATGAGTTTTACTAAGAAATCTAGACCACTCAAAAAAACTATAAGGAAAAACATTAGAATGAAAGATGCATCCTTGTTTAGGTTAGAACCATAGTCTCCAAGGTTATGGCTGAGGTGGTGCGCTGTGGTTATCTGGACCAGGGTTTATTTCCAGCACTTACTAAATTCTATAAATGCGAGCCAGTTACTTCATCTTTTGGGGCCTCTGTTCATTCAGCCAACAGATGGTGAAAATAAAAGAAAACATTACACAGGGTGGTTGTAAGGATGAAATTAGGTGATTGTTGTAAACCTTCTAGTACAGTGCCTGGTACAGTTGCTGCTCAGTGTGTGCTAGTTTGTATTGCTCCTGTTCTTTTTTTTTTTTTTTTTTTTTATAAATTCATTTTTATTGTTAGACTTATTGGGGTGACATCTGGTAGCAAGGATTACATAGGTTTCGGGCATACAATTCTACAGTGCATTGTCAACTTGTTGTATAATAAGTTCACCACCCAGTGTGAGTTCTCTTTCCATCACCTTATATTTAGCTCCCCCTCCCTCATCTCCCACCCCCTCCCCTTTCTCCACTCCCTAATTCACTCGTTCCCAAATAACCATTGAACTGTTGATTGTGTCCATGGGTTGTTTGTTTGTTCGTTCATTTCTTTTCTCTTTGTTGCTTTCAGTTTTATATTCCACATATGAGTGAAGTCATACAGTTCTTTGTTTTTTCTGTCTGGCTTATTTCACTAAGCATGATGATCTCCAGGTCCATCCATTTTGTTTGCAAATGGCAATATTTCATCTTTTCTTACAGCTGAGTAATACTCCATTGTGTGTATGTACTACAACTTCTTTATCCAGTCATCTGTTGCAGAGCATTTTGGTTGTTTCCATGTTTTGGCCACTGTGAACAGCGCTGCGATGAAGATTGGGGTATATAAGTCTTTGCGGACTAAGCTTTTCAAGTCTTTTGGGTAGATCCCCAGAAGGGGGATTGCTGGGTCACATGGTAGCTCCATTCCCAATTTTCTGAGGAACCTCCACACTGCCTTCCACAGTGGTTGTACCAGTTTGCACTCCCACCAGCAGTGTACCAGAGTTCCTTTTTCTCCACATCCTCTCCAGCACGTGTTATTCCTTGTCTTGTTGATAACAGCCATTCTCACAGGTGTGAGGTGGTATCTCATTGTGGTTTTGATTTGCAT
>PVJL010002560.1:0-191383 GCA_004026885.1 Lyroderma lyra | reverse complement strand
GAAAGCAACAAAGAGAAAAGAAATGAACAAACAAACAAACAACCCATGGACACAATCAATAGTTTAATGTTTATTTGGGGACGAGTGGGTCACGGAGGGGAGAAAGGGGAGGGGGTGGGAGGGGAGAGAGGGGAGGGGGTGGGAGAGGAGGGGGGGAAGCTAAATATAAGGTGATGGAAAGAGAAGTCACATTAGGTGGTGAACTTATTATACAACAAGTTGACAATGCACTGTAGAATTGTATGCCTGAAACCTATGTAATCCTTGCTAACAGATGTCACCCCAATAAGTCTAACAATAAAAATGAATTTAAAAAAATAAAAATAAAAACAATAAATGATCATAAACAACAACAACAACAACAACAACAAAACAACAACAAAAAAGAAAACTACAGACAAGGCTACAGGTAAATACACATACACTGAAAAAAGCAGATGGCGTAAGGTTGCAGGGAATATGGATTATTTGAGAGACATGGCTATTTTGACAAGGCAGAAGTCTTCTCTGATGAGACCTGTATGAGAAAGAAATCAAAGACCCAGACAAGAGTGTTTCCACATGAATGGACATCAGGTAAAAGGTCTTGAACTTGGAAATGGTTTGGAGTTTACCAAGATCAGCAAGAAAAGGCTGCTGCAGAGAGGAAGAAAATGGAGCCCACAGGGCTGGGGATGCCAGCTCACTTATAGTCATGTTACACGCTCAAGTGTGGGATTTTAAAAAAGACACATGAATTTCCTCTGGGGACTTTAATACAGACAGTGACATGACTCAATGTGCACGCTAATGGGACAACTGTGGCTTAAGCATAGTGAGAAAAGGGTCGGAGGACAAGAAAGGACGCTCTTCTTACCAAACACAAGTGTCTGTGTTTTACAAGAACCATAAGAAGCCACTGAAAACTTGCAGATGGTGGTGATGGTTGCGTTAGGGGCAGTTATGGATAGGATGGGATGCATTTACATTTAAGGTATGCACAAATTATGACGGAACTCCTCAAATAATTATACAAATAAATTTGTATGTAACCATTACCCAGTTAATTAACATTCTCTTTTCCTTTTGTACTCTTCTCTCTTTCCATCCTTCCTTCTCTTCCCTTCCTCTTCCCTCCCCTTTCCTCCCCTTCCTTCCTCTCTTCCTCCCTACTCATTCCAGAAGCTGGTAAGGCCAGATAGTAATTATTTTCAGCTTTGAAGGCAGAAATGACTGTTAAAATGATTCAATTCTGCTACCGTGATACAAAAGCACTCATAAAAATAAGTGGAGTAGGTGAGTTCCAACAATACTTTGTTTACAAAACAAGTGGTAGCTGGATTTAATCCATGAGTCAAAAATTATTGATCCCTAAACATATCATGTTTACCAGCAATTAATTCAGTAAGTATCTCTAATAGATCACAATGATCTCTTCCTCTTCTTTCTAGTTGTTATTCTCCTTACTAGTTACTATTATCACACATAACAGAGTTATGAAGTACTCATTGTTACCTACCATCTAATCTGCATTCACAATTCCCCGTGGTATCGGAAATGTTTGTGTTTTACAAGTCTTTTCTCCCCCCAAATCAGAATCCAAATATAATTTGCACATTGAATGAGGTTGATCTGTCTCTTAAGTGTACTTTAGTCTATAACAATTTCTCTCCCTCTTTATATGGTTAATTAAAATGTTTTTGTTTGAGGTATAATTTACACAAATCCTAGGAGTACCCATAAAAGAACCTCACAGATTATGAGCCAAATAATTTCAAGCCACCCACCTCTTTCTAGTCATAGCCTCCCGTAGGGAACTGCTGTAGAATGGTAGCATGCTTTTGAATTATTTACTAGGACTGTCCAAAAAGTATCCAGCCATGTAATATAAAAAATACAGGCATTTATGTCTGGATTTTTTCTGAACAGCCCTCATACATAAGAAAACTCTTCTATGTTCTATATTAAGATTATTTTTATTTTTAAAAACCTGGATCTTTTGTCATGTAGATTTTCCCACATTGCATATTTGTCTGATTGTATATTTATAGTGTCATCAACACGGTCCTCTAACCCCTGTATTTCCTAAGATCTGAAAGTTTTATCTAAAGGATTAATTACACTGAGGTTCACAGATGGTGATGGGGGGGTTCCTATTGCATCCCAGGGGATACATCCTTTGGTGGTTACTCCTTAAGTGATATTAAGACTAATTAGTGCATTCTAGTACTATTTTCATGATTTATTATTTATTAGGTTCCCAACCAACTTTTTACCTAATAGTTTTAACAGCCACAGAAGTGTGGTCCCTTAATCAGGATTGTTTCATTAGAGTAGAAGATTTTTTTTGGAGAATGGATGGGCTGGATGTTAAATGGGAGAGGGGAGAAGGAGCAAAAACTTCTAAGTTGAGCCATTACATAAATGTTGGTGCCTTTTATTGATTAGGAGATGACAGGACTTTGATGGGAAAAAAATCAAGATTTTGATTTTGGAGGTGATACATTTGAAATGTCTATTAGATATTCAAGTTGATTTACTAAATTTAATAGATAAGTCCCAAGCTTGAGAGAACTTGGTCTTCAGTGATCTTTGAAGCCTTGGGATAAAGTTCAATCTCCAAGGAAAGGAAACCAATGGTAAAGAGACCCCAAATGAAGACGTTTATGCAACTGCTATACAGTCTATGGAAGTTTATATTCAAGATATACCCTGCCTTAGAAAACCCTACAAAAATCATGTGATTTTACAGCTAGAGAAACTGAGGCCCGGAAATGGCAAAGACATATAACACTTGGAGTAGACAGAGAAGATAAGGAGTCAAAACAGCGACGCTTGGCCAGTCAGACATTTCAGGACCCTGGATAGCACAACGTTTTTCAGAGCCTCTGACACCTAGTAAAATGACATTGCTCAAACCTAGTAAAATAGCAAATGTTCATTTGCTTAGCCAATTCCCACTTGTATCTTAAGGTTCAGTACAGTTGTCCTCTCTCTGGAGAAGCTTTCTGTGACTTTCTCTAACCTCCCTGCCGCTGAGCTACACTCCCCTAGCATTGTGGTGTGCATCTATCTCAGCATTTCACTACAACTATCGGGGGTGAGTTACTTGCTCCTAGACTGAGATCTCCTTCAGAGCTCAGCCAATGCCTAATATGTTCTTGAAAATCGAGAACCTAGTGTTGGTCTGGTACAGGAAAGGCACTCAGTAAATAATGATGAAAGGAAGAAACAAAGGAATAATAAGTAAAAAAAGGACAGGAGGGAAGGAAGGGAGGGAGGGAGGGAGGGAGAGAGGGAGGAAAGCAGGGAGGGAGGGAGAGAGGGATGGTGAGTGAAATCTCCCTTATTAGATGGAGTTTCTTAAGATTAGGAGGATGTTCTTACTCATTTCTGTACCTCCATAGAGTAATAATAATAAAAATAACTATACTAACCACAAAAAGTTATTATAGGGTCATTACTATTGGACAATATTTTATTTTATTTTATATGTGATTGACAGAAACTTTTAAAATTTTCTAAATAGACTTTTTCAGATGAAAACGAGGCCCAAAGAGATGAAGTTACATGCTCCCGGTCATTGGTTAAAAGTGCCAGAACAGGATTTTCTTTCCTTCAAGTCTCCAAAATATCTTCATTGAGTCAAAACTGAAAAATGTTTGTCAAATGAGTGACAGACGTTACAACTCAGGTGACTGGAACACAGTACGTACTCCACACACGTTAGCTGGTATCATCATGAATTTTCTGTTTGTTCCTGACTAAGGCCCCTCACATGACCAGCCTATAATGATCTTGTAGGTGTTCATATTCATACTTTACTCAAAAGCTCATACATTTCTGTTTTAGATTTCACAATAAACAACTTGTGTGCTGGGACAGTACCTAAAACAGTATAATATTTGCCACTTTCAATTCTAGTCCCAGCTAAACAGTTGGTACTCCATAAAGGCTTCTGAATGGATTACTTAATGTTTAGTTTAGAGTCTACTTTGGGCAGAAAAGGGAAATTTAGGTTGACTGGAGGAGGTTCTAGTCCTGGTTCAATTACCAGCTACACGTGGGGTGGGGTCCACAAGTAAGTCACTTAAATTCCCCATGCTTTGATGTCTGAGTTATAAAATTGGGATGATAGTCTCTGTCTCCACAAACCTAAGGGGTACAGTGGTTCAAATAGGATAATGCAAACCAGAAACTGCAGTGCAGATACACGGTTTATTATGCCAATTACATGGCAACCCTCCCACTACTTGCTGCGTATTACCACCTTCTCGTTTAAGTGAACACTCAATATTTACCAAATGATTTCCCCTAAATCAATACTATAAACAAAGAAAACAAGATGATCTAGTAAACGAGTCTCAGGATATTGACTTTCAGGATGTGTGTACAGTGTTGTCTCAGAAAGGGAGGCTGATATAACATGCACTGACTCTCTAAGTCAGAAAGGAACTTACCAGAAAGCTTGCAACTAAATGCATTTTCTACAATTCCCAAGGAGATAATGCCATTAATACTCCATTTCAAATTTTAAAAAACTTATGCTTTTTCCTCTTTAAAAAAAAAAAGCCAAGGAACATGGACCATTTTTTTCCTTTACAAAAACAAAAGCTTTTAAAATTATAAAATTTTCCCTGGCTTGATAAAACAGCCATCCACATCTGATTTAATTAAGTGTTATTCTTGTGTCTTCTTATATTATTATTATTTCTGGTTGGGAAAAAAATTGCATAACTGCAAAGAGAGGTCTTTGGAAAGGTCACGCAATTTCTAGTTTATTTATCCTTGAAACTTTGCCTCAGCTTCAGGTTGACCCCTAAATGGAATCTTAACCCTTCATGGAAGGGTATGAAAGAGAGCTTGAGGAAATACTTCTAATTATTTATGTATACCTTGCCTTTCCCCTCCCGTCCTTTTATGATGTTAGTGGAGAAGAGATATTAAGAAACTTTAGAATGAAGAATAGCTATTGCATTTGGCATTTATATGACCCTCTATTATTGTTATAAATTTTATTCGTTATTTCTCACGTTGGTTCTGGAAGATGGATTGGATAAGCTTAGTATTCAAAGTGCATGAGCTCCCCATATGCTGTGAACTCTAGTATGATGGTCATAAACACCAAATGGCATGCCATATGAAACAAGCACGGGGCAGGTTTCCCAAATATGCAATTAACATCACTGGAGATGGCACTGTCTATACAAATGCTGGAGCAGCTTCAGAATTAATCTCATGGAGACTTGAGTTTAGGAACAAAGAAAGCAGAAAAGTGGGTTTGTTGACCATGCTCTTGAACAGGCTGCCCTGACATTACCATTTGAAGTCTGAAGATAAAGTCATTATGAGAAAGGGCATTGGGTGCAGCTATGGCTATAAGGTTGACCCTTAAACACCATGGTTTTGAACTGCGTGGGTCTATGTATAAGCAAATTTGTTTCAGTAAATACTGTTTAAATGTGTTTTCTCTCCCTTTTCATCTTCTTCACATTTTCTTTTCTCTAGCTTACTTTATTGTAAGGATAGAGTATATGAGACATAAAACATACAAATATGTGTGAATCGACTGCTTATGTGATCAGTAAGGCCTCCAGTTAACAGTAGGCTATTAGCAGTTAAGTTGGCTTAGTCAAAAGTTATACACAGCATTTTTGATGGCATGGGAGGGGGTGGCTGGTGCTCCTAACCCTCATGATGTCCAAGAGTCAACTGTACACATTTATGCTTGAATTGTGTGGAGAAAATGGTGATTACAACTACATTAGATAAAGAATTAGAAGATTAGAAAGACACGGACTTCAGTCCCCTGCTCTACAATCTACAGATCACATGGTGGGGGTTTCGTCCTTTGTAAATTTTTGGTCACCTATAAAATGGGTACAGTGACTTTAGTGTCTCAGAGTAATACTGGGGAAGAAAGTGGAATTGCCCACACACTGCAGCCTGGCCACACTGAGAGTTACCAGAGAGCATTCCTCGCAGAAGGAGAGGCCTGGGCAAAGACAGTGGGGACTGTCCCAGTGTACACAGTGCGGGGGTGCAGTGTGGCAGAACCTGGTGGCCATGAGGAAAGCAGTGATGTCTAAGCTGGAACCATATCACACTTCTATGATATGGGGATACTGTGTCAGGGGCTTTGTGACAATGAGACGAGAAGCTGTGATTTGGTTGCTTTTTATCCTCATTCATTATTGGTTTGTTGGTTCATTTTGGGTAGCAGAGAAGTGATATGTTAAGTATTTTAGGAAAAAAAATTAGTCCAATGAAGTAAAACAAATTGGAGAAAAACAAGAGAGTGAGCAGGAAGAACCACTGGGACACTTTGGAAAAATGTGGTCCAAATCAGTGCTATGGCAGAAGGCATGGAAAGGGGTGGAGAACAACATGGCATGGAGCTAGGACTCTGCCTGCAGCCCCTGTCTGCATGACAGACGTACGTGGGCAGCATGTGTTACGTGTTACAATTTCCTCTGCTGGGCTGTCCTTGGCAATTTGGAGAGGACCCCTCTGATGGAGATCACTGTGCTGTGTGCAGCTGCAGCTGAAGAAAGTGACCTGAGGGAGCAGGACTGCTCACATGAGTCAGAAGGCAGCCCATGAAGATGAGTCTGTAAGGCAGATCCAGGCTTCCATTCAACCACCTCTCTTTCCTTCCAACACCCCCACCCCCCCTCACCCCCCAGCAATCACCTCTTGCTTCCTGTGTCCAATATCCCTGTTCTCATAAACGAATAGAATTCTAGAAGGTTAGAGGTCCAAGGGATGGGCTCATATAAAGAGAGCAACATCGATATTGGCAGACGTTGGATGAAACAATAGTGTTTATAGTAGCAGAGGTTTGAGTTCAATCAGTGTTTCTATCACACACTTGTATGAATGCAATAGTTTTGACCTTAGGCAAGAATAAAACATCTCTTGGCTTTGGTTTTCTCCCTTGTGAAGTGGACATACAAATGCAAAAATTACTTGTACTGTTGTAGATTAAATAAGAAAATGCACATTAAGCATTCAGCACAATGCCTGTCCACAGAATATAAACCAAGCAAATGGTAACTACTCTAATGAGTTTGGAGAACTTTGTTTGCTACCACACTTCACATGTTTTCCATGCTCATTCATTCAACTCTCCCTCTCACCGCCCCCTTCCCTCCCTCCTTCCCTCCCTCTCCCCCTACCCTCTCTCTCTCTCACAGTGACATCAATTACCCTGAAAGAAAGAGGCTGCCCTCCTTAGACAGCACCTTTCCAATTTAGATACCAAAGAGGTACCATCCTAGAGAGTAGCGTAGTTAGTATGAGGCAAAATTAGGGAGACAGGTGATATGTAGCCATTACAGACTTGACTTTCTCACTTTAAGAAGCAAACATCAGAGAGACTAGTTAGATTATGCAATAGTCTGAGCATGTCATGACAAAGATCTTTGACTAAAACATACATTTAAAAATGATATTTATAACTTCAAAGGTGTATTCTCAAAAGAGAAAATTTGTCAAGCGAGGGATAGTTGATTTTGGCCGACACTGAGTTGCTTTTCAATACTCAAGTCGATTGGTCTAAGCCAATGTTTCTCAACCTGGGGGTAACATTACCCTCAAGGGGACCTACAAGGCTGTGTGGAGATATTTTTGTTTGTCACAACTGGGAGGAATGCTATGGACATCAAGTGAGCCAGAGATACTACTCCTTTAATACACAGACTAGCATTTTCAGAAGAAAGAATTATCTAACCCTGAAAAGTCAATAGTTGACTTTTGATGGTTGAGAAAACTTGCTCTAAGCCAATCACGGTAATTCTTCCCTTTTTGCCATGGATGGGTGAAATCCACATATATCAATGAGTGTAGCACATTCTGTTGGTATCTATTACTCATCTTGGAATCAGCATATTCGGCTAAAGGAAAGAATATATATCAAGAATGGGAATCTTGTCTCCCCACTTATGTGACTAAGGAAACACAATGCCCCATTGGCTGCTGGTCACAATCTTGTGAACTTTAGAAGGATGAAGTCTGAGGATAAAGCATCTATTCCAAAGGTAGCAGAGAAGAGAGGTGGAAATAACTCAAGTTCTTTGAATCTATTTGCCCTCAAATCTACTCCAGTTCTGGAAATCTCATGATGTGAAATAATAAATACCATTTTTGTATATATCAGTTTACATCATTTGTTCTTTTTTAACTTCATCTGAAACCCTTAACAAGTGATCTCCTACTTTTTTAGGAGTTTTCTCTTTTGCTTGTTCTCTCGCTTGGAACTCCATAGTATCTTAGCAATACACTCCTCCAACTCAATACTCTGGCTTGCCCATGGACAGACAGTTCTCCTTCCTTCAGGTTTTCACTGATGGAGTTTAGACCAATTAGGATTAAAAAAAAAGTTGAAACTACCAAGCAAGAACCAAAGGAAAGTAAGGACGCAGAGAAAAAGTGGTATTTTCAAATGAAGGTTGTTATTAAGTCTCTAGCCCCAAAGGCTGTCAGTTCAACTCAATCAAAAAGTATTAAGCATCAACGCTCGGGTTTCTCTTCAGATTGAACAAATCTTTCACCTTTCATTAAAAAGTATGAAGCATCTATTAAGAATCATGGAGGACTCTGCTAAGCGCTGAGGGTATGCTGGTTGGGAAAGGTCATGTTCTTTCTTCATAAGATGCTCACAGTCATTCTTGGGGAACAGAAGAGTGGGGACCAAAGAAGCATGTGGAGGTACGTGCAGTGATAGTACAGGGAATGAGGGGGAGAAGCAGCCCAAAGGAAGGTGTGATTTAGCAGGTCCTTCTCCGGCTCCGCCCTCTGCATCGCCTAATCGTTTTCCAGGTAGACAATACCATCACACAATTCACCTCATAGAATTATCTCCCAGCAGCCCTGACCCCTCCACAATCAAGAGCACAAAAGAAAACTTCTCATCATGTCTCTCACCCACAGCTCATTCTTGTGGTTTCTTTCTGGTTAGAGAGAAATAGTAGACAATGACACCTGAACGATGGCACCTTAGAGGGAAGAACAGCCGCCTGGGTAAGGAAAAACATGGTTGGGTGCAACCATGCTTTACTGTCATTAAAGTTCAGTGCAAGACAGCAGGTGATTACACAGTGTCAGTAAATGTGATCGAAATAGCCAAAATTATACAAACACAGATGCAGGAGGGTTACCCCTTCATTGGCCTGTACTAGGGGTACAGGGTAGAAATGCAAAGAGAGGTGAACAAAAAATACCCCACCCACTATTTCTAAGGAAGAATTGATAAAATTGAATGACATGCAGAATGGAAAAGAGGGTGGCACCACAAGGACTCCAGAGTTTGAAGAGCAGATAACTTGGAGAGTGACCGTATCACTAAGAAGGACGGGCTGGGCCGAGAGGTTAGGAGGAGTCAGTTTAAGAGAGTAATGGCAGATTTGCTCTCGGCCATATTGCCTTCAACAATCTGCTAGGACTGCAGTCTGCTTTGGAAATGTCATGCTTCAGCACTAATTGAAGGGAGAGCGCATGAGAACAGACCGTAAGGAGGGAAACTTAAGAAAGAAAAAAAAAAAAGAAAGGAAAAACAAGTTTTTCTAAATTCCGTCTAACCCGTGGTCAAAGATACCGTGAATTAATGTGTCTCTTCCGCCTCCCACCCCTACCATTCCTGCCAAGCATAAAAAATAGGCCAATTTGTCATCGTGTCTGCATAATATCAGGATAAGAGTGTCCCGTTCCCTTCCCTTAGCAGAGGTCACCGGGAAGAGTGTCTCCAAGACTGTCTGCAGGAAAACAAATGAGCAAGCCCAGAAGGGGAGGCGAGAGGCTCTGCGGTGGCGGGGGAAATGCCGAGATGATGACTTCTGGAAAATTGCACCGGTTTTATTCAACCCAAGACTGTTTTAATCACTGCACCAGGGGACCGGCTTCAAGGACGGATGGATAATGCATGTTTCAGAGAGGCTGACAGGGAGATAGTGCAGATCCTCAAACACGGTGAGCGGGCCTTCAAATGAGATGTCCTTGCACACCGGCTTGGGGTATGGGGCTCAGAGTTTCAAAGGAAACTTCAAGGTTTCCCGGTTGGCTCAAAGGAGCGCTCGAGGGGGTGGACTCCTAGAGGGACTCTGGAGAGAGAGAGGGGGCACATTTTGCAAAGTCCAATCAGGGCTTAACATTCCCCTGCCCCGCTCACACACTGGAGTAACTGGAAGACAGATGATTGACAGGCAGATGAACAGACACCCTGACAGATACACTGACCTTGCTGGAGTCTCATTTCCAAATTTTCTGAAACTTCGTCATGGAACTGACTCATGTGCCAAGAATTTAGGGAAACACAGGGGTTTCAGGGAGTGGGGGCTTGTATTTACTCTCAACCTTGTGAATTTAATGGGATGGGGAGAGGCTCTGGCATTAAATTATCGAAGCTCACATCCCAGCTTTACTATGAATTACATTCTCGTGCAACCTCGGGACAGTCACTTAACCTTTCCAAGTCTGGTTCTTCTCTGGCAAAGTAGGAATAAGTGTTCCTACCTGATGACACTTGCAAACCTAAAATGTTACAGCACACCAGTTGCTGTGACAGTTGTCCTTCTATGATACTTCGTGTTATTTCATTAGTGAAGGGGGTTGCCCTGTGATGACAGAAATGTCACATCATTTCCCTGCGTCCTAGTTTTCCTCTCAGTTAAATGTAGCACTTTGATTAATGATATGCACAGTGATTATAATATTTAAGGAGCTTTTATTATATGCCCAAATTAAACACTACACATACATTTACTCAAAAATTAGCTTATGCTATAAGTACCATTATTGTCCCTATTTTGGTATTGAGAAAAATGAGACATAGAGAGGGTGAGCTTCTCAACTCAGGTCATGGTGTGGGCAGAACTTAAATGCGATTCCAGATGCTGCAGCTTCAGGGTGACCTGTCTAACTTCTCTAGTACTTGCCTAAAAACACACGGCATCAGAATAGCATGGCACCCAGAAACGGGTCAGTCGCAGGTCCATTTCTTGGTCCCAGGGATACAGCTGACCATCCAAAAAGTCTTACCATTAGCTTAGGGAGAGCAGCCCCTGATGCCACCAGAAAGTTTTCTTGGTGTTGATACTTGCAAGGCTAAAAGGGGATGGTTTCCACTTGAGGTGAAAAAAACAGCAATTTTAGAAAAAAAAGGAAAAAACTTCTGTGGAGGGAGCTGTAGAACTACAGACTGTACCAAAGACGGAAGGAACAAGAGAGCCCACCCAAACCATTTCTCTCCATTTCGAGATGGTGAGGCTGAGATACAAAGAGGGGAGTCTCGGCCAAGTTCACACAGTGAGGAAGGAGCTGAGTAGAGATTGGACCCAGCTGATTTCACACGGTGTGCTCAGCACTGAACTCAGAACTCATACAGCATCGTGTCCATGCCCTGACCTTTTATGTGCATGGGATTTAAACACAGTGATCAAAATACTAACATATAAATAAATAAAAATTTACAGGTTGGGAAAATTTACTTTGAATAAGGTGGAGCAACTTGAGTGCAAACACTGAGTTGACCTGAGTAGGAGGAGGTCGTGGCTGGACAAGAATGAGGAAGTTGGTCGGAAAAAGTTCCCAGGAAGGGGAGTGAGAAAAATAGAAACTATAAAAGGAAAATAAAGGAAGAGACGAGAGCTCTTTGTCTCGTGGTTGACCACATCTCTGTGTCTGTGTCCTTTGTGTGTCAGTGTGTCTCATTCCTTGGGGGTCGGAGAGCAACAAGCCAAGACATAGAAACAACCTAAGTGTCTGTCAGCAGATGAATGCATAAAGATGTGGCATATTATTCACATATTATTATTCACATATAAAGAATAGGTGGAATATTATTCAGCCATGAGAAAAAGAAAGGAAATCTTGCCATTTGTGACAACATGGCTGGGCCTTAAGGACATTATGCTATGCAAGATAAGCCAGAGAAAAACAAATACAGAATGTATCATTTATACATGGAATCACACCCCCCCCCACACACACACAGTCAAACTAAGAAATAGTAGAAAATAATAGAAAGTAGTCACCAGGAGCGGGCGGTGGGGGACATAGGCTATGAGATGAACGTGGTCGGAGGCCCCAGTGTATAACATGGTGACTGCAGTTGATAACACTGTGTTGTATAATTGAAATGTGCTAACAGAGTAGAATTTAAATGTTCTCACACACACACAAAGAATAAATATAATATGCGAGGAGATGACGAGATGGGGGAAATCTTTTCACAATGTACATGTATATCGAATGATCACGATACACACTTCACAGAGCTGACCAATTTATTTGTCAATTACACCTCAGAAAAGATGAAAAAAACAAAAGGCTTGTCTTTAGAATAGAGTTAGGAATAGGTATCATTTAAGTTGAACAGTACATCTTGTGTTCCTTCGAGTCTGGTGGCTATTGTCTTGAACATTTGATGATTGAAATCGGAAGATAATAATCAATGGAGAGAATCAAAATTTAGGAAAAAGAATACAGTCAAGAGATAACGAAGGCCAGGACAAATCGGTGGAAGAGGAGAGAGGAAGGCAGAAATTTAGGAAACAAACTTGACAGGACTTGGGGAGAGACTGGTTGTAGAAGCCGTGGGGTGTGCATGGGACCCACCTCCCACGGTGTGAGGAACCCACACTTCCCAGGGTCCTCAGCTCCCTACCGGGCCACCTTCCCCCCACCGCAGGTGTTCCTGTGCCCCTCCCAACACCGGCAGGAGCAGACTTCTCTTTCCAGAGCCAGCTACGAGAGGGGTCCTGGCAAACCTTCCTCCTTCCCCTCTCAACCCTGTTGTGTTTATCACTTGAGCTATTTGTCTTTGCTGAGTGAACATGACCATCTGTTACTGCAACCCAACTATGAAAAAGAGTTGCTTTTATTTTTCCCCGTGTCATTTTGTACTGCTTGGTGACACCTCGAGGAAGGAAAAAGGCAGAAAGCAACAACAAACGACATCGGTGATGAAAAGGGAGAGGCTACGCTTCCATTCCTCACATGCGCTTGCACCCGGCCACGTGAAAGGCCCCGTGAGATGTGTGGGAGGTGACATGAGGACAGACACTCCGCCGGCTGCCTGGGCACGCTGTGCGCCTCACAGAGCCCGTGTCTTACAGCGAAGGGGTTCTTCTTTCCCGCTTTTTAAATGTTTTGTTTTTTTTTAAATCTTCCCACGTGGCCACAAATGTAAGATTGTAAAAGCACGCTGCAGGGTCAATAACTTTTCACACTCTCTCTTTCATACATGGTGCCTAAGCCCCAATTATTTAACCTGTCAGGTAAACTTCTCTGTAATATCAACTCAACCTACGTTCCCCTTGGAAACTTTTCTTCTTCAGGTATTGAAAGCCCGTACCAAATGCCACTACTGTAATTCTAATGACAAGCTACATTCTTCAGCTTACCTATTCTCTTAGCCCACAATATTCTTTTCCAACCGCCCCTCTTTACTCTCAGCTCCAGCCTCACCGACTTCTTTTCTGTTCTGTGAGGGGACCGTGCGCTCTCCTCATCTGGGACCTTCTCTCTACCCCACTGCCCACCTCCTCTTAACCCAGGTAATGCAGATAGCAGATGTCAGCACCAGTGTCATTTCTTCAAGGTAGTAGGACCTCCCTGAAGACCCTTCACCATCCACTGGACTGTGTATCAAGTCACACTGTATTTTTCTGACTGCACAATAGTTACAGTAACCTGTCATGACATATAGAGGTGATTATTAGATTAACATCTATCTCCTTTCTAGACTATAAGCTCCACAATGCTCACCATGGCTTCCTCGATGACTAGCATACTGCCTGATACAACAGGAGGATCCTAATAATCACACTGAATAAATGAGGCTCTAGAGCAATGGTTTCCAAACCTTTTTTCACTTGTGTACCCTTTTCAAACCCATTTCTATAAAATGTACCTCTTGTTTTTAAAACAGATGTTCTTAAACACACTTTAGTTCAGTGCCTATCTTAATGTAAAATAGGGGAAATGAGGTAATAAGTTAGAAAAAAATTACTACACTAAGAGTACAAACCACAGATTTAATTTTACAATATTTGTAACAGATATTGATAATGATTATCAAGTATTTAAACATTAAATTAAAAAAAGGTACTTAAATCACAATTAAAGACAACCTAAAAAATAAAAATAAAAAAAAATAAACACAACCTACCTACTTTTACTCAGTCACTAACTAAACTGATCAAATAGTCTGGCTGTGGATGTATTTATATCTTTGGGGAAGTTCTAGAAACATCACAAATGGATTGCTCTGAAGCTGTGCATAATGACCAGTAAAAGAGCAGTTTGGGGGAGGATTCACAGCCACGCCCTCACCCATCATCATTCGATAATGTGATCTAACTTTGAAGTGTCTCCATTAACGGTGATGCAAACTTAACATTTACTGTTTCATAACTAATGTTTTGCATTTTTTTACTTTACTTGTTTTTTCACCATTACTGATTATTTCTCACCTAGCCCTGAATGGCCAGCATGTACCCCTGGGGTACACATACCACTGCTTGGGAACCAACACATTAGAGGAATGAATGGATTAATCAATGAATATGAAAATCTTAGTCACTCCTCAAGGACTATCTCTAATGCCATCTCCCATATAACGCCTTACCTTAAGCTTCCTTTTCACCCACAACCTTAAAGCAGAAATGCTGCCAGTGGTGTCTTTGTCATTTGTGTATTCAGAACATAGTTGTGAAATTTGGCTTTATTGCAACAGGGATGTTATTTTTTGACTTCCTGATTAATGGCAGAATGTAAAGGAAAAGGTTCTCTAAAATTTGGGGCTTCCCTTTTATATTCTGATGTTAGACAAAGATACAGGTTCTGAAAGCTTTTCTGGCCTGACTCATTAAGTAAAGCCCTCTAACGCACTTCTGAGGTGTGTTCAGACTCAGTACCTATTTAAGTGCTTGCATTTAAACATAAGGAATCTGTGGTCCCAGAAGGAATGTAAGTCATCAGCAACTTAGCAGCAGAGTTTAGTCCAAAACTCAGGTCTCCTGACTTCCAGCCTAATCCCTTCTCTAGTATTCCATGTTTATCATCATATAAAAACAAACAGATAGGGCTGCGGAAAAAAGGACAGCTTGTTTATTTCCCTTAATTGGAATGCATTCCTAAAATGGGACCAACAGACACTATTTATCCTGGATGGTGGGTTCCAAGTTTAATAAAGCAAACCTTCTTGCCAAGAACTGGCAGGGTGATTCTCTACAAAGTTGCAAAGGATCACTAAATTAGCCACATCCATCACACACTGACATGTTCCTGGGATGACACAACACTAAGAACAAGAGACCTCATTTCGGTGTCATTAATAACCAAAAATGATTTTACAAAGCAGCATATTAATAGAAAGGAGTTCACAATTTTAGAACTTGAAATTGCTTTGGAATCAGTACATATTTTACTTGAACATATATTTGTGGAAGCCGTGGTAACTGAGGCTGTCATAGACTCAATTTATTTTAGCAAGACAGTGTGGTTTGTTAGAGAGAAATCTCTGGTAGACCACAGATATTTTGTGTAAACTTGGGCAAGTCAACTCTCCCCTGTGTTTCACCATTTGTAAAATGAAACTCTTGGATTGGCCTAATAGGTAGTTTTTCCAAAAATAACCCAACATCTTTGAAGTTTATCTGAGCGAGCACACAGTAAAGACCTACTAGGTGTTTTAGACACAGAGGTGAGCAGAGGATAATTCATGACTGCAAGGTGTTCAGAGCATAAAGAATAGGATTGACATATAAAGAGCCAACTTAAAAGAGCGCAATAGAAAAGAAGAGAAAACTCAAGTAAGTAGGCCATGTTAGAAAAGGGGAAGAACTTATAACTATTGATAGAGAGGAGTCGCTGAAATGGATGAAAGAATATTCTATGCAACTCTTTGCTAATAAACTTTAAAATGTCTAGAAAACTATTTTCTAAGTGACATAAATGATCAAGATTGATGTAAGCATATGTTGAAAGTCTTAAAGGCACAGGGATCATGGGTGGAATGTGAAAATCACACAAGTGATACAGAGACACCAAAGAGCCCAGACTGTTCAACAGGAGGGTTTTTAAATCTTTAAGAAATGCAGTTTTTGTGTAATTTTGATAATTCCTAAACATAATACATAAAAAGAAAGAAATGCTTTTAAATTTAATTTACTAATTTGTAATAAACATTATACTTATTCCAAACTGTGATAAATATGGCATATACTTTTCCCTACACATATTCATGGAAACTGGTATGAGGAATATACTATTACCTCAGGACCATAACCTCCAGTGATGGCCACACGATGAGGATAGGTGATTTTTTACACAAATAATAATGATAAAAACTGGACAAAATTAATAGAAACAACCATTTGAAGACATTGCAAAATAACAAAGTACTAATTAAAACCGGGTAAGAGCTGATACTTCAAAGACTGCTACTGCACCAAAGAGCCCAGAGAGGCTGGGGCTTTCTTACCCAACCTTTCCAAACTCCAGTGGCTGAAAAGAGTCAGCCCTCTTGGCTTATGGGGTTAGTAGGGGGGGAATGAGAGGTTAAAGGAACCAGCAAATTATAGGAGAAACCTTAATTGATGGGAATCACAGAGAGGGTGAGCCCCAATATCTAAGTAAAAGTGTGCCCCAAACTGTGGCTGACCACAAAAATAAACAAATATGGGAAATACTCAGGAGACATGTCTTTAAAAAGTGACAGCTTGAAGTCCCAAAATTTGATATCAGCTGCTGCATACCACAGGGAGACACAATTCAGGTTGTGCACAACTAAGGAAACTGCCTATTAGAACTGACGTTACTCAGAAAAACACAGCAGATTCCAGAATGTTATCTGCAATGCTTGGTTTTAACCAAAAATTACCAAACATGCAAAACCCCAGAAACTATGACCAATATGCAGGAAAACAAATAAGTAAAACCCAGTCAGTAGAAAGCAAGAGTGTCCAGCAGCTGGATTTAGCAGGCGAAAATATCAAAACAACTAATATAAATGTATTCAAAGATGTAATAAAAAATAAGTTGGAATAATTAAATGAAAATATGGCATTAATAAGTGAATAGAAATGCAGCCAAAAATTCGGTTGTGGAGTTCAACTGGAATACTTAAAAAAAAATTGTTTGGCACAAAAGAATAATAAATAATTAAACAACAACAAAAAAAGTGGAAAGTAAAAAACAAAATTTAAAACTGGTAGACTTAAATTCAACTATTTTAATAATTACATTAAATGTAAATAAATTAAATACTCCTATCAAAAGACAGAGATGATCAAATTCAGTACAAAAGAGAGATTCAATTGTATGCTACCTATAGGAGACATACTTTAAACACAAAGACACCAATATGTTGAAATTAAACTTACACAAACAAGAATCAGGCACAAAGTATAAGAAATCTGTAGTACCTATATGAATATCAGACAAAATAGACACTAAAACAAGTATATTTGTAGAGATAAAGAGGGACATTTTATAATAATTAAAGAGTGACTGAAATAGGAAAAGATGAAAAGTAATATTTGTGTATGTTTGACAATGCCACAAAACACATAAAGCAAAAAAATGGCAGTCAAGAGGAGAAAAAAAAAACAAAAATTACATTTTAGATTTCAATACTTTTCTCTCATTAAATGCTAGAACAAGCAGAAAGAAATTTACCAAGAATATAGAAGAATCGAACATTAAAAATCAATTGAACTTAATGTTTCTTAACATTCCATCCCCAAGCGAGATTACATTCTCTTCAAGTACACAAGGAACATACATTAACATAATTTTCTAGACCATATGAAGTCTCAATAAACTGAAAATAAATGAATTATATAAAGCATGTTCTTTGATCATAATTACATGTGAGATCAACAGAAAGAAATCTGTAAGTTCTCCAAATATTTGGCAATTTAAATAACATACTTCAACCAATGGAAGAAGGAAGAAATTACATGGGAAATTTGAAAATATGAGTATTTTGAATTAAAATATACATTAAAACGCAACATATCAAAAGTCGTACAACTACAACATATCAAAAATCAGTGCTTATAGGGGAATTTATAACTTTAAATGGCTTGTTAGACCAGAGGAAAAGTCTGCAAACAATTGTCTAATCTTCTGCCTTAGGAAGCTAGAGGAAGTCAAGACAAGCAAGTTCAAAGTAAGTAGAAATAAGGAAATTTTAAAGAGTGGTAACTATGTTCTTAAATGAGCAAATAGGAGAGAAAAATCACTGAAAATAAAAGCCCTTTTCTTTTTAAAGATTACTAAAGTTGACGAACATTTAGACTGATAAAGAATAAAAGCAATACCACCCTAATTATCAGTATCAGAAATGAAAGAAGAGCATTACTTAGATGCTATAAACATTGAAAAATAATAAGCGAATACTATACGCAACTTCAAGCCCATCTATCTGATGATTTAAATGAAATGGACGAAATGTTTTGAAAGGCAAATTCATACCTACAGGAGAATTCCTCTCTGGCTAGGCTGATAGTTTGTGTAAGAGCAGTCTCCCACTGAGAACAAATAGAAAAAAACTAAAACAGAAAACAAAAACTTTTTAAAAAGACATATGACACCTCCTGAGGGAAATGAGACTTGAGGTTCCAAGAGTCCAGAGTGAAGAGTATCAGAGAGGTTAGCTCACATACACATAGCATCTACATTAGTCCTCAGGTCATCTGCCAGTCATTGGAATATGGAGGCAGATGGCCATTGCTAGGTGGCAAAGAACCCAGCATAACTTGTAGTGAACACACGAAACTGAGGAGAGGAAAAAAAATGCTTTCATGACTATCCTGGCAGCCAAGACTTAGGAAGTGATTCTAATAAAAAGGAAAATTCACAGAAGTAAGAACAATTGTTGCTTTCTCCTGGAGACATCTGCTGAATACCTGAACTGTAGAGGTCAAGAGAATAGCAAGTAACACAGATGCCTTTTATGTGTTAAACAGAGTTTTCCAAATCTCTCAGAGTCATAATAAACATTATAAAAATCATAGGACTCAATATTGATTTATAGGTTCATTGCAATCCCAGTCAAAATCCCAGCAGCCAGGTTTTCAATAGAAATTGACAAGCAGATTCTAAAATTCATGTGGGAATACAGACCCAGACTTATAAATGCTTAATTGATTTTAGAGAAAATTTTTAAGATTCAATGCAAATAGTATTTCTAATAAATGATGCTAGAACAACTACATATCTCTATAGAAAAAAGTAAACCTTTACCAATAACTCATAATGGTCACACAATTATATGATCAAAAGCATATATGCCTTAACATAAAAGCTAAACAAATGTTTTAGAAGAAATATAAAACAATTCTTTAGGGTTGTAGGGTAAACCTTTGCCATTGTGGGGAAAAAAAATGGATTAGACATCACCAAAATTAAAACCACTTTCTTTTCAGGAAAAAAAGTGTTAAAAAATAGCAAATATATATATATATATATATAAATCTGACAAAGGACTAGTATCAAGGATATATATAAGACTCTTCAACTCAATAAGATAAATAGTATTTAAAAATAAACAAAGGACATTTCATAACAGAAGATATACAAGTAACCAAAAGGCACATGAAAAGAAACGCAATAATGTAAATGTAAATTGTTTGTGTTCTTTAAAATTCACCACCAAGTAAAACTAATTTATGGTGTAGAAGTCAGAGTAGTGTTCACCTGTGGGGGGACAGTAAGGACAGAAGAGGGTATAACGCAGCCCCGAGGTACTGATAAATGTGTCTGCATGGTGGACCCACACGCTTGTCCACTTACGGTTTATGTACACATGTAGGTTGCCCTGCAATAAAAAGTTTACGAAGAATATTTAAAGGCTGGTTTTATAAAGTGCATAAGTTATTTTAAAGTTTATCTCCAAGACTAAACCAACTGGGAATAAGCATGTAATATTGAGATGAAACAAGAGAAAATATTTATGTGGGTTTGAGTTTGTAGATTTGATATCAGGAAAACGTGAGTTCTAATCTCAGTGTGATTGGATAATAAATAACTTAGGTCTTAGTTTTCTTAGTTAAAACATGCATGTGTTGGAAAAACAAATCAGATATATTTTGTGAAAGTATTCATCATTGTATCCTTAAGTACTATATTTTGGCCATGGTCAGTAAATGGTAGCTATTAAAATAATACTAGTGTTAATAATAACAATAAGAATAATACTGATATAAACCAAAATAATTTAAAAACAGAGTAGTGGTAAAGAAACTGGCTGATGGATTATTTCTAAATGTTCATAAACTAATCTGAGTATATATATGAATCAATATATAATACTGGTAGCATTTCAAATCAATGGGGATTGGATGAATTGTCTCATAAATCATTTTCAGATTCAAAGGCAGACAGCTAAAAGAGATAAAATTTTTGTGAGGCATACATGACAGAAAAAGAGTGATATATAAAACCAATGATAAAAAAGGTAAGCACCACAGTGGAAAGTAAGCCAGAGGACCCAAATAAGAAAATCACAAAAGAAAATATATATATATATATATATATATATATATATATATATATATATATATATATGAATTCAATATGCAGAGGAAAATACACCTCACAGAGGGATTATGTTAAATCAACAAGGTCTACTTTTTGCTTCCTCAATTGCTATTAAGCAGAATGTGTTTATATTTTCTTGGTGAGGAAATGGACATACTTTGCTTTTGGGAGTACAAATTAATACAATTTTTTTGGAAGAAAATTTGGACATGTATATGAAAAAGCTTAAACTTGTGTATCCTCATTGATCTAGAAATTCTTCCTGTCAAAATTTGACAAACAGAAGTAATTGTAATCATACACAAAGATTTATTAATAGCTGTAAAGAGAGTAATTACCGTCTTGTTTGTAATGTGAAATTTTGGACAGAAAATAATAGTTCAAATAATTGGAGATTGTTTCATTTATCCAAGGAAATCCTTTTTAACATTGATACTGATATTAGGAAATAATTTCAGAGGAAGGACATATATTTTACAATATGCTTTTCTATTTCAAAAAGCCGATTATAAAACAATATAGAGAGTATGATATAGTTTTGCAAAAAAAATACTTAACATGCATTTGGGATAAAAACTAGAGGTAGAGTCTACTACAATGTTAACAATAGTTGCATCTGAGTGGACCAAATTATGGATAATTTTAGTTTTTTATTCTGCTTATCTGCATTTTCAAATGGTCTTACAAGGTACACATGTTACTTTACAATAAAAAATAAAGTTATAATATTTCAATGCAATCCATGTAAAGATAGCAGGACCCAAAAAATGCTCTAGTATTAAAAAAAAAGGGGGGGGGGTAATTGATAAATGTTCTTTGCAAGGATACAGGTTACCTTTAAGTTTTGGCAGTTAAAAAAAAAAAGACAACAGATATACAAAAATTGTAAAGACTCTTCCAGTAGGCAAGGGAAATAGTATGTAGAAAGAACAAGTCATTTTTCAGGCAAAGAACAAAAATTAAATGTGGAAAGTTGCTCTATCTCTACCTCTCAGTTGGTCTCGATTAGATGAGAAATTGGAGACATAAGCAAAAGTCAAATCATGCTATGCCCATGCATGAGACCATACTAAGGAGCTAAGACTTAATCCTGTCACAGACGGAAAATCACTAACTATGAGCAGAGAGCATGCTCAGATCTGGGTTTTTGAAAAGTCCCCCTGGCAGCCTTGTAGGGGACCGATGGCATTACTGGGGAGCAATGGAGCTGAGATACTTCAGATGCCACTGCGATGGTCTACATATTGGTGAGGGCTTGCAATGAGGCAGTGACTAAGGTTGGTCTGAGAAAGAGATGAATTTGAGAGAAATTTAAGGCATAGGATTAATAAGACCTGATGACTACCAAGGTGTGGAAAGTAGAAATGAGAAAAACATCAAGAAACCCCCTAATACACTCTGAATGTACGATGTATAGATGAAGTAATGTTTGCCTCATGTTGCTTATATGCTTTCTACTTAGTAGGCATATGTGGAAAGTATGTATACGCACACAGTTAATTAAAAACACTAATGTATCTTTAAACTTAATCAAAACAAGTAATAAAAAAGACTCATGGTAAATAAGAGCATCAGAAGTGAGAAGAACCGAAAAACACAAGCATTACAAAGAAAATGAAAATGAGGTTAAGCTTGTTTAAGTACCAAGCAGAACCTTTGGGTCAAAAGCAAAATACAGGGTCTGGCAGAAGTAACACCCTTTTTTATGAGCTGATAGTCTATACAAATCTTTTATTATAAAATCATAAGCATTTAATACTGTAACATAACAGTATTTTAACTAGAGTTTTAAAACGGCATTACTTCTACTGGACCCTGTAATAGTGACTTTATGATTCAGATCATTCAGAAAGGGCAGTGTTCACTTTTGTGTTATAGATTCTGGTTTTCATCTAGAACCACCTATTTTTTCTTTAAAAAAAATGTAGTGCTGTTTTATATTAGAAAACACAATTCATTTTCTTCTGTTCTTGGCTCCATCTGTATTTAAAGTTCTTTTCATGATTGTTGCTGCTTGCTAGGAGCATAAATATGGCATTATATAAGCTTTCATGAAAATCGTGACTGTTTTTGTGCTAGCGTGGAAGAAATAGGTGTGGGCAGGAAGGGACTCTGGGTGCAGCAGAATGTATGATTTTGTTAGTCGTGAGAGCTTTGCTTGGTGCCTGCAGCACCCATTCTGTGCAGTGCCTCCATGTGAGGGTATGTTATTCCAGATGAGGCAAGGGCTTTGTTGGGTAGGTAGATAGATGGAGAGAGAGAAAGACAGAGGGCACATATGACAGAGGGAGGGAGGGAGGGAGGGGCCAGAGAGAGAGAGAGAGGTATGAGTAGATAGGTGTGAGAATTCATTCATTCAGCAAATGGTTAGTGAAGGTCCACTATGGGCCAGAGATAACAGCCTCCAATTCCTAACATAAGGGAACGTCCCGGTCTCCCCCATCGGTGCCTAACATGTGTCATGGCAATTAGCAGGAGCTCTAAAGTCACCCGTCATCGAAACGCGTTACCTGGTGCTTGAGCCTGATCATTTGTCTCCAGACTATGTGACTCTGCATGTGTACCACCGAGCCTGCTGTTGTCCCGTGCAGAAGCGGTGCGGTTTTGGGGCGCGGGGAGAAGCGAGCGGGCTGGGACGCACGCAGATTTCCTTACAGAGTGAATGCGGGTGGGAGGCAGCGTGTCCTGTCTCCACGGTGACTGCTGCCTGGCCTGCAGCGGTGTCGCGTGCGTGTGCGTGTGTGCGTGTGCGTGCATGTGCGTGCATGTACGTGTGCGCATGTGCGTGCGTGCGCGTGCGTGAGTGTGTGCTAACGACAGCGGGGCAGGACCTGGAGGTGGAAGTTTTTCTTATTCACGGGGGAAGCCAAACGCCTAGTGATTAAGAACACGGGCAGGCCATGGAGTCACATCACTCAAAATTCTGATGTTAAAAGCTCTTGTCCCGCTGGTAGTCTGACCGGACCGTTTTCAATGGGACAGAAAACAACGGTACGGTCCGGTTTCAAACGGTAGGTGTGGTCAGCCTACTCACACCCTGAATTTAGTCCAGTGAGACGAGGCTGACCCTAGGGACCACTCGAAATGGGACAATGCTGTTGTTTGCTGTCCCGTTTAAAACAGGACGTCTGGTCAGCCTACCCACAGGCCATTCGACTTTGGTCAAATTACCTAATTTCTTCCTTCCTCTGTAAGTGGGTAACAACCACCATGCAGGTACTATATTCCAGGCACCATGATGTAAACGTAATTAATCTTCAAATTGTCTCTGGGAAAGAGATAGTGCCCACATTTTTATCACTTATGTACGTAGGAAAACGGAGACACAGAGTGGTCCTATAATTCGCCCCAAGTTGCACAGTTCATCAGTGGTAAGCGGGCTGATTTGCACACTGAGCTCCTGAACACCGCATTGCATTGCTTCTCTCTGTAAGTGAGAGGATGCAGTAATATAATGCTGAGGTATAAACATGAAAAAGTGCTATGGGAATTATTTAGGTTAAGAGGCAGTAGAAGTGCATTGCTGGCACAAGAAAAGCATCATTATTACAGTGATAACTACCGTTTCCTGCGTATATATAATAGAGTAGGCAGTAGATTGGGTGCTTTATATATTTCATTTCATTAAATCTTCACATATCCCTTGCCAGGTAGTTATTACTATTCTTATTTTATAGGCGAAGTAAGTGAGAAGTTAAATAACTTGTTAATGTCCCACTAGTTAGTAAGTGGCGGAGCCAGAATTCGGACCTGCCTGCCCGGGGCCTGTTCTTTCCCTGGGGTGACAGTTCCTGTCCAAGGCGGAGGAGCAGAGGCAGAAAATGGCGAGACTAGATCTCAGTCCATGGTCACACAAAGTGGGGATGGGGTGGTGGATAATAAAGCTGAAGCATGAGTGGGTTCAGATGCAAAATGCAAATGCAGAACCTGGACTTCTCCTTGCAGGCCATGGTGGGCTGTTAAGATCTAAGCTAGAAATTGTCCCACAAACATACCCTGAGAACGTCTGTGACTGGCATTCTGAGCACCCTAACCTTAAACCTCGGCAAAGAAGTGTTCTCTGAATACACAGTCCACGGTACTCACATCTCCCCTGAATTTTTACAGGATTTACTGACAGTGCTTCTCATTGAACATTAAGTGTTACTTGTAGCTTACTGCCTGTTATGCACCTTTTCATCTAGGTTGCCAGTTCCTAGAAAACCGGCATTGCCTCTCAGGTTTTTGTGTGTTAAGTGCCTGTACCTAGTTGAAACTTTAAAAATGCTAACTGTTGGAAATGTGATGGATACGGCATCATTTTCAAAGAGAGAGTTGCAGGAGGGTTAGTAACGGTAACAATCCCCAAAGGAGCCAGCTAGGAGAAAGAAAGTTTCTTCTTAGTCAAGAGTCAGGAAATCCAAACCCATCCCAAGGTGACCCGCAGGGGCCAAATTGGGAGAAATTACTGTCTATGTGCCAGGAGCCCCAGTTTCCTTGTCTATCCAAAGAAGCCAACATGTCCTCTGAGGGCTCTATTTTAAAAGGAAGGGAAGACACCAGGCACAGTGCTGAGCATGCCGTAAAGCTTTACTGATGGTTGGAAGATAGAAGCGTGACGCGGGCTAGGAATCCGAGTGGCCTGTATTTAAATCTGGGCTCCACGTGGGTGCAGGCAACTTGTTATAGGGTGAATTGTGTTTCCCCCAAATTCATATGGTGAACCAACCCGCAGTACCTCAGAATGTGGCTATATTTAAAGATATGACCTTTCAAGAGAATATGCAGGTAAAATGAGTTTATGAGGGTCACCTTCAATCTGGTATAATTGCTGTCCTTATGAAAAGATACTAGGCACACACGGAGACTCACACAGAGGACAGGTGATGTGAGGATGGAGGGAGCGAGGACCCTGGTCTGCAGCCAAGGAGGCAGCGTCAGAAGAAACCACACTGCCCGTACCTGTGACTTCCGGAATGCGAACGTGAATTTGTGTTCAGAACCACCCAGTGCCTGGTAGCTTGCTCTGGCAGTCCTAGCAAATGTCTTAACTCCTTTGAGTCTGAGTCTGTTGCTGTTTAAAAAGGGATCATCAAACTGAACCTCAGGTAGTGAGGCTCAGGTACGATTGGTGTGAAGCAAGGGCCGCTCCTCCATTAAGGATATCCAGAAGTTGTAGTCATGGCAGAGAGAGTTGCAGGAGGGTTAGTAATAGGAACAATGCTGTTGACTGCAGCCCACAGGGTTACCGGGGGGATCGATGGACATGATAATTTTGGTGTGAAATATAAACTTCAATTTATGGAGTCCGAGGGCCTGAATGTGAACCCTAGCCCCACTGTGGATTATGATCTGGATCATTCTCCATCTCCCAGGTCTCTCTTTCCACCATTACACATAACTCACAGCCTAGCTCCCTGAGTTGGTCAGAAGAAGAGGAAGGGTTAGTACCATGCAATGCTTATTGGTATGCGTCAGCAATCCCTTCACCTCGTTAATTTACTCACGTTAACTCATTTCATATGCATCCAATTGTGGAGATTTGCTGATATTATTGTCCCTGTTTTGTAAGGAGAGAGTAGCCTGCTCTAAGTCACAGAGTTAGTAAAAAGGCGGAGCCAGGATTCAAACTTGGACAATGAAACAGAAATAAAAAGGAAAAGCAGGATATTAGCTCATCACACATTACCTTATCTGACTTCATTTTCCTTCCCATGCTTCATTATCAGTTTCTTCTTAACCCTGAAGAAGAGTGGCCTCATTCCTACCAGGGCTAGAACCTTGATCAGGGAGTGTTTGGAGAACTTTCCAAAAACAATACATGGACATAGACACCTGTGGGAAATGTCCCTCTAGTCCCAGATCCCAGGGGGAATACATTCTCACTCTGATTTTTGAGCATGTGGTTCTGGCCTCTTGTGGGAATGTGGGACAATGTCACTAGGTCATCCAACGATGACAAAAACAATTGTTTGTGTGACACCCTTCTGACTCAGTTTCCCTTTGATATGGTGACCAGGAATGGTTGTGAGGCTGCCTGGATTCTTGAGTGACTTCAAGGACCACGACAACCCTTTGGACTCACAACAGACATGCAGCTGAAATAAGAAATAAATGCTTGTGGATTTAAGTCACTGAAAACTTTGAGTTGTTTGTTACTACACTGTAATTTAGTGCCCTCTGCCTGGTGCATCCATCCTATCAGTTAATTCTAATCTCCTGCTTTCCCTTCTTGGGGATCTTCTCTGTTGGATCACATTTTCAACCCCTGAGGTCTTATTTTTTCTCCTCTGTTAACTTTCTCTCTCTTTCTATCATCAATTCTATCTTTCTGTCTCATACAATTCCTTTCTGCAGTCCTTACCCCAGGGGTGTATCCCCGGGGGAAGCAGAAGGATAATTGAATTTAGGGGCAGAATCAGTCCTTCTGTTTCAAATTAGGATCAGAATATGGAACCAATCCCAGGCCTGCTCATGATGCATAGCCATTTCTGGAAGCCCAGTGAAGACTTAGGCACAGTCTGGGCCCCTCCGGTCACACCGTGTGCTTCAGACCTGATCTTCACAATAATAAGGTTGTGTCCATCCATGACTGTTCCACATGCCCATTTAATGAAGACGAGAGAAGCTGATTTGCCCCTAAAGTGCCTTGAAAATTCACCCCACCAGCAGCATGAAATTGAGGTAAGAGTCTTTCTGTGGAGAGACAGTAAACAACATTGAGGTGTCCTTGTGCTCCTGTCCCCATGGTGGTGCTGCAGGTCTATTGGTGGGGTCGAAATGTCACCACTGCGTGGCACCCCAGGACCAGGGCCCCCTTTTCCCAGGAGAAAGCAGGGAGCTGTGAGGAACTCTTACAAGCCAGGCTATATCCCTAGCAGGCAAGATTGTTCGCTTCAATTCCTCATCCCTAGCAGGCAAGATTGTTTGCTTCAATTCCTCATTCTCTGTTTGTAGATAAAATCCCAGGGCTATGCTCACTGATTATGACTGGGGAGGTGGCTAGGGTATAAATATTTTAAGGGCAGGGATTAGCTCTCATTCAAAATGCTATTTCAGTACCAAGCACAGGGCATATAGTAAACACATGGGATTTTCAATGAGTGATTCAATGGATATACTCATATGGGTATCTTAATCCATTTGGGCTGTTCTATCAAAAATACCACAGACTGGGTGCCTTATAAGCCATAAACATTTATTTCTCACAGTTCTGGGGACTGGGAAGTCCCAGATCATGGGACCGGCAGGTCGATGTCTGCTAAGAACCCGTTTCTGTAGACAGCTATGGATGGTATCTTTTTGCTGTAACTTCACATGGTGGAAGAGGCTAGGGAGCTCTGTTGGGCCTATTTTACAAGGGCACTAATCCTACTCATGAGGGCTCTGCCCTCATGTCCTAATCACCTCCTAATAAATACCATCACATTGGGGGTTAGAATTTCAGCATAGGACTTTCGGGGACACACAAATGGATAAACTGCATAAATTGCTCTATTTCTCTCTCTCTGCCCCCCCAAACTCCATGTGCCATGCATTTACCACAGTACCCTACTCAGAGTCCCCAATACATGTTTGTGCAATTAATCAAGCCTTCAGATGAATCCAGTGAAGATTCTGACCTTGTGGGCTTGGAGCAGGCTGACCAGATGTCCTGTTTTAAATGGGACAGAAAACAACGGTACTATCCCATTTCAAATGGTACGTAGGGTCAGCCTAGTCTCACTGGGCTACATTCAAGGTCTCCGTAGGCTGACCATACATATTGTCTGAAATGGGTCAGTACTGTTTTTTTGTCCTGTTTAAAATGGGATGCCTCGTCAGCTTAGCTGAGCGTCTGTGAAATATGTCTCCAGCGAACAGTGGGAGCTCAGGGAAGTCATCTTCAATTTTTTAATCTGCTAAATCAAGGTTTTTAAAGAACACCCTGCCCTCCAAATTATGGCATAACTAATGACATAGCACCAGGTCGTTCATCAACCTCTCAGTTCCTGGCTTTTTCTCACCGATGAAATGTTATGATAATAAGATGAGTCAACAGAACAGTGAGTGAGTAGCACATAGTAAGCATCTGCGAGTGCTAACTGTTACAAGTCCTACTACGTATCACATCCATTCCTGAATGGGTCCTGTGTGGTATTAGCAATGACAAGACGGCAGGAGAGCCCTTTTCATTACTCTGCCCATCTTTCTCACACCGATCCTGATTGTTAAAGCACTTGGTGACCTGAGCTTATGGACTTGCTTGAAAACTCTAACTCCTGGCCCATGGTCCTGCGGTCATAGGCCCTGGCAGGCATGCTCCTTGGTCAGGAATGGAGGCTGGAGAACCACCCGGACGGCGGGGGCTCTGCTCCTCTGAGCCCTTCTCCAGGGCTGGGGGACACTGGGGTCATCTGCCTTCTTCCCAGCAATGCTGCCAACATAGGCTTTCCTGCTGCTATAAATATGCTGCTTGAGATTCAAGGTGAACCAGATGCGTTGATTTTTCAGCCAGGACAATGATGAGAGGGAAAGGAGTATGCAGGGACTTCTGTTTGGAGTTGAGGGGGGTGGGAGATTTAAGGTTTTATTTTAAATAGTAAAACATAATTCACTGGAGCTTCTAACTGGTTTGATCAACTGGTATTAACGCAGAGTCACCAGCAATGCCATCTTGGTAGGAGAGGGCAGGAAACTTCTCAGTTTGTGCGACAGTCCCTCTGGCTTCAACCTTTTTATCTCTCTGGGGTTCTTTTCTGGTCATTCCTTGTCCTTGAAACTTATAGAGGCTTAAGATCCAAAAGCATTCAGAAGTCTCTCTTCTAGGGAATTCCGTAAATCATGACTTCTGAACTAAAACTGTATATGCAATATTTCTCCACTAATAATGACACGGAGTGTGGGTATGCCACTTTGCTCTCATCTGTATGTTCCACAGCCGACATATATAGCATATTTTTATAATAAGGCCTGCAGAGACTTAAGCAATGAATGTACCACAAAGAAAATGTTACAGTGCTCGGTATTAATTTAGTGAATAAGAAAAAATAAATGAAGGCAAAGCCAGATACCAAAGAAATAATGTTGATAACTTTCCAAAGTTGAGGCCCTGCATCTATGGAGTATTTTAGCCAGACAACAGGCTAGATACTATTCATAAGACACTTCACAGAATCCTCACCAACTGGGTGATGAAAAGAAAGCAATAGCTCGATTTTACAGATGGAGATACTGAGGCCCCAAAGGATGAATCAGCTTGCCTAAGGCCACAGAGCTAGGAAATAAAGAAGGAAGGAGCAGACCAGGTCTCCACACTAAGGCTGTGTGTGCCACAGCAAATGCTTTTTGGGGTTGAGATTCAGGGTACCTAGATCGGAATTTGTCCAGGTGGGGTCCCAGATCTCTGGCATTAGCATCACTTGGGAACTTGTTAGAAAGGCAAATTCTCTGTCACACCCGAGGTGTATGGAATCAATAACCCTGGGTTAGGGTTTGAGCAAGCCCCCTGTGTGATTCGAATGGCTACTATATACATTTATATAGTTGCAGTCACATCGGTGAAGAAATAGAGGCTAGGGAAGTAAATGGCCCACATCCCATGAGCAGTCAGGTGTTAAAATGAGGTGTGTCTTTCCTTAAAAACGTAATGTTGCACAAGGTTTTCTTCTCACATAAAATAAGTTCTTTAGTATCTGCGTTTGAGTTTTATTAGCTACCACTTTAAAACAGTGGTCAGAGAGGAAGATTCTAGAACTCAAAAACATCTCTCTTATCTATAAGCTAAGTGGTTTAGGTAATTTATTAATCTCTTTGTGCTTATAGTCCCTTACCTGCTAAATGCCTATTCAGGCTGTTAATCCATAGGAAACTGCATGTTAAGTGCTTTTGCACAGTGCTTGGCACAGAGTAGCTGCTCAGTAAATGGTGAGTCCGTCATTGATATTAATAGCTCAGCCTCTTTCTCTCTCCATAAGGCAGAGAATATTCTTATCTAATGCCTGGGGCATAGTAAGGGCAAAATATATGTTCAATCCTTTTTGTTCTTTCTAATAGAGGTTTCTTTTATTCTCCTTGACAAGCTAAGTGCCTTCCAAACTGGTGTTTCACCTTCTCGATTTTCTCCCTGCTGCCAACTCCCATAATGTCAAGCAGTGAAAATGGGACCCAAATTCCAAAGCTATTGCCATGGAAAAAGTTAGCTTTAGTCAACTTCAGCACTAAATTCTTAATAAGAGAGTTTGCCCCATAAAGGTGTCACCTTGCCGCCCCTTGTCCTAAGAACTCAGGGGATTGACTGTGACCCCTGGAGGTGCACCCCGCAGATGCGCACACAGCCCCGTTCTGAGCCGCCCTCGCTTTGCCCTGCTGAAGCCCTGGAGAGTCGTGCATCCCACTCGGTAAAATAGCGGTTTAATAAGATGCTTAATTATTTTCGAACCGACAACAATATTTTGCTGAATTCTGTAATTGCATTTTCCATTTTGCTAGAAAATTGAATGCTGAGAAGGATGTGAACGTGTCACGTCAGTGCGCAGCCTGGAAGACCAACAGACTCAGCACCAAAGGCGATGCTCCTTCTGCAGTGATCCCAGACACGCACCCCAACTCTGAGCAACTGGTTTGAGGGCTCTAGGAACCCCGTTCAGGTGCAAAATTTGGATGTGTGTGTTACCCCTTGATTGCCGACGTAAAGGGCATGGCTCGCAAAGCTGGGGCGGCGTGGATTCTAGCCGAGGAGTCCGCATTACTCACACGCACTCTTGTGCACCACTTCTCTCAAGTCTTAATTTATCTCTTCTAAAATGAGAATAACAGCAATGCCTCCACTGTTGGTCATCGAGAGGACCGGAAGACACCACCGTAGGTAATGGCTGACGACTGGTAGGTATGCGGTAAAACAGAGCCTTCCCTTGGGTCCGCGGAGAGACACTGGGGAAACTGATTTCAGCATTTGAAAAGCAAACCAGAGTAAGACAACCCCAAACGGGAGTCTATGTCCCTAGACTTTGCCAGAACTCAAAACAACTGAAGTGAAGTCATTCTAGTGCTTTGCCCCTCCGTGCTTATCACTCTGTTCCCTGTCACCCTCTGCGTTGTCTCTATACTTTTGGCCCCTACACATGGCAGGTAGCACCAATGACAAATAGCTGTTTCCATGAATCGCAGGGCTGCTAATCCCGCCGGCCCCTTGAAGCGCATCCCCTGCATGTCGCACGACGCTGTGCTTTCTTTATAAATCTGTTAGTTGCTAGGTTACCAGGCGGATATTGATAAGGCCTGCTGTGTCCCTTCCCTGGTTCCCCCCTGCGGCAGGGAGGGTGCCTGGGCTGGCTGCCACCCCAGGCGGCTCGCGTCGTCCGCTCTGGTCGCTTCGGCCCAGGCTTCTGTGCCTTCACCCCGCTTCACAAGTCCCTGGGAGTTGTCCCCAAACACGGGCTCCAGCTTCCTCTTCCCTCACACTCTGCATCCCTCGCTGTCAGCGCCAACACTCTCTGAACTCCATGGACGGACCCAAATGGGAGACCAGGGAGATCATAACGTCAGCGCCTCAGAGAAGCTTTCATTTTTCAAAGATTCTACTTTTCCACTTTAAAAACAAATCTGATCATTATTTAAAAATGGAAAAATACTGAAATGAAGAAAACAGTAAAGCATTCTATCAGGGGTGTCCAACCTTTCGGCTTCCCTGGGCCACCTTGGAAGAAGAAGAACTGTCTTGGGCCTCACATACAATACAGTCACACTAACCATAGCTGATGAGCTAAAAAAAAAAAAAAAGGTATCACAAAAAGAAACCTTGTAATGTTTTAAGAATTTATGTTGATTGTTTTAGTAAAAAATATAGATAAAATAAAGATAGTGACTTTAATTGAAATATTGAAAGAAATTAATTAGCCTTATCTTTCTAAAGGAGTATAGAGAAGGTTCCCTGGTGGTGTAGTGGCTAAGCTTCGGCACGCTCAATGCTGCGGACTGGGTTCGATTCCCAGCCAGGGACCCCCTTACCCCCCCAAAAAAGGAGTACAGAGTTTCACGCCTGCTTATTTGATTCTTTTTTTAATAAATCATCTTTTCAGACAAAAAATAAATAGAAAATAAAATGGTACATCTGGTCAGCCTACTTTGTTTCCACTTTCTAACCCTACTTCAAAGCCTTTACACTCTCTATTCCTTCTTTCTAGAAGAATCCTCTCCCAGTTATCGGCATGGCTAATGCCCTCATCTCCTTCCGTCCTCAGTGTCAGTGAGGCTTCCCACACCATTGCATTTAAGGTACAACTGTCACTCTGCTCCTTCCTATCCCCTTGAACTCTGTCGCACTCTGTCATTGATATCATATTTCTTACTTGTGATCTGCTGCCTCCTACTGGAATGGCAGCTTTGTGGGCAAAGTAGCCCATCATAGAATTACTTATGATAAGAGGAAATTTAAAACAAAATCAGAAATACATTAGAGGAATAGTTAAGAAAGCTGAGATCTGTACCGATATTTATGGAGGAAGTCTATAATCAGGAAAGCCCATGTCTACAGTAGTTAATTTAGAAGAATCTAAGTATAAAATTTTAAGTGAGTATTATCATAGTATAAAATTCAAAGTTAAAAAAATATAACCATGAATAGAAAAATATTGGGAGAAAATTATGCCATGGCATTCATAATGATGAACTGAAGTGATACTATCTCTATATTTATATCTATTTATCTTTATATCTAGATGCCTGTCTATCTACCTACCTATCTACCTATCTACCTACCTACCTACCTACCTACCTACAATGCAGGCATGTCCAACCTATGGCCCAGGACAGCTTTGAGTGTGGCCCAACATGAATTCATAAACTTTCTTAAAACATTACAAAAATTATGAATAGACCTTTCTTTATTTTAGCTCATCAGCTATCATTACTGTGAGTATTTTATGTGTGGCCCAAGACAATTCTTCTTCCAATGTGGCCCAGGGAAACCAAAAGGTTGGACTCTGGTGTCTTTCCATTATACTTTTAATGAATCCCAAAGTCTTTCATGGGTCCCAAGGCCGTGGCCCTTTCTCTGATCTCACCTCTATCCACTGAAGTTCTCCTTCACTCCCTCCCAGCCATTCTGGCCAATAATGCTCCCACCCTGGTGGCCTTGAACCCTGTTGGGGCTACTAGGTAGACCTTCTGACTGTTCTCACTGTTCAAACCTGCTGATGTATATCTTCCTCAACTACCTGGTTGCCGTATCTGAAAAACTGTATCTTGTCATTCTCCATCACTGCAACTTGTTTTGTAATGTATACTAGGACCCAATATTACACATTTATTTTATTATTGCCCATACCCCCATAATATAAGTTCCATTTTGTCACTGCTACCATTTTGTAGCCTGGTGAGGTCCTGGTACAAAGTAGGCACTCCATAAGTGATGAGAGGATGAGGAAAAGGAAATAAATGAAAGACTCTGAGGAATCCTGCAGTTCAAAAAAACCAAATTGTGCAACTTTCCGACCCACCATTTTCCCAAGCTTACTTATCCACTCAATCTTTCTCATGCACACAGCAAAATCAGAAAACACAGTTAATGGCTGACAAATCTCTGACCTTGTTCTCACCGAACGGCAAGATCCATGTTGTCTCTACTTGAAATCAGGTTGTTCCTGTGACCACTTTGTATGAGAAAGTATGGCATAGATGGTGCTGTACCAGTTTCTGGGTACAGGCCTTAAGAGACTGGCAGCTTCTACCTCCTGTCCCTTGAAAAAGTGTCCCTTGGAGCCCTGGGTGGCCATGTATGAAGTCGTGTCTCCCTGCCAGCGCCATGGTGGAGCGGTCACAACAGAGACGCTCGTCAGCAGTCTCAGCAGGGCCCAGTCTTCCTGCCGTCCCCCTGAGAGGCTGTCCTGACATCTTGCGTCTCATGGACACGTGACAGAAGGAGTTGTTCACTTTCCAGGCCAGATTTTCTACCAACTGAACGCCACTGAATGATATTTTTTGACACCACATGGAAGAGAAGAAACTGCCACTGAGCCCTGCCCAATTTCCTCACCCACAAAATCATGAGATGCAAAAAAATGATTGATGTTTAAAAACAAACCCCAAATCTTAAACCCTTCTATGTTTTGGTATTTTGTTACGTGCAATGCAGTAAGCAAAATACTGATAGAATCTGTTCTCTGTTTTTTTCCAGTGGGAAAACTAGGATCCACGTCCTCTTAGCTGGTTCATAGCAGAACAGGGATTAGAACCCACATATTCTGATTCCAGTCTAGCGCTCTCTCCATGACAAAGAGGTCAAGGACGTGCTCCGAATCCTCGCTGCCCCCTCTCTCCCACGGGCTGTCTCTGTCAGTTTCCACAGACATTTGTTGAATACATTCTGCGCGCCACACCGCAGATCTGGGAACATTCACATACTCATTTCATTCAGTCCTTCCAGCCTGGGGAGTTCCTTGGGAACCCAGACTATGCAGACAAGCAAAGAGGGACATCACCAAAGTTATAAAATACAAGGCAAGTCTGGCCAGAGTGTAAATTGACCAGAATATATTTCATTCTCTTGGCTGCAAGGCCTCGAGCTTTCGAATGAATATGTGCTTAACTATTTATAATTGACCTTTGCACAAAGGAACATGAAAATTTTATAGCCTAAAGCTTCATTTATTAACTTTACTGGAGTGTAAAATATTGCTTTTTGCCATAAATTTGTACCAGGACAAACAATATATATGCTAATTGGTAGTCATGTCATCATCTGCATGCTGTTGTGTTGGCTGGTCATTTCCAACGGGCAAAATAGCAGAATTCAATCGACAAATGACAATTGAATCACTTGATACTTGCTGTTCAAATAGTGAAGTCTGAGGTGATGAATTAATGGTGTTCATTATAACAAGTCCATTTCCCTCTCATTTCCTTTATAAATTAGTCCAGGTAACACACTGAGTTCCTTCAAGAATGGCTCCCGGGGACCTGCTGAGAGACCTGCAAAACCCACAACTCAGGAGAATTCCTCTGGCTCACACCCTGTGGCTTCCATGCTCCTTCTGGAGCTTCTAAAACTCACTGGGGCTTCAGGCTTGGAAGGGACCTTAGCAAGCATCTCATCTTTACTGCCCATGGTCAAACAGAAGAGATGGAGTCAGGGTTCAAGGGTGGATTTCAGCAAAAAGTAAGGCTGAGAAAGCTCTTAGCAATCGCTGTGCTCTATCCATTGAAAAGATGGGAAAACTGAGGATCAGAGAGGGCAAGTTCAAATGCTGTGTCCTTCAGGCAGCCTGGCACTCCTAAGTAAAACCTATAGCTTCATTCTACCCAGTCATCTATCCATTTATTTAATAGATGTTTATTTAGTACCTACTATTTGCAAGGTACTGGAGCTAAAATGGTTTTTCAATTACACATAGCCCCTTCCCACATGACGTATCTAAAGTACGGAGTGAGAGACAGTTATGAATCAAGTTGTCACACAATTAGAAACTAGCAGGATATAATAGGCACTATCAGTATTATGAAGGTGGAAACAAGAAATATCTCATCTGAAGGGCTAGATAACATAAGTCAGATGAAATCTGAATAACGACTAGAGATGGTACTTGAAGTGTGTTGAGGAGGTGGGTAAAACATACTCTAGACAAAGGGAATAATAGCATGTGCAAAGGCCTGAGGTAGGAATAAACCTGGCCCACTACAGGAATTAAAGAAAGGTTGTCATGGATGCACAGAGTGAGGGAGAAAGTAACACGAGGCGAAGCTAGCAAGGTGGTCCCAGTTTTAATCATATGGAAGTTCGTGGGTTTTAGTTCTTTATTGGAAGACGTACGGAGAGCAGATAAACACATTAAGGAACACGGAAATGACATACATAAAGAACACTTTGTCTCCATTGTAGCACACATTATGTTGAATTGCAACATTGCTCTCATGGATCCATCCTTAACTGTAAAATGGGGATTTGGGCCATGACTATTTCTACTTTATGTTTATAGCATCTAGTTCAGTTCTTGGTATGTGAGGAAATTTGAATATGGCCTGTTGAATGAAAAGATGACTTTCCCACCATCACTCGAAAATACTGGCAGAGAACAGCCCACTGTTTTGTCTTTATACAACATGGATTATTCCTTCCCTTTTCTATTATAAGTACGAAGAAGCCAAATATCCCAAAGCCATCCCCTCGTCGTCCTTGCCGATGCAACTTATTTTATTTCTGAGAGCAAATTCCAAGCTAAATATTCCCTCAGTGATATATAAGCCAAAGCATGCTGAAATTTTCCGGGAAAGATTTTATTCCTCAATTAAATAAAAGACAAATGAAGCTCCTAAGCCTTCCAGCTTTCTTTTTGCCTTGAATGCAAATGCAATGTCTGGGGCAATAGCAGCCATCTTTTGACCATGAGTTGACAAGTGTTAGGAAACAGCAAAGAAAACTATTAATATACAGACATTGGTCTAAATATTGTTGAATAGTCAAAACAATCCGTCACTCTGGACCCTTATATGACAGAAACAAACAGACAAACAGACAAACAAACTTCTATAGCTCTAGGCTAACAGGTTAGTCAGGTTTTCCATTATTTGCAGCCAATCAGAATTCTAACAGGTACAAAGCTCCAACACAGCGCCTGTCAAATAAATAGAACTCAGTATGTATGAGGTCAGACAATTAAGTTCACAAACTCATCCTGGAAAAAGTGCTGCCTGCCTCACTGCTGACTATCACTACGGTCACCTTCGAGTACCCCCCTGGGAAGCTGTGACCGACGCCAGGGCCCAGTCCACCCTCCAGAGCAGTTTTGGAACTCTTTTTCTGGAATGGCCATCAGAGCTGTCGTCGTCCCCAAATCTGACAATGAAGTTTGTGAACTTGCCACCATGCACGTACGTTGTCAGCACTGTGCCTTGAAGAGCAGTGGCAAGTTCACGAACTTCATTGTCAGATTTTGGGGACGACGACAACAGCTCTGATGGCCACTCCAGAAAAAGAGTTCCAAAACTGCTCTGAAGGGTGGACTAGGCACTGGCGTCGGTGCACAGCTTCCCAGGGGGGTACTCGAAGGTGATGATACTCAGCACTGAGGTGTGACCGCGGTGACACTCAGCACTGAGGGGTGTAGCACTTTTCCAGGACGAGTTCGCGAAATTAGTTGTCCAACCTCCTATTTACTCTTCTCCCAAACCAGTCACCCCCCTTTCCAACAAGGTGTATTTCTAATGCATGTATGCACTGTCTGGTCGCTCACGCCTATTCAAGTACTGGAGACAGTGACAGAGACAGACAGAGAGGACAGAGAAGGACGATGCTCCGTGGGGAGCTGACGACGCCGTGAGGAGCTGGGAGGCACACGGGCCCAACAGCAGCCCCAGCAACCACCTTGCGGAGAAACAGGAGCAAGACGTGTGCTCTGCACCCAGTCCCGCCGCTAACAGTGCTGGAACTTTGGGTACTCACTTCGCCATTTGGGACCTCAATTTATTCTTTTGAAAAACAAGGAGGTTTAGATATTCTCTAATTTAGTGCTTCTCAAAAGGTATTCCACAAACCAGTAGCATCTAAATCCCTGGTGAGGCTTGTTAATGCAGATGCCTGGGCCACCCCACACCCCGGACTAAGTCAGAATCTCTGGGGGGCGAACGACTGGCATCTTAAGCATGCTCCTAGAGTTGTTAGGGCACCGAAGTTTGAGAGTCACTGTCAAGTTCTGCTCTTGATTTAGCATTCTCTGATTCACTTGGAATGAAGTGCGAATTCTATATTTTAGAATGTGGAGATCATGGAGCAAACTGGCAGTTTAAAGCATTGTTTTAATTGACATGAGTTGATTAAGAGCTAAGGCCCCAGTACAGCTGGAGATCCCAGCTCCCTCTGAATCAGAAGTGAAGTTTAGTGACAATTGCTGAATTAAATTATAGGAACCTCCACAGTGTCCGCTGCTAGAACTGTTCACAGTGTTGTCCAAATACTCCCTGTGTATGTATCTGTGCGGACGTGTGTTTGGACACATTCACGCCTGTGTATAAACATACGTGTGGCCACATACGGATGTGCATGTGCTGAAGCATATACTAACACGTGTGTATAGGGCCCAAATGCACATCTCTGTATGTGGAATAGGTGCATACATTTCTGCATATCTATACTTACAAATTCCCAGGAGTATACACATATATAGTACGTGCATCAGGTTTTCTTACACCATTTGTTGCTAATTACAAATTGAGTTATGAATAGAAAACAGTAATCTTCTTCATTCCATAATCGCTGGGGTGTGAAGAAATGGAAGGAACTGGATGATTTACAGAGGTTAGTCTCCCAATGTTAATTTTACTCATTTTTTCCCAACATCTTCTTATAAAGGTGGCTTTCTTTTTAATGATACAGAGAAGGGAACATTGGGCTTCTGGTTTCAGCAAGTACGAATAACACACTAGATGGTCTTGAGCAAGTCATGTGATCTTTGTGGGCCTCAGTTTCCCCTTTCATTCCTTTAGTCATAGAGCTTTTTGTTCAAACCTAAGTGTAATTTATAGTTGATGTCGATTTTCCTTAGACTATTAATGACCTCTGATAATGGAAACTACATCTTATTAGGCTCTGTATTCCCAGTGTCTGTGACTGTCTAGTGTATCACAATGATGATGGTCATGGTGATGACAACAATGGTGACAAAGGCAATGATGATGGTGACCATGGGAGCTAACATCTATTGAGTTCTTACTTTGTCACAGCACCTTTAAGCATTTTACGTAGATTATTCCATTTCGTTTTCACCACGAATGTGAAGTAATTACTACTGTTCTCTCCATTTTAGGAAGATATGGTTCAGAAAAATCAATTAACCCGCCCAGCGTTGTCAGGCTAGGAATCAGCATAACAAGTTCAAATCCAAGTCTATCTGACTCCAAGTTATTATAATGGGTAACAATGCAATTGTGCTCAGTGAAGAGTTATTAAATGATACACTAATAGAATGATATTTAGTAGAATGAAATGTTTATTTGGAATTCCTAAAAATCCTTGCCAACAAGACTAGAATCTGGTTTAGGAACACATAACAGAGGCTTATTTTTAAGGATGGAAGGCATCACAAAGGTGTCCAGACCCCAATATGTACAATGGCCTTATTCTATATTAAGGAAGTTGAGGCCCAGGGAGGCAAAGGGACATGCTTAAGGTGACAAGTTACTGTACAACAAGTCTCCCTTGTACCTTTCCCGAGGGCTTTGTAACCTCCCCTCCTTTTACACAAGAAGACATAGGCCTCCGAGGCTACCTTACGGTGTAATAAAGAAGATCGGTGGGGACGTCTTCCAGGCAAACACGAGTTGTGATGATCCTTCTTCCAAGGATGATCATGTGGTTTGGCGCTCTGCCCCGTCAGTTCTCAGTGTCAGTGGACAGACACGAGACCAGATCATTAAATCTGCTCGAGTGCCTCCTGACCCCACGTGGATCCAGGAGACCCCCACAAAGTGCCCTCTCATAATTAAAAATTAAAACGTTTTCCGATGAAAGAATTTTGCTCATTCTTCTTGCTTCCGCTGCAGTGCCTGTGGCGCCGGCTAAATTTCGAATTAAATAATTCAACCGCAATCCATTTACAATAGATCACACTTAGTGCCACTCCTCTGATTGGCTGCGAACCGGGCCAATTGAACAAGACGCTCGCGCACGTCCCCCAGCAGAGGCGTAGGAGGCGGGGTCCCCTTTGGGCGGGCTGACTGCCTCTACTCTCGGGGTGGAGCCCGGTGCGTCCTTGTTTTCCCCTTAACCGTCATTCTCAGGTTTGTTTCTCGGTCCCGATTTGCTCCGTTTCGATGGAAAGCTTCTTGGGGAAAACAGAATCCAGGCTTTTCCGTGGGCTTGCGCTCAGCTTGCACCCCGCAACTGCTTACTTGTTAAGGCAACGCGTGGGGACGCTGTGGGACTCCCCCCAATCCCCCCGAGAGGGAGGCCGAAGGCAGGATGCATGTGCCAAACGCCGTCCCCTCCCAGGGCTGCCAGGGTGCCTCAGGCGGCCAGCGTGTCAGCGTCGCCACATCACCTGGCACACCGCACTGCAAGGCAGTCCGCGCCACCCAAGGCCCTGCCGGAGGCCCTGGCCCAGGAAGCCGCGTGCCGGCAGGGGTGCTGTGGCCAAGGCCCCAGCTGGGGCGGGAGCGAGGGTTTGCCGTCCAGGTGTGGGACTAGGGGGCCAGCGAGTCACTCTGGACCTCAGTGTCCTCAGCCGACTTCTTCCCTGCCCAGACATCACACTTTTACCTGGTCTCGGGCTCACACGTAGAGGGGAAATTTGAACCACACATGACTGTCAAGGAAGGTCACTGAGGACGGCTGCACAAGGGATGTCACTGGCAGGGGTGGGGGGCGGGCAGGATGTTCTTCCCCGCAACTCAAGAAGCCACAGAGGGAAGGAAATTCCTATTTCACTGCCCAGTAGGGGAAGGAGACCGCCCGCTGCACTCTGGTTTCAGGCTCCCAGTTCCCCAGGGGATGGACATCTCCACTTGCCATGGCCGAGTGTGAGCGGGAGCTGGGCCACAGTATCTCAGGCCCTGCTGAGCTGTCACTTTCAGAGCCAGCCTGTCCACAGGACCCATCCATCTCCACGTGCCAGTGGTCAGCTCATAGAGACAGTGGCTGCCCAGGCAGGGCATGGGGTGTGCAGTGACCCAGTGCTGCCTGCGAAGGGTGGGCAAATGCAATTCAAGGGCGAAGTACAAGGAAGTCCTCAGTGACTGCTGACACACTTTACCCTCTATGGACGAGTTCATCAGTAACAAACCCAGGATGTTTGCTTTTCATGGGTGTGTTTCTTGAATCTTATTTCTCAGTCAGTTCTGAATAGCATAAAGGAAGAGGAGTGTTGCTTATTTATCTTCTAAAACTTATTTTCTTTTTCCTGCAGAGGCCTGAGGAAAGAGACCACATGTCACTAAGTAGAAAAAGGGACAAGTTAGCTCCTTAAAGCTCTGTAGGGCCACTTAGGACTGATGGAAGTCGTTACCAAAAAAATCACATCGACCCTAAAGTAGCAGAGGAGAACTCTCTTGAGGTCGTGAGTCCTTCATCTCAGGGGTGCCCAAGCCATGGTGCCACTACACACAACTCTTTGGTTCTGGCCCCGGGCCGTTTGCTTTGATGTAAAAATGGTAGATACATTTATGGAGAGTATTTGGGAATATCTCTGGGTCTTGCTGTACCTGTGTGAGTCCTGTCACTTTTTTCTGCAAGGGCTTTCACCATAGCGCATGCTAAGAGAGCTGTGGTCTTGAATAATTAATGACTGCATTTGTCATCTGCAGAAATGTGTTTATAGTGGGAGAACATGAGTTTACAATGTGGCACTAAGGACTCAGTGAATGTCTTTCCTCTGTCAGTGTACTCTGCGAGGGCACATGCACACACACATTTGTGATGCTCACATGCACACAAGCATACACACACACATACATAATGCACACACATGCACACAGGCATGTGCATACACACGAAGCACACATGCACATGCATACAGGCATACACATTCACACATACACAATGCACGTGTACATATGCACACATATGATGCACACATGCACATACACACAAGCATGCACACTGACACACACAATGCACACACACATACACAGTGCACACACACACATGCATGCACATGCACACACAAGTGCCCACACCAATGCATAAGGAGACCACTCACTTGTCTTATTTATTAAAATATGCCTGAGACTCATGGCCCTCTTGGAACAAATACAAGGATACAAAATGAAAAAGCTATTAAAAAATAAAGCAGGCGCTAGGTCCAGACCGATGGCCAAGTTATGGTGCTCTGATCGCTCGTGCCCACCAGCTTGGGGTGAGCAGAGGAGCCAGAATGATGGGAATGGACCACGCTGTGCGGTGTGGCTGCCAGGCATGCACAGGTCACCACGGTGAGGGCCTAGGAAAGGAGGCCACCATCATCACACATTGTCACCGCGGAGCTGGCTTCTGTCAGCCTGCTTTCAGGGACCCCTGCTTGGTTCTGGGTGCTTTTCACTGGTAAGCTGCGAGAAGATTCTCCTTCCTGGCCGTGTCTTGCTCTTGTGGGGTTGGATCTGGAGACGAGGAGGGCCTGCCAGCCTCACATGGAAGAGAAGACGGGGCTCCCGCTGGTTACTGAGTAGGGCCCCTTCCTTCCTGATTTTACTCCGTCTTTGATGCCACGACAGTCACCAGCATGTGAGTGTTACCGTCAACCATGTATTACCCATATCCTTTTCCCCCAGTTAAATAGTAACTAGCGATAGGGAGAGAGCACAGCATCCATCAGCGGTGACGGGTTAGGAGCGGGCTGGTGCCAAACCAATTTATTCATCTTTTCTCCATCCAAGGTGATAAAACAGTCCTGCCTTTGGTTAAAAGCTTCAGGTTGGGTCTTGAGAAAATAAAAGTGCAAAGTAATTTGGGGAAGGCACAGAATGCAAAGTGTCCTTTTCAGGAATGAGACTCCCTAGTTAATTTCCCATGGACCTAAGTCACGGAATAGTGGGAAGAGCCCCAGATGTGGTGGCTGAAGACCTGAGTGTGAGAAAGGGCCTCCCCCCTCACTGCTTCTGTGTGTCTGGGTAATTCACTTAACCGCCCGTGCCTGAGTTTCCTCACCCGTCACCTGGGAAAGGTGATGATAATAAAGCCTTTTCCTCACGAGACAGTGATTGTAATGATAGGAAATAGTGGATATTAAAATACAACATTTAATACGCCACAGTCCCCGTTGTGTCCCCATCTAGAGTTGTGTGAGATTTCTGTGGTCAAATAAATTGTGTGGTATTGGTATTAAAGGGTCTGATGAGCCCTGCTGTAAATGAACATACTACCTTGTATGTAGTTTCACAACCTAATTTTACCCTTCAACTCAGTCTCCTGGAAGCACCGTTTAAATCCCATTGCACGTTTTGAGGGATGTAAAGGTCATACAAAAAACAAACAAACAAAAACATATATCTTGGCAGACAACTGAGCAAAGACTGAGGGTGGGATTGACACCCACGTCAGGGAGTGCACTGAGGATCATAAAAGCACCGCCCACCCACCCCCAAATGTTCTGTTTGACGATTGTGCCGAAGTCTGGTCATAGTTGGCTCCATGAGCCATTAAAAGCATCATAGCTACACCCTCTGAAGTCGGGATTCAATGGAGATGTGGACAAGTTCCTTTCCTTACGTGACTTCAACTTTCTCATCTGACCTATGAAGCAAATGTCCCGGTCGGTGCGAACCACGCAGACGGCCAGCACCAGAACTGCCCAGGGTTTAAAAACGCAGATTCCTGAGCCCCAGACCTCCAACCAAAGCAGGATGCCTTCCCTGTCATCCGTTTCCCCTGTGGGGAATTTTATGCACACGACGGTGTAAGACACGGTGTTCCAGCAAATTCTCAGAACCATATCAATACTAACATCCCTGGCTTCCTTTACGTTCACACTCTTGAAGCAAAGAGAAAATAGAGGTCAGGAGCCCCAAACGAAAGCAGGCTCTCTCCACTTGGAAAGCCACCTAGGGCGAGGCCTGAGACACCACCTGAGCCACTCTGCAAGGCCCACGGCCAAAGCAGAGCAGAACCAGCCTGTTATCGCAGCCCTCCGCCATAATTCCTCGGAAGCTTCATGCACACGCACGCGGACACCCCCCTGAATTGGCCCATATGAGCCAGGGCCGCTGGAGTGAAGCGTAACATATCACGGCCTGATTTAACGGCCTTTAAAAGTCCCTCCTGAGCGGCTCGGGACCTCCTCGCCTGTCTCCCCACGCACCGCTGTGCTCGTAAAGCTGTTGCCATTCATTCATCACTGCCCACCACCCTGATGGCTTCAGGTCACATATCAAGGGGGGGATGTGGTTTCTGAGGGGTTCTGGCATGTGGCTCTGGCCACGTCGGCCCATGTTCTCAGGGTGGCTGGGGCATCTAGCTTCTATCAGACATCTCACTGGAAATGCTGGCCCCACCACTTTTTATGTGGACTGTTTGCTCTACGAGCTGCCTGGGACAGAATCTGAGTTAGTTCCAAGTGTCTCCTGCTTCTGCCTTGGCCCCCCCATTACTTAAGCTACCCACACCTGTACTTCTTGGAATTTGTTTATCTTAGCTGTCATTGTGGACCGGTGCTGTGCAATGGAAGCATGGCCACGAGGGTAAGCTACACATAAAACTTACAACTTTCTAGTAACTAACATTAACTTTTAAAAAATACTTAATAATATATTTTATTTAACCCTCTCAGTTCAGAATATTATTTTAATATACAGGCAATGTTAAAGTTATGAATGCAGTATTGTACTTTTGTGGGGGGGGGACCAGGTCATGGAAATGCAATGTATATTTTATACTTATAGCATATTTCACTCTGAATTAGCCATGTTTCAAGTATTATACTTAATGCCCACATGTGGCTACCACATGGGACAGGGCGGTCCCAGATCTATAGGAGTGAGACTGTTTAGCCAGGAAATTCTCCTTTTCCACTCATTCAAACACGCTTTGAGCTCTGACTGTGACAGAGATCTGGGCACTAGACTGCTGAGATAAAAGTCCTCTGACATGTCCATCCTCCTGGAATTTACAATTAATTGGGGGTGACAGACAATAAGCAAGGAGAGGAATAAATGGATAAAATTGTAGACTGCAATAAATGCTATAAAGAAGATAAAGACAAGCCAACAGGCCCCTATGACAGATAGCCAGTCATGCAGAGAGAGGAGAAGGCTGGATCAGATCAAGTTATAAAGGAAGAATCTCAGAACAAAAGCCTGAATGACAAGAATTCATTCAATGACTTTTTACTTCAGTAACAACTAAGTATGCAGTGTCTTAGAACCTAGGTGGTGTAAAGTGTTACATGGAATATTTAAGGTAATTTGTGGTACATGAATAAGTACCAGACTATACTAACTATACGACCGTAATCCCTGTATAAGCAAGAATCATATTCCCGGGAAACAGAGAAGTCTCTTTCTATTACCTGTGCAAGATATACTTAATGGTTGGCCACATGAGTAAAGGACCAATAACCCCCTGCCCCCCTTGAACCTTGACTTTGAGATGAAAAGACGTAATGGAAGGCTGAAAATGTTAATTCTGGTTTGGTTAGTTGGTTTGATTTGAGGGTTTTAAGTTTCATCCGGTCTGTAAACAGGAATGGGCTCCCAATATGTCCCCTCTCCATGCTGCTGATGACAGTAGGTCTACCCCGTGGTTCAGGAAAGGAAGATCATTTTATGCTTATCCTTCCTTAGTCAGGAATAGGAGACCAGGCTCAGAAAAATACGCTCTTAAGTACCAAGATAATTTGTGAAAGTGCCAGACCTTTCTTACTCTAGCAATTTGCCAAGATATGCAGAAATGAGTATAAAATTAAAAATGTAAGTGCAGCTACTGCATTTCAAATCAGAAGAGCTAGTGCGAGTTTTGTTATTGTTGTTGTTGTTTTTTTTTTTAAGAATTATAGTATTTTACAAAACCTTGGGGGAACCTTGACTTAAGAGATCAATATTTTCAGAACAATAAAAAGTGATTCAGAAGAAAGGTCATCCAACAGAGTGTATTTTTACTGCAGTCAAATCTGGTACATTAAAAAAAGATACTTTTAGGACTTTTATTTATGGTGTTTATTCATTTTTAGTCTTTTTCTTTACCTTCCTCTTTCCTCTAACCAACTATAGTTCTGCCAATAATAATAGCTAACACATATTAGAACTAACTGAATGCCAGGAATTTTGCCATCAATTTTAAATAACTAATTTCATTTGATACTCTAAATAGCCCTATTATTTTGAGAACATTGCTATTCTTATTTTACGGATGTAAAAACTGAAGTGAGTAAAATTTCAAGTATTTGCCCAAGATTGCAGGAGAATGGTCCTTAATTTTTTGGTCTCGGGACTCACTTATATTCTTAATAATTAGTGAGAACCTTGTGTTAGTTTTCAATTTCTACCATAACAAATTAAAAAAAAAGCTCAGTGGCTTATAGCAACAATTTTGCCAAGAATCAGCTGAGCACATTTGTGTGGTTCTGAGTTCTCTATTCTGTTCCCTTGATCTCTGTGTTTATTCCTGTGTCACCATCACACCATCCGAATTGATGGAGCTTATTATAATCATTCTGGAGATTAGGTAGTCCCATTCTACCACTTTATTCTTCTTTTTCTGAATTTTAGAATAATCTTGTCTTTATCTACAATATAATCTTGTTGGGATTTTTATAGCAATTGAGTTAAAATGGTATTATCAGTTTGGGAGAACTGACACCTTTTCTGTGTTGAGTCCTTCAATTCAGGAAATCTTATTTCTCTCCATTTACTTTTGGATTTTTTTCTTCTGTATTGTATAGTGTTCTATATATGTTTTGTTAGATTTATACTTTTGTCCCCCAGTGGTTTCCTTTTCTTCAGTCACTGGAAATAATATTATATTATTGATACTGGTGTCTACATGCTCATTGTTAGTATAAAGAAATTAAATTTATTTATTTTTTACATTCATCATATATTTTGTGACACCTTGTTAAACTCACTCATTAGTTCTAGGTTCTCTTTTTTCCTTTTAATGTTCCTTGGGAGTCTATTTATCTTCAAATACCAATATTTTTATTAATATTTTCTTATTTGTATGCTTATTTATTCTATTTTCTTGCCTTATTGCACTGGCTAGAACTTCCAGTACTATGTTGAATAGAGTGGGGAGAAAGGATATTCTTGCCTTGTTAAGTATCTTAGGGCAAAAACATCCACTCTTTTGCTATTTAGTATAATGTTGGCAATAACATTTTGTTTTCTTTTTTAAAATAGATACATTTTGTCAAGCTGAGAGAGTTCTCTGTTCCCATTTTCTGAGAGTGTTTATCATGAAAGTTTAACTCTGTGAAGTTGTTTATGCATTGATTGATATTATGTAATTTTTAAAAATTTAGCTCATTACATAGTGAAACCAACTGCTCTGTTTCAATCCTAACTGTTCTAGCACTAACTGATATGTTACAACTTAATTCTGGCATTAACCCCCCAAGAGTTAGTACAGGATCCAAAGGGTTGCCTTCACTCTGGATGCTGGCCACAAATTAATGGGGTCCCCAGGCCACTCACATTTCTGACTGACTGGTTACACATTCCAGGGTTCCCAAAAGCCCTTGAAGTTTAATAGTTTTCTATAATGACTCACAAAACTTAGGAAAGTGTTATACAGCAGGTCCTCAAAGTCAGGTACCATAGGAACTTAACTCCTATTTATATCAATTAGCCTATGTATGGGAAAATAGGTTTCATTACACATCATTTCTCTTAAAGTCACAGAACCTATTGACAACATTAAGTGAGCACTTACTGTACTTATGAGTGCAGTTTTATTATAAAGGATACACCTCAGGAACAGCCAAGGGAAGAGACACATAGGTTGAGGTCTGGAAGAATCCTGAACACAGAGCATCTGTGACCTCTCTCAGTAGAATCAGAGCACATCATGCTTCCAGTGCACTGATATGTTCATCCACCAGGAAGTTCCCCTGAGCTTTGAGTCCACAGTTTTTATTGGGATTTCATTTTATCATCTTAATATAGGATATCATTATCAAAGCTAGGATACTATTAACAATTACCAATTAACAACAATTAATGTTTAACAACTATTAATTATTAACAATGAACATTGACTATATGTGTGTATACAAATATATATAAACCCTGATATTGTATGACACATAATTGTCATTCATTAAATATTATTTAACAAATGTCCATTTGTTTCTTAGTTTCTTAGCAGAACAAAATAGCTGGATTTTACTCATTTTATCACCCATGATGGTAATCATCATAGCTACCATGTATTGATTCCCTCCTCTATGCCAGATCGATTACATATATTTCATTTTCATAAAAGCCCCATGAGATAAATACTATGATCTTCAACTATGAAGAAGGAAACCAGTCTCAGAGAGATTACAGATCCAAAATCACATAACCGGTAATTAAAATAATGGTCTTTCTGCCTTTAGTGTTGTAATTGTTTTACCACCTTTAAAAAAATACGTCCTGCATGGCCCAGCCTAAGTAGCTCGATTGCTTCCCATTAATCCGGATAAGCTAGCAGAACAGGCACTGGCTTAAATTCTAAAAAGACCTCTGAAGATAGAGAATCCTCTTTTCTCTGTTAGCTGTTTAAACCACGGGAAGTGGGACACCTTTAGGTTGTCGAAGGGATCACTTATCTTGCCTGTTCATCAGCCTTCCGTTTTTGTATCTCGCCTCCCTAAGGGCCATCTTGTCCTCCTGAGCCTCCTGTGCATTGATCCCCTGGCGTAAGCCCTGGAAGAGAGCTATCGACAAAATCCCTAGTGGTATTTTTTTTTCTCCGAGTTATCAAATAGAAGCCTATCAAGATGGGAGAGACGATGAAGGCCAGAATCCACAGAACCTGGTGCCTGATTAGAAGTAAGGAGGACACCAGACACCCGGGAAAAGAGAAGAGACTATGGTGACTCTGTGTGGTTTTATCTGTGCGAGACTGGGACGAAAAACATGCCATTAATGCCAACAATGATAATGGTGATGACACATGGGTAACATTTACTGAGAGCGTACTCCATTTCAGGCCCTATTTGGAGAGCTTTACAGTATTAACTAATTTAATTCTAACACTGACCTCTTGAGAAGATTATTACTGTCCTCATTTTAAAAAATGTGAGAACTGGAGTGGGGGAGGTGACGCCACTGGGATGGGGTGGAGAATGTGAAGGAGAAACTGGCCCACAGACAGGTTTTGTGTTTCAATGCCAGGGACTGGCATGCTATCCACTCAGAGCTCTGTGGCCACTTGTGGCTGCTCAGTTTCATGCAGTCGAAGAAGGCATGAACTGGTTCTAACATTGCCATGAACATTAGCCTCATCTTAGAGTTTCCTTAACTGCAAAACAGGATTAACCATTCAATCCACAGCTCCCAGAAGTGTGCTGAGGGTTGAATGAGGTGAGGTATGTAAAATATCTAGTTCCTAGCAGATCCCAGCCCAGTGACAAATGTTCCTCCTGCCTTTTCTGTCACTCACACACACGCACACACGTATGCATACATGTGTGCACGCATATTGCACATGGGTGATCACTAAGCAATTTTTTACTTCTTTAAGGAGCAGCAAAAAGCAAGGGATTAGTGCATTTTGGGGGGGGGATTTGTGGCATGTCCCCCAAATCCAGCAGAAGATGTAAGCACGCGGGCATCATGGTGACTTTAAGAGCTGCTCCACTCACTGTCGTTAGGTGAAGTGCCGTGGGTGCTCACTCCAAGTGGAGGGTGGGTTAGCCTGCCTGTGACTTCGCCTCCACTTCACTCTGAACTCCTCCAGGATTATTCTAAAGACGCCAGCAAGGCAGCATAATGACATCTCTGCAATGCTCCTGCTCCTTCCTCCGCTCTGATCTGTCTCTGCTCGTCCCTAACCCTCTATTAGTTCACTTTTCAAATGGCTGAGGGCAGTGGGGAGGTAGAAAAAAATTCAGCTCCTTTTTCTCCTCCTTTTCCCCCTCCTCACCCTCCTTGAATCTTTCAAGGCAGCCAGGCTGGGAAGCAGCAGTCCCTGGGATGTGAGGTGCTGCCAGGCACCCTGGGGCATCTGTACACTGGACTCTGGGCCTCCGGCAAATCGCCTCCAAATAGCTCAGCTTGAACTATCATGATGTCTCCCTGCAGTCGCCCTACCCTATGCTTGCTCAGCTCTATTCCCCCTGCTCCACGTACACACAAAGCATTTATTTTTTTAAAGTGTGCTCCTTGATGATGCAACTGTGTGGGTCACTCAATTCTTTTTTCAGTGAGCCACTGAGATGGCCCTCATTTCCTTGTTTAAAAGAGTGTGATATCTGCCATCAATCACAGGATCGAAACCAAACATTTTAATGTGGCCTAAGCTGCTGCTTCCTGCTGTCTTTGCCTTTCTAGACTCACCTTCCCCTTCCATCCTCACCCCTTCATTCTCAAGGTCCTTCCATTCGTGAAACGTATCCTGTTATTTATTCTCTCCAGACATTGGTGCAGTTGCATTTACTTGCAGTCCCTTTTACTGCTGCTCCCCACAGCTTTTACCTGCTTCACCCCACCCAGCCTGCAGGTCTTAATATTGACCTTGCTCCTTCATTGGTCCCTGCACACAGCTAGATTAACTGTCCATCTCCCAACTGGACCGTAAGAGTTCAGGAGGGCGGGAGCCCCAGGTCTGTCTGTTGCAGTGTTATCTGTTTGATACAGTCCTGAAGGCAGAGACTACCAATCGTTCACCAATGTTTACTCTCCCTTTATGTAATTTCAGAAATCCTAAATTCTAGAACATCAAATGACCAATAAACTATAGACCACATACGACAGCTCCCCTTGCATCCTTTTACGACTAAGGGATTGAATTCTAGTCATAGATAAGTGAGCAGAAATAATACATGCCACATGGAGGAAATGTTTGCAGACTACCTGCCCTCTTCCTCTTCCCCAACGCCTGCAAGAGGGTGAGAGCTGGAACGCGACGTTAGATGCAGAAGCAGGTGACACATTCCGAGAGTGGCAGGGCTGCCCTACCAGGATTGGACAGTGTGATTCTGCAAGGATTCACGGGACAGAAATAAAATTTCAATTTGTTGAAGCCATGTTATATATATATTTTGGTGGGGGGGGGTGTTGCTATAGCTTGGATCAACATTTTGGGAGGAAAGTATTGAATAAATATTTTTAAATGAATGGATTCTAATGATCAGCTGCCATTTCCCACTTTTATTCTGATGTTTACTTCTTTTTCTATCATTGTTTCTTCCCTATCTTAGAACATAGGGTCCTCCATAGCCACAAAGACATAAAAATACACAAGAATTGGAATAGATATAGATATAGATGTAGATATAGATATAGATGTAGATATAGATACAGATACATATATAGACATAGATACAAATACAAATACAGATTAGATATAGATATAGACATAGATGTAAATATAGATACAGAGAAATACAGAGACAGAGAGGGAGAGAAGACAAATATGAAAAGGAGAAAGTAACAGTGATTGTTTCAACCTTAAACTTGTATTAAGTGCTAGTTAGCTGCACACTAGGTGTGGAATTAAGTACTATATGTGCATTAATTCATTTAGTACCCACAACCATTTTATGAATGAGTACTATTATCATCCCCATTTTACAGACGGGGACACTGAGGCCCATAGACAGTAAATGCCTTGTCTGAAGTTACACAAAGTTGTAATGCCCAGTTACAAACCCAGGCAGTCTGACTTCAGAGCCTGAACTCTCAGTGATGGCATCATGCTGCCTTCTGAAGAATAGAAGTCACCAAAGCAAAGAGTGTCAGAGCCAAAAAAATGTTAGAAAACATCTAACACTCATTTTACGGATGAGGAAAGTAGGCCCAGTGAGAAAGAAAAAAAAAAACCCATGATTTGTTTAAAGTGAGTGACACAAATAGGAAGAGATGTCCCATTTCCAAGAACAACAAACAACTCCAGGGACGGTCATTTCCATGAATTGGTATGTTGAGAGTAAAACAGGAAGAGCACAGTGACAGAGGAATGATGCACATCCTGTGTGGGGGGCAGTAAACACCAGAATGCACGTGTGCTCCGATGGATATTTCGTCCAAGTTCTTCATTCCCTATTATAGATCCACAGCCTTTGACATGGAACTTCACAGTGTTCTCCAGTTGTGCACATAATCCTACACTATTAAAAACATCACAGCACGTGCTAGGCTTTGGTCAGTGGACTATTAACAGACACAATGTGAGCCGAAGTAAAGATGGGCTTGCACTCCTAAGGTTTTCCATAATAAAAATATGCCTCTTGTAGATGTGAACTGAAGGAGAGGATGGGGACATCGAAGTCACATGTGAATCCTAGGAGCACACCCAATGGATCTGCAGACCGAAGCCCCCGCCACCTCAAGGGTGAGAAAAGAAGTGCTTGGTGTTATCAGCCACTGGGATTGCGGGTGGTTCCTTATTAGATCATTACTGTGGCACTGGCTAACAAATATAGCATGAGTCATGTTCGTCACCTGTGCTTGATGCTAGACTATTTCATAAGCATGTCACATTTTCCTCCTATCAGTTTACTTGCTACAGTTTCCAAAATTGGGGTGTTTGAAGAGAAATGAGTAACATCCAATATGCTTTCATGAGCTTGCAGACGTTTGGAGGGGTGTGGAAAGCAGCGAGCCTGTTTGGAGCAACTTCTTCAGAAAGTATATAAACTCCAAAAGGAACAAATAGCTATACCTTACAAGGCTCCCAAACATGGAACGCGATGGTTTAGCCTATAGAGGTAGCAGCAGGGGAAGGTGAGACTTATTCCTTAAAATTATTCGTGTAATAACGCTGGTTGAATACACACTGATACGTCTCATCACTCTATATACTTTTCTCACTATGAAATAATGGTTGGTGCTCAAGGCTGTCCACACCGACATGAACCAGGTAAGGGCGTGCTTGGACTTATTTCTTCTAATTCAAGGTTAGAATTTCAGTGACAGCATGTGACGTCAGGATCAGTAATCTAGGAATAGCTGGTTTCTGCTCTGTCAATCACTTCTCCTTCCATGGGGTCCCTAGATAAACAGTCATGGTAACACACCAGGACTAAAAATGACAACCAACTGCCCACACGCCCGAGACTGCAGTGCACGTGCCCGAGGGGAAGGCTGGGTTGGCAATCGTGACTTGGGCGTAAGGTCTAAACAAATAAGGCCTCGCTTAACTCCTCCCAGCATACGACCACCCTTTCCCCAATAAACATTTTGACATCTTAGGATTTTCTTTACCTGCTAGAAGGAAATGAAGTCAGGGGTGGGCAACAACACGAGCAGGTCTGAGAAGCAGCGTGTGGCGGAGCCTACCAGTTCCACAGGGAATAGCAGGAAAGGCACACAGACGTGACGTGTCTGCCCCAAGTGTCCTACTTTGTCTGGGTAAGCTCGTGCGAAGTACGGAAGGCATGCTGCTCTTCCCTCCTAGAGAAACGTGGGCTTTGCTCCCACCAACCACACATCGCCGCCTTCCTTGTAGCGTGCCCCAGTGGGGACTGGCACGGAGAGGAGGGCGTGCGGCATCGCTGCCTCTACGTTATGTGTCACCACCTGCATCGCCTCTTTGAAGGTTATGTCCCCTTTTTCAGAGGTGAAGAAAATGAAGCTCAGAGAGGTTGAGGGACTTGTCCAAACCACACAGCTGGCAAGGGACAGAGCAGCAGCTCCAGCCCATGTCTGCGTGCTCCCCAAAACCGTCGCTCTTCACATGTAACGTGTGTAACTGTGAAATGCACTTTAACGGGAGACAGAAGGTGGACATGCGGGATGGGGATAGTGCATTTTGTAGAAAGACCACAGCAGTGGCCTGCCCCTGCGTTCTGAGGTCCTGAGCCCCATTAGGGAGCCGAGAAGCTGCAAAAATTATAAAATGAATCCCCAGGGGTCTGTACTTACCTCCCTAATGCACTCTCCCAGAAAAACCTGCTGTCATCTATTCTAGGAGACAGATATTCACCCTGAAGTTGTAAAGAGCAATTTATAAAAAGTGCACTAAAAAAAAAAAAAAGTAAAACCTAGTACTTGCAGCCGATGGTTGGACAAACTGGGGCAGACAATAGTTTATTCTTATTATTTGAGTTTCCAAAAAGAGTGCACAGTTTCATCCTGTGCATAATATAAGTCACCGATATCATAAAAGCATCTCATCAGCACTCATTTCTACAAATAGAGCAATGACGCTTTAAAGATATTAACATGTGTTATAAATGTCATTGGTATATTAAGACTTTTCAGGCTGTCTATCTAAAAATAGAGGGAAAGCCAGAGGGAGGAAGGAGGAAGACATAGAACTAACCAATTCCACCAGAAAAGGGGGACGTATTCTTCCACGCGAAGCTTTATTCGTGAGCAGTGCAAGTAAACACCTGGGCCTGATGTATGGTCTGAATGCCATCTTCCAGTTGAGTGTGACACAGAGGGGACAGGGGGCGGGAGGAAGAGAGGAGGGAGAGAGCAAGACAGAGAGACAGAGGGGGGGGGAATGATAATTTGTGGAGTTAAGAGATTTCAATATAAAAAAAGACTCAGAAATGATGCTCTCCACTCATGTCCCTTTGAGGGGTGTGGGGGATTGGGGGATACCAAGTCTTGGGGAGGCTATACAATTCGATCTAGGTCAGTGTTGCTTCGTGTCAGACAAGAAAAGCTTCAAAAAAATCTGAGCTCTCCATCAGACATTAAAGGAGAGAACTGGCATTTTTTTTCCTTTAAAACATGGAAAGTTCTGTTGGGAGCTGGGGGGAGCATTGGCAGAGCTTGGGCAAAGGAGTTAGAAAGAGAGACGGAGAAAGGGAGCATGAATGGTGTTTTGCACCTACCGTTTGACAGGAGTGTTATGTGTACACAGAGTATCCACTTGGGTAGTTTCGACAGCCCTGGAAAGGCAGGCAGTTAGGCCCTGGTGCACGTGGAGACGCGTATTCGTCATGAATGCTCCGAGGGTCTAGGTCATGTGCTCACGGGTGAATAACTAAGCTGTGATCCGTGTCCCATGATGTGCCAGGCCTACTCTCAGCTGCAAATCCAAGGACAGAGTTCCCACTCCACACTCAGCTTAAGCCTTCACCTTGGCCTCTCAGTGCCATGAGGTGGTGACAGTACACTCACTTGGAGGTCACAGGGACCCAGGTCTGAGTGCCCATCTCTCTGCCCAGCCTGAACCTTAGCACGGCTTCCTTTCCTTCTTCTTTTGGGCAAAACTGTGGAACCCATCGGTTCCTGCCCTACATTACACACGAGGTTGCCTAATTCAATTAGAAGAATCACAGAAACCAGTTAGGGTACACTTAAGTCTTGTACTGATGACCTGTACCAAGAACTAACCATCCAGTTTTTGGCCTTGACTTTCATTCAACATCACAGATGTTACGGAAGAGGCCACGGGGGATGGGAAGGAGAGCACGCCACAGTGCATGGAAAAAGACATGTGGAAGGAGGGAAGGAAAGAAGAGACATTTTTGTGGGATTTAAAAATAAATACTATGAAAATGGTGATTGTAGTCTGGTGGTGCAAACTAGTGCTTGGATGATGCGTTATTATTTTTAGGGTCCTCTTAAGCGTCCCTGGTCACCCGTAGCCATGGAGACAGCCAAGGAGGCTCCTCCTCCACCTTAACCTTCCCCTTCTTTTTCTCACTTATCCAGTCCCTGAAATTACATTTTCCTTTTGTTTCCAAAAAGACTTAGCTATAATGACTTATAATAATCCCTAATGTAGTTTGCATCTGCTTCATAATTTTTAAAAATACAAATTCTTTTTATGATAAAGACAATACTTGCTTAAGGGGAAAAATAAACTGAACTGCATGCAAGTCTATAAAACAGAAAGTGAGAGCTCCTCACTAGCCAGGCCCCGCCAGGACTCCACCGGTTGGGACGCAGCATTCGGAGGCTCTGGCTTCCTGCTACTCGGGTGTGATCCCACCGCTATCACTTAGGACCTGGGTGACTTTGGGGAAGTGACTCAACTCTGGATCTCAGTTTCCTCAAGTGAAAAGCTGGGACTCACTGTCATGATGTATCTCTCAGGGTTGTCAGTGAGAATTTGATGAACTGACACACGCCTGCCCGATGCCTGGCCCGCAGTGAGAACCCGCACAGGTCAGCATGCCAACACACCCTCCAGGGACACAGACGTGTGTGAGCACTCGGCTACTTCCATACCAAACGTGTATACACAGAAGGCTTTCTCCCCTTAAAATAGGGCATGGGCCTCTCCCAATCTTTTCAAATATTTATTCCATTTAGTCAATGTACCCACTCAGTTGCTCACTACCAGTAAATGAGAAGGGGTCCCCTGTTATTTGGTTTGCTTTTGTAAGCGATGCTGCATAACTCTGACGTTTATTTTTTAAATTAATTTATTGTTTATGGTTAAATTCATTGGGGTGACACTGGTTAGTAAAAATTACATAGGTTCCAGGTGCACAACTCTACAGCACATCATCCACGAGTTGTACTGTGTGCTCACCACCCCGAGTCGGTTCGCTTTGCACCACCATCTATTTGACTCCCCTCCCTCCTCTCCGACACCGAAAAGGCTCCTCAATGGTATCACTTAAGCTGTCCATTCGTCAAGTGAAGCCCTGTCTCCTTTGAAAAGATGAGGGGGAGAGTCCCAGGAGTCGTTCTGCTTGGACTTCCTTTCCCTGACTCGGCCTCCCAGTAGTTCGTTCAGCAGAGGCTTACCTGGACCCCTGTGTGTTCAAAGACGACCCAGCAGAGCCCTGTGTGTGGAGACCTCAGGGTGTGATGCAGGAATGAGACGCAGACATTACAGAGACACCGAGGCACCCAGCATGACAAAACAAGCAAACTTGAAGTTGCCTCCCAATTTTGGTAGAAAAATCAGCAGAATTTACTTTATTACTGCTCTATAAATGTCTCTTGGGTTTTGGCTATTTTGATTTTCTTGTTTAAAAAAGATGATTTGATGTCAGGACCCCTGGGGCCTGAGGATGACCTGGGTCTTAGAGGAGCCTCACTGGGTTGACCTGGCTCTGATCTGTGTCCTGTCTCCTTGGCACCCCATTCCAACCACAGCCAAAGGGAACTATTAGAAACCTCTGACTTCAGACTTCTCATCGCTCAGCTCTCCTGTGCTTAGAGACATATATCCTTGCAACTTTTCCATTTCAAAATATCACAGGCAAACGCCACTGAGACCGGGGTCTGCAGCAGCGACGAGGAGGAAAACCAGGGAAAACAATACGTGGGGGAGAGAACGAACGAGCTGACATTTTCTCCTGGACTGAATAATGAATCTGAATGTTTCATTTTGCTGTAGATTGAAAGGGGCTTAAGGGGGAGAGAGGTGAGAGGGGAACAGAATAAGAAAGATAGAGGGACGTGTAAGCCCCAGGAGATGTGCATTGTAATCTAGAAAGTTATTTCTCAGCTGGGCTTAGATCTAAAGTTCACCACTGAATTATATGTCGGGTGTTTGGCGACCGTCCCTGGTGTACTTGTGACACCTGCTGTGGGATGTGCTGGGTGAGATGATGCTTCCACTTCAGCCTGTTCAACTTGCCTCTCTGTGGCTTGGTGCTTTCTTCTTCTTTCTTTAAAACTTATTTAATTCCCCATCTCTCTCTCTCTTTTTTTTCTCATAGTTATTTTTAAGTTACAGACTATGGGCTCAGTAAATGTTTGCTTATAACCATGTAAACATCCCCTTCCCGTAATAGAAATAAATTACATTAAAAACAACAGGATTAGGTCAACCCCACACTAAAAACACTTCACACAATCTATAAAGTCTGTGAAATAAAATATGCTTTGGTTCATCCCAAAGGATTGTCCTAAAATGTGTGTGAATAAAGTCTGTGCATACCTAGACTGATTCTCTCATATATTAATACTATAAAAATATATACTCTGAAAATATATGTGACATATATTATGGAAGTGTTCTTTCCAAAAACTTTCCTAGATGGATGCAAATTATAGTTAAGACTTCTGTAACTTTCTTAACTGCCGTATAGTATTTAAAGAAAAAAATCTGATGTTACCAATTAAATTTTAGCAGCACTCAAAATAAGTTGCAAAATTCAAATGCAAAAGTGGATGAAAATTTTTATTAACATTTGGCACCATTGCTTAAAGATTTGGAAGTGGGGAAAACGCAACAACCAGTAGGGGAAACAAAGAAAGAAGACAAAACTTTGTATTAACTTCCGGTAACGTGTAGCATATAGAAGATAATCCAAACACGTGGTAAGGAGGAGGGGGAGACAGACAGGAGGAGGAAAAGAAGAGAAGGCATAAGAGAGAGAGACCGCAAGGCCGATGGGGGAGGGGAGGGCAAGACAAGAAGGCAGAACGAACGCATGAAGGTGAACAGTCACCATTACTTTCTGTAGGAGGAGAAAGAGCTTCCAAGGAGCCAACAATCACTGTGAGTGGGGGCTGGGGGGAACCTCTATGGGGATTCCAGACGGCGATTATGTGAACATGTGCAAGATCCTGGTCACATCAACTGCAGGGAGTCAAGGGGAGTGTTAAGTGCCGGTTTAATAAGCAGGGTTCGGTATCGGACTAGACTAGTTCCTTTCCCAGCTTTCCTACTCACTAAATATGTGGCCTGGACCAGTTACAGAACTTCTTTGTGCCTCAATTCCCTAATGCATAAAATGGGAATTATCATTCCCAGGGCCATAGAAGAAACAGAATGATCTAATACGAGTTGAGAGTTTAGCAGAGAGTCTGTGCAGATTATGCCCCTTGTTGCTGCTGTTAGTATTATCATCATTATTAGTATTATTACTACTACTACTATTGCTATTACCCTATTGGAAATTAATGGCTCAACATTCAGAAAGAACCCTACATGTATTTATTTACTTTGTCCCAGCAACCCCCGCCCTCCTGGAAATAGATCTCAAGAAAATAATTCAACAATAGGATAGAGCTAAGTGCTCATCACTGTAGCATTAGCCATAATTGTCAAAAAAAAAAAAAAAAGAACATCTTAAATGTCCATCAATAGGGGAATCATTTACAGTAAATTATGATGTATCAACATAATAGGGTATTATGCGACCATTACAATGATAATTATGACAATGTAGCATCACGAACAAATGCTTACAATTTAATGTTAAGTGAAAAAAATATAAAATGATATATATAGTACAATTGTAGCATTGTAAAAAATATGCATGCATATTGGCACGTTCTGGAATCTTATGTGCAGAAATGAAAATAATTATGTATGGGTGTGCACTTAAAGATCTTTTTTCTTTTTTACAAATTGTTTTATAATATTGTTTTGAAACTATTCAATAATAAAACATGCAGCAGGAGATTACTAAATAGGCATACTTATTATAACTCACATCAGTGAATTAGTGGTAAAAACAGATTTGCTAAGAGATATGCAGACAATGGCTCTGGGACATTTATGTGGGCAATATTTATAAATAATAAGCAAATAGCAAATACTTATATATAACTTTTATGATGTGCCAGATACTAGAGCCTGAGTGCTTAATTCATTTTATACATTGGATTTTTTACAATAACACTATTTTAGAGATAAGAAAACTTGGGCACGGCATGCTCATGTAACTGGCCCGAAGTCACACAGCTACTAACTAATGAATGGGATTTGAACCTAGGAGGTCTTATCCCCAGACCCGTGTTGCTAACCATCACGTACACTGCCTTCCACCAGGGATGGCTCCATGGGTACGTGACCGACACAGTCACTCCTCACAGAGCCCCTGCTCAGAAGGGCCCCACATATGGGGCTTAATGCTCTGTTGTTGCTGTCTTGGAATTCTTAATAATTTTTATCTTTGAATTTGTATTTTGGAAGCGATTCCTGATAGGACAATAGAACATGTGCTGAGGGCTTAGAATCACTGTTCACATGTGGTTTGGCCTCCTTGAAATGTGTTCACAGACTCTGCTCTCCACCCTATGGCCTCTGGGCCTTTCCCAGACTCCACCTCTCCACTCCCACCACACAGCCACTGCCACCCTCTATCAGGGTGGTGATCAGACCACACCAGAGGAGCAAAGAACATGTCCCATCATCACCTTGTGTTCCCAGTGAGGGCCTGCATGAGACTGGAGTTGGGCCTGTGCCTGGTAGCATCTTGAGGGGGCGCAAGGCTGTGAGTGTCTTGTCCTGGTTGGCACCACCATGATGCACTCAGTGGGCAGCCCAGCAGCAGCCCATGGCGAACTACTGCTTGAGCAACGTTGACCCAAGTGTCCACTTGTATCACTACTCATGCCATTTCAATTTCTTCCTGAAGTACCTCTTGTGTAGCCAGTTTTCTATGGTATATCATGTCCTTTAAGGTCCCGCAAAGGTAGAAGTCAAGGAGTGTTAAGTTAGGAGAATGTGGGGGGAAGTCAACTGCACTACTTCATCCTGTCCATTGTCCTGGCAAATTCTCATCTAGGTAAGCTCTCACATCTCAGTGGAAGTGTCATGGGGCACCATTTTATTGGAAGTAAAATCAATCATTTCCCAAAAGTGTATGAATTGCAGGTAAAATGGATGTGTGTAGCATGTCCAAGGACACTTGACTAGTAAGGGTACCTTCAAAAAAGAATGGCCCAATTAATCCCCTGAATGACAGTCCACATCAGACGTAGAGACCAGGTAAATTTCTTTTTCCACATGAATATGTGGATTTTCTGGAGCCCAACACACACAGTTATGTCGGGTCACAGTTCCATTCACTTTGAACTGTGCTTCATCAGATCAAACCATTTTCCCCACAAACTCCTCATCCTCTTGTATCATGATTTGGAACCAATCAGGGTCGTCGTCATTCATGCATGTAATAATCTTGCTGTTTTAAGAAGGTGTCGTATGCTTGTTCTGCTGACTCCTATCTACACCTGGTTTGGTAGACTTCTGTGGTGAGCGTGTAAACTTTTCCAACACCGCAGCAGAGGAGGCAGCACGTGTTGCTGTGCGAGGCCTCCCAGAACTTTCCTTGCGCACATCACACACAGTGCCATGCCTCTCAAACTTACCATCAATACGTGCAGTTGTTGGGCGCGTTGGAGGTTCTCTCGCATACTCATGCCTCCACTGTCATTGCACTTCCACAACATTCTCAAACTTCAAAATGGTCTTGTGCTCATTGAACAACTGTGCTTCTGCCATTTTCTTTCACTGTCCTGCCTGTCACATGGTAATGCCAGCATTCATTTGATTAATGCCATCTTTTGACATTGCTATCATAATTCAATTTGGCTTCGACAAGTAATACGTAGGTAAATCTCTTAAAATGTGTATACATTTTTTTGGCATCCCTGGTATTTTGCCCCAGTCCTCACAAATTATAAAGCTGACCCTACACTCTGATAGGGTTTTACCGTATGTACTAACAAAAAAGCACAACTTTGGTTAAAATGAAGACTCCTGGCCTTGGCCTACCACAAATCCGAGGACACAATGGAGGGAGAATCACAGACATGATGCTCCTGCCAGTGGCCTAGAATCATATGATCCGTACAATCTGGATGATATGACTTAGTCTATGGGTAGAAGTTACACTATCTTAGTTGTCTCCCAAACCAGAAGCCATTAGCCAGCTTTAGCGGACACTGTGTCATCAAGGAGGTGATGGTGCTCCATGGATGACACACATGCTCACCACCATTCCCCTTGGATTGGGAACTAGGTATGCCATACCATGTCATCTTTGTGGTCTATCACTAGTCACTGTATTCATTCAAAAAAGGAGTAAGATAATCTTTTCTCAGGTTATTCTGAGAAGTAAGTCAGGTGATATCCACTTGAAGTTACTAGAATAGTGCCTGGTACAGGGTAAACACTCAGTAATTTTTACTTGTTATCCAGAGCCAAAGCTTTTGTAGTATCCTAGACACTGAAGTGAGAACTTTATGCTTCAGATCCCATATGGGAGAAGGGACAAGAAAGGATGACATTCTCTTGGGAAAGTTTAAGAACCAGATATTTTAATCTTTCCATGAGTCAAGCACACCCAAACAGCAGGTACTAACAGGTAGAACCAATATATGTTTTTTTTTTCTCAGAAACATACTTTAAATATGCTCCTGTACACCTGTGAAGGCTTGGTTGAGTTCCCAAAGTCAATGCCACATGGTAGAGAGAACTTCAGTTTGATATATCAGAGCTTGTGCAGGTGCCGTCAGCTTACTCTTTATCCATAAAAAGCCCTGAGCATTTCCATGTGGAGTCTGATAGTTTTAGAATTCAAAATTGATTATTACATGTATGGAAAGTCCCAGTTGGAGGGGGCCTTTCATTTTTAGATTTCTTCTCATGAATAAGGGAGAGATAAGTTAGCTAGACTGGGAGAAAAGAAACCAAGATTGCTGACAAATTTTAATGTGATGAAAGTCTTTGTATACACATTTAAAACCAATTTGAGGTATTATGTACAACCATAAGACCAATGTGCCTACTTTAAGTGTACAAATCAATGTGTTTTAACAAATAAATACTTACCTGTGACCACTGCCCCAAACTACGGAACACGTCCCATCACTCCCACAAGTCCCACTGTGTCCCTTCTCAGTCAACCCCTGCCCTCTACTCCAGTCAACCTCTAACCTGACTTCTTTTACAAGAGATGAATTTGTCTTTTATAAAACTGCATGCATGTGGAATCATACCAGATATACTCTTGTGTCTGACTGCCTTTGCTCAGGTTTCTTCAGAGAGATAGAGCCAATAGAATACTATATATATATATATATATATATATATATATATATATATATATATATATATATATATATATATAAATTCAGCCATTGTCAATATGACTAAAACAGTTACATGGCTAGATACTTTCCGGACAGCCCTCGTATAAAAGTATATGTATGTATGTATGTATGTGTATATGGAGAGAGAGAAAGAGAGAGGGGGAGAAACTTTTTATGAGGGGTTGGCTCACATAATTATGGACGTGGAGAGGTCCCATGATCTAGAGTCTACGAGCTGGAGGGCCAGGAAAGCTGGTGGTATACTTCAAAGACCTGATGGCCAGAGAGCCAAGGGTATAGATTCCAGAAGCACCGAGAGCAAGAGAAGTTTGATGTCCCAGCTCAAGTAGTGAGGCAGAGGGCAAACGCCACCTTTTCCCATCGTTTTGTTCTATCCAGGCCCTTGATGGACTGGATGAGGCCCGTCCACAATGGGGAGGGCCGTCTGCTTCCCTCAGTGCACCAGTGCTCATCTCACCTGGAAACACCATCACAGACACATCAGAAATTGTGTGTAGACGGATATCTGGTCACTTTGTGGCCCAGTCGAGTTGACCCACAATGTCAACCATGACGCTTACGTCCTGCATGTACTGGTAGTTTCTTTGCATTGCTGATGATGATTACATAGTGTGGATATAACACATGGTTCATTCATTCACCTGGTATTGTGAATTATTCCAGTTTGGGGCATTTTAAATAAGGCTACATGAACATTCCTGTCTAAGGCTTTTTTGTGAATGTACAAGTATAATTTTATTTCTTTCAAGTAAAAAGATATTTTGTTTCCTAATAGGGGAATTCTGGGTCATGTATATATTTTTATCTTTGCAAGACACTGCCAAACAGTTTTTTGCTTTTCAAATACTTGTGCAATGCTGTACTTCTACTAGCAAAGTTTAATAAATATTTATTAAATTAATAAATTATGTCTTAATCAATCATTTCATTGACAGTGAAGAAAGGAATCAGAGGATTTCAAATTTCCACAGAAGCATTCCACAACAAATTTCTCTGTAGGAAATTGTTTCTTTCTTCTTAATAGAGTAACAAGAAGGGTCATTGTACATGTCAAACTGATTAGCAAACTGCTCTCAGAAAGTGAAGTCCTCAGAATTATGACTGTTGTAAAAGTAAATTTCAGCACAATGCTATATAGAGTTTAAAATACCATAAATTTGATAAAAAAAAAAGATTCAAAGTGAACAATATAGGTAGTATGTTATTAAGCAAGAAAAGATGCTTATACTTTCACCACAAATAACAAATTTTGGATATACATTGCCTCATTTTCTGTAATATGCTAGTAGGATCGTATCCTATATTACAGAAAAGTGAGTAGCTTTGACACAGGGGCAAGTTTTATCACTGCCTTAGTGCGTGGGGTCTGCTGTAATGAAATATCACAAACTCTAGAAATTGGTGGGGTGAGGGCCCTGTTCTGGATCATAAATGTCTCATTGTAGCCTCACAGGGAGCCCTTTGTGAGGTTTATAAGAGCATTAAATCCCAAACATGAGGACTCCACCCTCATGACCTTATCAGCTCCCTAAGGTTCCACCTGCTAAAACCATCACTTTTGGGGTTAGAATTTCATTATATGAATTTTGGGGGGATACAAATATTCAGACCATATAAATCTCACATTGCATTCACACTGTCCATGACAAGCAAAAAAATGGAATGATTACGGGATTGCAACCAGTGCTGACTGAAATTCCAAAATCGGTCTCCATAGTATCCTGGCAGATTCAACGAGGCAGGAAACCTTCAGAAAATAAATTGTATTTCTCTTTGTACCTTCCACATCCAAAAGCTCTGCAGGGATCGCTAGGTGTTCAGTAGGTACCTGGAAAAGGGAGCTAAACTCATCTTTATGTGCTGCAGGTTATTGTGAGCTCAGATCATAGTGATATGCAATCATTAATGTTTCTATAGCACTTCACAGGCCTTCAAAGACTTTGTTACCTATGCCCTGACTTGATTGAAAGACCCTTCAGTGAAGTCTGTAAAACAGGATCTCCTTTTTTCTCTATTTCCAGAGGAAGAATTGTGACCTAGAGGGTTTAATTGGCTTCTCCAAGGCCACACTGATGACATCACGGCTATGAACTTAGTGTTCCTGGCAGATTGAAGACCCTTCTCTTCTGTCCCCTACCTCTGGTGTTCCATGGGTGATCATCATGCCACCAATAAATTTTGTACATTCAAAAATATGTCTATTTTTGCTCCATAGTAGGAGTTTCATGGTCTGCATCATACTGTCACCCTTTTTCATCACTTCTTTCTTTTCACCTTTGTGGAGGTAGCCTGATGGCCGTGGTGGAGGTGTGAATTAAACTTACAACTCCTTATGACAAAGTTCCCCGGGCCATGCATGAGACTGTGTTTATACATAATAATCTCATCAGGGGGTTATGAAGCCTAATTAATTACTGTTTGTAAAGCAGCCTGAGATATGAAGACGAAAGGTTTTACCCATGTATACAGTATTGGTGGCAGTATAAGCACGGTGCATACAGAACTAACAAAAGTGACACACTGTTCGCGATGCAGAGACATATAGTCAGTGGGAGGGCTTAATTAGTAGAGCACCTGTGTGCCCCTGACACTCCTGGGAGCCACAGGTTCAAATCCAAGCAGTCTCTTCATCCTTTGTTTGTAGCCAGTTGAAGGGACCACAACCACAAGCAGCGTCAGTGATAGCTTGGATGTGACCGGGGTGGTAGATTGTATCTTTCATTTTGAAGGACTGAGTTTATAGAAGATAGATCAACAGAGTGATAGTTTCCTGGTCACTGTTTACATTTTAATAGGAATTTGCACTATCTTGGAAAGAATATTTAAACTGTTGTTTGGAATTGTGGGTAAGCCATAGGTTGAGGTGTGTGGATGAATAAGGGGGTATGTCCAAGTCCAGTGACAGAAAGTAACCTTACAGGGTGATCCGATCATAAATCCCTAACTGGGCAGGTCATGTGGGTAGTCGTGCCCTAGGCATAAAACTTCCTTAGTAAAAGGTCTTAAGTCAGCCTGTCCTTTGTTCTTGTGCATCTAAGTTAACATACCTTAAAATGTCCCAAGTAATTCTCTCTTCCAGACCCCTCAAAGGCATAACTACCCTCAGGGGGGGCACATCATCTTGTTAAGTATCCTGTACCTTTGCTCTGTCGCACCTTCGTGTAATCTTCCTTACATTCCTGCTTTGATTCCAAATGTATAAAAGGAACTCAAAAACTGTCCTTGTCCAGAGCATTTGAGATCTTGCTTCCCAGCATATATCATCAGTTTGGCGCAAATAAACTTTCATAAAAATTCTCTACAGGTTTGGGCATTCTCTTACCACCACAGGTCAGATCTCAGTTCCAATTCCTTCCACTTACTCATTGGATTAACTTATTAATAACATCTTGGGCTCTCATTTTTGTCACCTAAAATATGGTTTGTTGCCAATGAGAGATTTAAACGAGTGCTCAGTAGAGTATCTGGCACATTGTGACCGCTCCATAAATGAAAGCTTTAATCGTTCAGAACTAAGACTTCACATAGCACCAACTAACACCTTTATTTAGGAAATGGGGATCCCCAGAGGGGAGTCTGTTTAATGGAGGTAGAGATGGGTCTAAAAACAAGGCAAGCATAAATCTCAAACCATGCTTTACTTTCCAAACTATAAAAACAACAGGATGCCTTGAAAGAAAGTGAGCTCCTTATCGCTGTAAGATTTCACAAAGAGCTCAAATTAATTAAAATTTGAATTAATTACTTAACTTTCTGAGTCAGCTTTGAAATGTATCTGAAGTTGAATATGGAGAGATCGGGGTTCCAAACTCACCTTACTCACTCACTCTGTGATCTTAGGGCCAAAGCCTTAAGTTTCCTCTTCTGTAAAAGCTGGGATCCTAGATTGTTATGAACTGAACGTATGTCCCCTCCAAATTCATAGGTTGAAGCTTTTACTCGAGGTGTGATGACATGGGGAGGTTGGCCTTTGGGAGATGATTAGAATTTGTTGAGGCCATGAGGGTGGGGCCCTCAGGATGGGGTTAGCATCCTTATAAGAAGAGGGGCAGACTAGAGCTTGATTTCTGTTTTGTAAGAGGACATAGCAAGAAAGTGGCCATCTGTAAGCCAAGAAGGTGGCTCTCACCAGAACTTGACCATGCCGGCACGCTGATCTCAGACTTCCAGCCTCCAAAACTGCCCAAAATAACTTTCTACTGGTTCAGTCACCTAGCAAATGGCATTTTGTTGTAGCAGCTTGAGCTGACTAAAACATACTTACATCTATACTTATCTCTCTCTGTTTACATAGTTACACATAGACGTATAGGTATTGATATAGATACGTAATAATATCATTTTGAGACTCAAAAAGGTCAAATACCTAACCACTTGAGTCAAAAGAGATGAGAACTAGTGTTTATTGACCATGAAGGAGAGGTCAATAAACACTAGTTCTCATCCCTTTTCTTTTACAATAAAATCCAAGAATTTGGCTTTAGCTCTTTGCTGGCCAAATGCCTGTTTTTGTTCTTGGACAACAGAGTTGGATGCTTGACAATCATTCCAGAAGCTAAGGTGTTTTGGGATAAAGAAGGAAACCCCCAGATGAAAAATATATGTGTATGTGCAGTTCCATATTCAGCATCATCATTATTATCATCATTATTTACCCACACTTGTAGCAACTGCTGGGGAGAGAGAAGCGCCAGCAGGCAGCAGGAGTGTGATTTGCTGGTATCTTCTCTTCAGCAGGGGCTGCAGTGTACTGCTTTTCACCAAATGTTGCTTTTAATTCCTTGGACCAAAATGGCAGAAGACTTCAGCTTCCTTTATCCGGGAAGCTGAAACCACAGGAGGGGCTAGTGTGTTGTTCCACAGTGAATTCTGATGATAAAATAGGCTTGGCAACTTATGAATATGGATATGATTTCTGCAAACAAAAGGTCGTGTTGGTCCCAACTTGGGGAGACAATATGTAAGAATGCAGTGCCATGGCAGGACCTAAGGTGAGGAAAGTTCAAGCAGAAAGGAGTTCAGAGGGTCCAAGAGGAGGCAAAAATAGATGAAGATTAAGAAGAAGGCAGGAAACAGAGGCTGCCCTGATTCCTGAGAGAGGCTGGCCAAGAAGAATGCAGGCGGTACACCAAGAGGGATCCGAGGAGATGGGAAAGGTCAAGTGGGAGCCCCGAGCAGTTAAGGAAGAGAAGAAAGAAGCAGCAGGTCAAGGCCACCTTGAAGTTAATGTCTTCAGAGAGAACGGGAAAAAATATCCTCCAAATGGAATGAGAAAAAAGTTGTGAAAGTCTTTCCTGTGGCATTTAAACTAATAAATACGTACGACTCTTACGGGCTGTATGAGTGTGGTACGACACAGCTATTTTGGGTATATTCAATTAAAGAATGCTCGGTAGAATATACAATACCGCCAGACATTCTATAGGACTGATCTCATGACCAAGGCTAGAGAATTTCTCAAGGGTTTTGAGTTAGGGTTCGAAGATTTGATATTATACTTTAGTATTAAGAGAATCTCCTACATGGTTCGATTGGCCCACTCAGACACTACAATAGCACAGAGGGAGTGAAAAAGGAGACATTACATGAGGGCCTACTATGACCAGGCCCGTTACATGCTGTCTAATTCGTGTTTCCCAAAGAACGTTGTGTCTTTGTCTAATTTGATTTTTTTTTTACCCCAAAGGAGAGGGCCACGATTTTGTAGTACATATCATATTATTTTCGACTTATCTGTGTCCACTCTGACAATGGGGCACTAAATCACACCTTTCCTACTCTTTATCTATGTGGGTAACATGGACAATATTTCATCTGAAGCACCTGGGACAGAGAACTTCTCTTTTTTGGGAGGTGGGGGGGTAGTTCCCTGGCTGGGAATTGAACCCAGGCCGCAGCGTTGAGAGCACCGAAGCCTAGCCACTACACCACCAGGGAACTCCTTGGGAACTTTTAATCAAAGCATCACATACATCTGACTATAACCAATGTTGGTTAGCTCAGGCATGGATAAAGGACCCAATTTTCTACTCAAATAATAAAAACATGGAACAATAATCAGAATCCAGGAATAAATAGGGACCCAGATTTGATCTTTTGAAATACAGTAGTCCTTCTCAGAGACTTTTTAGTAGTTAAAAAAGCAAATACATAGTATCTCTACCTCCTCTTTCTCTCCATTTTGAATTGGGCTCCCAAGAGCTCTAACTACCACAAATTCTGTATTTTTGAGAACACTGAATGCTCCATGGCATTTCTGAAGATTCATAATGCACATTGACATACAAACATCTTATAAAGTTCTACCTTAAATAAATCTGTTTAATTTTGTTTAAGCCAGAAATTCCCAAACACATTTAACCATGCCAGTTTTTTTTTCTAGAATCTCTTACTTACATGTATGCTCTATGATTAACATTTTACAGAACATTCTTAAGGATGTGCTGATCTAAATGAATCTTCACAAGGATCTTATGGGAAGGTATTCTTCTTCTTCTTTTCATGTAAGTAAACCAAGGCTTAAAGAAGTGACTTACATTATCTAGATTTCAGAGTAAATGACGAAGCTTGAGAGATGAGAATAGGAACCCAGGTCTACCATTCTAAAGACCTTAGTTCAGCTCCTTGGTGCTGAAGGCGACCTAGGAAAACAGCTAAGAAATCAGAGCCTGAGCCTCATCTAGTTATTGTTTCCAGAAACGAATCAAATACTATTTGCCAAGGTGTCTGTGGAACCATCACCTGATACTCAATTCCTACTGAAGCTAAACCTGTGAACACAGACCAAGTCCCCTTTCATTTGATATTCATCAGATGAGTTTCAGCAACTTCACCCCAATCCTGGCACCTGCCTCCCAAAAGCTTGAGCCCTTTCAACATCCCTCAGCAAGCAGGTGACAAAGGTGGGTTTTCAATTCAGGTCCCTAAAAAGAACACACACATTTTTCACAACTCTGGTCTATTTCCTCCTCAAGACAAGAAATAGAGAGGTATCACTTTTGTCCAGTGAAGCATGTGGGAGATGTTTGTGGAAGATGAATGCAGGATGTGCAGAGGGTGAGTTCACAGGAGGAGGTGTTCAGTTTGGGCTGAGAGTGCTCAGGGATAATGTCACGTGGAGGTGGCTTCTGAGCTGGGTTTTAAGAGATGGGTGTGATTTTGACAGAGGGAGAAGGTCAGGGAGGAGCATTTCAGAGGCTCTAAGATGATCAGCAAATACGGCTTTATTTCTCTTGGGCAACGAACACACTGACATCAACTTTAGAATGTGTTAACTTCCCTGTTAACTAGTAAGTACCTTCTCCTATCAGAATGGCTGGCAGAAACCAATGATCAAATATACCCCTCGCAAAGCTCTGTCAACTTGACCTTAACCAAAGGACTTCTACAGTTCTAGAGGAGAGAGGATTTTTAAATGTGTGAAAGTTATGGAAAAAAAATTACCCATTTTGAATGTTCCTTGTGAGCAGGAGGGACATGTCCTGGAGGAGGGGCTTCTTTAAGGTAAGAGTCTCCCAAACTCTCTAGGGGGTAATTTCCAACTCTGAGTTTTATTTAGCTCAGGTGACAACACCAAATGAGTATGAGAACATTGGGATTTTCGCATGAAGATGTAGGTGTAGGTGTTTTCATAAGGACAGATTTATGAGTCAGCTATCTTGGGTAGATGATAACCATTCATTACCTCAACAAAACTGAGGAAACATTGGCCGTCATCACCCCACATTTTCCAGATAAATCAATTACTCTTCAGAAATTAATTACCATATCCAAAACCATAAATTAGATACAGATCAGATCTTGGATTTGACCCAGGGTCTCTAACTCCAGAGGCCTTGTTTTCAATTTTTACGCTCCATGTCATTTCAGGTGGGCTCCTCTCTCCATGCCGCTGCAGCTGACGGGCAAAAGACTGCTAGGCACCCAGAGTGACAACTTTTCTACTGGAGTTTACACTGAGTAGTGCAGAACAAATTGTCCCTATTATTTTCAATGACACTAGAGGTGGACAGGAAGTAGGGATTAATGAAAAGTCAGGTTTATAGGACTTTAAAAAAATAGAATTGTACTAGATATGGGTGTATCCTATGTCCATTAAAAGAGTGTATAGAAACAGGCAAAGGCAGTTACTTGAATAGGGCTGACAAATTGTTATCTGAGGCCCATGAAAGACCTGCTTTTACAATGACGTAAAATGATTTGCAACGCTCTTATAGACTCAGTGAAGCTGTACCTTTCTTGGGAGTTCTGTCCCATAGTCAGTGCACAAGGCAGAAAATGTGTATCGTCTAAATCACCCCTGAAAACTCCTCAAGTAATAACAATTACCACCATACATATACAGTACTTACTATGTGACAAATACTTTATATATTATATACAAGGGCATTCAATTCTCAGAACAATCCTATGACGAAGTCCAATTATCATCCCATTGTTACAGATGAGAAAACTGTGTTACAGAGAGTGAGTCATTTGCTTCATGTCCTACTGCTATGAAGTGGCAGTTCTGGGAATTGAAACTAACCAGTCTGGCTCCAGAAACCGTGCTCTTAACCACTGTGCCTACTGCCTGTTATCCACAGAATGCAACATCATTCTTTTATCTTCAGTAGCTGACTTGGCTTAATGGTCACGGTGTACACCGTAGTTTGCCGTGTATAATGTGCTCTCGTGTATAATGCACACCCATATTTTTGGCCCCAACTTTCAGGGGAAAAAATATTTTGTTTTAATTTTTTGATTCAAGTTTCTATTTGTTTACATTTAGGTACTTGTTTTGGTATTATAAAGAAATTTTAGCAATTTTCTTTTTACATATTATGGTATGAGACATTTTATATAACTATAGCATTTCAGGGTATTATTTTGGATATGGATTCGTTATTGACTTCTGGAGTTATACTTTTAACTCATAAGCATAAATGAAAGAATTGAAAACATTTATATATATATATATATATATATATATATATATATATATATATATACAGAATTAGTACCACTCATGTATAATGGGCACCCTTATTTTTCCTTCACAAATATGGGCCAAAAAGTGCGCATTATACACAGCAAAATACGGCAGTTGTTTCTTGAAACACCAGAAACACGCTCATCATGGCGAGATGCCTGCACTGTGATGAGGAAAGGCCGACTCAGGCATCTCTCCATGGTGGGGGAACCGCTGACACACTGGAACATGCATGCCTCAAACAGACTGTCGAGAAAATTTCCCAAATGAAATTTATTTTTATGTTCTCTGTCTCTCTTCCTCCCTCTGTCTCTCTCACTGGCTCTCTTGTCTTGCTTTCTCCTAACACTGGCATCTGAGTCATCTGAACGTGTTTAAGTTTGACACTTGTTTTTACGGTGAAGACCCCACCACCTCTTCATGCCACCATCCCTGGAAGTCCCTGAAAGTAGAATGTGCTCAGGATGCAACTCCGCTCTCTTTTGCGAATTATTCTCCTCTCATTAGAAACTACTAATAAAACTGATTCCAAATTTCTTCATAAAACATTCCATCTTTCCCTCAGTTTAAGCACCCTGGCTTTGTCTATGCATATGCTCAGCTTCCCCACAGACGCACTGGGGCTCCTGATGCACCCCCTCCAGAATGCAGACGAGTGAGGTGTGAGTTAGTGAGTAAACTTCACTGGGATCTCCTGAATCAGTCCCTCAAATTCCTGCACACCTTCCATTGAGGTGCATGCAGCAGTAACAAAACGCATCCACACGACAGTCCATGCCCTTAAGGAGAAGAAAGGTTTAAAAACATGGATTAATTAGTGAATAACAGAGTATGTTTTGTGATGTAAAATTTGATATGCATAATGGGGATAATTTGTCAGAAAAGGAGGGCATCATCTGTCAATTAAATTTCAGAAAATTCTCTTTAGAGGAGGCAAGAAACACAGCTAAGTAGATACCAAGTTTTTCTGAATATCTAAGATAATAATAATAATAGTTGTAATAATGAATTTTACTGAGCACCTATATGCTCCAGTAGACCCTCTGCCAGCTGCTTCATGTACCCAATCCCCAAGAGTTATAATGATCAGATTTGGTGTTATAATCCCATTTTGCAGAGGGGTAAACTGAGTCTAATGGGTTTAGGGAACTTAACCAAGTGTCACCACTGGGATAGAAACCAAACGATGCCTCCCACTTCGTTTTCTCTTACCTCTAGAGCTCGGTCAGCCTATGCTGGTGGAAAAGACAAGGCTTTATCTGCATTGCCCTTATTAGATGCATTATCTCATTTGTGTTGTCCATGTACCTTCTGAAGTAGATAGAAAAGGTAACATTAGCTGCATTTTGTAGAGGAGGAAGGAGCAATGAGGACACACGAGTTGCCCAGATTCACGGTCGCGCATTCAGAAACACTTCGCGCCATGTATCGTGCGGAAAGCTAGGCCCGTGTGGTCAGCAAATGCCTGATTCCTGCACCCTCAGAGCTCAGAATCGCATGAGTCACCAATTGCACCACCACAGAAATACGTATGTAATAACTCACCGCCATGTAGGAAAAGGCGAAGTGCTGTGAGCGTGTATGCAGACGCTCCTGGCGGAAGGACCTGCGAACGGGTCCCTGCAGGAGGAGCGTGGAGTTGCCTGGTTCTAAGTCCAAAGTAAGCCGAGGAGGAGGGGCCTGCCTGGGACGTCCCAGGGACAGACCGACACAGAGGGGACAGGCTGCCCAGACAGACAGAAGGTCAGTAGTGTTGGTGCTCAGAGAGCGAACTGACAGACGGAGCCTGGTCACGCCGAGTCCTACGAGCTGTGGGAGTACATTTGTTTTTCTCTGTAGAGAAGTGAAAAGATCTTAGGGACTTTTCTGCAGAGCAGTGACTCTGGCATTTTAAAAAGGTCCCTGTGGCTGCGGAGTGAGCACACACATATGAAATGAAGTTGAAGTGGAGACGGCCGGGCTGTGGCAGGGGTGCGGTGGGGGGCGAGGGAGGGAGCGTGTGGTGGCTGGAACTAGGTAGTAACACAGGGATCGAAGAGAGGCTGGTGGGTTTCAGACCTGAAATGCACCTAAGGTGGAGCCTGATGGACTTGGGGATGGAGGGGAGGCTACAGGGACGCAGAGCCGGTCACCTGGGGGCCCAGTCTAGGGCTGCACGGAGCCCCACAGGGCGGGCTGCAGTGGGGGCTGGCTCTTAATTTAGATCTTCACTCCAACTGGGCAACAGGAGCAGCCAGTGTCAGGGCTGGAGGTACAGACACTGGGTGGGAAATGAGGCCACTTCTCAAGTTCTGCAGTGGTCTTTTGGATGCTGGATGCGTGGGAATCTGGGGGAGCAGGGTGTGTAAGAGAGAGAGGGGAAGGGAGGGAGGGAGAGAGCACGCAAGCGAGCACGAGCCAGCTAACTTTTCTCTCCTGCCCCAGTTTCTATGAGCTGCTCTGTCTTTTGTGTTCTTTGCCAAGAGGAAAGAAAACAGATTGTTCTTGCTCGGAGCATTCAGCTGACTCAAATGGTGCCAAACCAGGAAAAAAAAAAAAAAAAGAAGCCCCAAGCACATAATAATCATTGCTCATGTGTACACAGCACTTTACAGTTTACAAAGGCCTCCACATTCACACTCAGAAAACTGCAAAGCCTGCGAGGCAAGCATCCTGCTATTAATTTTACTTCCATTTGAAAAATGTCCTGCGAGGTTAAAGGGCTGGCGTAAGCCTCACAGCCTGATTTGTATCAATCAGATCGGACTTCAGTTCTGCTTCCTCTGCCTGCATCAGGCTTGAGTTCCCCGCGAAGGGACCACTACGCCTAGACGGGCTCTGTGCACAGTGCTTCCCCATTCACAACGCCCTTTCACACGGGCACTCACTGTCATCACAGCAGGACTCAAGTTACGCCCTTTGCAGATGAGAAAACAGAGGGTCATGGTCGACCACCCAGCAAGTGGTAGAGGTGGGAACCCAACCCACTTCTTCCAATGCCCTCTGCCCCCTCCCAGGGTATGGGACCTCAGGCTCAGAGACAGTGATTTAAATAATTCAGTTCTGCTGGGTGTCGAGGATGCACTCACTAATTTCAAGTTCAGGTTCCAGCTCTCCCGGATTGAGCCCTGGTCTGCAGCAGTGAGGAGTGGCTCAACTACGAGCAGCTGTCATTGCAATCTCCTAATTGGAAATAATTGGGATTCTGTCTCAAACCACAGAGCCCTGATTTAGCCAACTCAGCCTCAACCAGGAAGCATCTGTTACCATCTCCAATGGCAACGGTTCAATCCCCACTCCAGCACACCATTCTGCCCTGCCAACTGGCAGGCCCTTACCACTCGGAGCCTGCAGACTTCTAGCTCCAGCCCTGAGGCCTCAGGAAGAACCAAGTTAGGTCGGCTTCCCAAGTTAGGAAATGGGGAAGAGGGAGAGAAGGGGAAAGGTATGGCAGGTGCTGAAGACTTCCCTCTGGGCAAAGGGAACTAGAGTTTCCGAGGATGCACAGTGCTGGGAGAGTCATACATGCACATTCATTTCATCACCCAGTGGAGCAGGAGATAATGCCTTCTGGCAGAGGAAGAAACAGACTCAGAGAGGTTACACTGCTGGTCCAAAGACACACAGCTAGTGCGAGGTGGAGCTAGGATTAGATCTGCCCCTCAGCTGCGAAGGCTATCTTCTCACGTTTCCACTTTTCTATTCTAGCATCCCTATTGTTCTACGACTCTCAGTGGGAGTGTGCCTGGTCTCATTTCTCTGTTTTTCTCTCTCTGTCTCTCTCTCAAGGCAACGATCAAGACCCACCTGATCGTTAAAGCTCTCCCTTTCCCCTAAGGTGAAGTGATGGGCAGAGAAGAGCCCCAGAACTAAGGAAGCTGGGAGAAGACCTTGGAAAAGAAATTCACAGTCGCCGAGCAGCAAATACTGCTCATCACCTTGCTTGTGGATGCTGGAACAGACTTCTGTTTATTATGTTAATGAATCCTCTGTGATTCTCCATTGCTTATGTATAATTAAGATGGTCTTTTAAAAAATACCTCTTCCCAGAGTTTGGGAAAACAAGAAATGTTTGTTTGGACTGGTAATAACTAATAACAGAAAATACAGCAACTGCTTCCAAAAGAATCGCAAGCAATGCGCTAGCTGCCCGATGGCTCAAGGAAGCTGGGGTGAGGTAACCCACAGCACTAGGCCAGGTATGTGGGGTTCAGTGGCAGGCAGACAATCATCCTGTTCTCTCCTAGGCAACCCATTATGAGACATCCCCAGTGCCACGTTTTGAGAAGCATGTTGACAGATGGATGGGGTCCAAACAAGGGTTCCTAGATGACACAAGGGTCGGGATGACCCCATACAAGGCTTGTTAAAACTCCTCAGGGCCTCATTTTCCCCATTTAAAAAGGAACAGATTTGAGGCATGTGGTGTTTCTCAGTTTTACATCTTGACCTGTTATTTGTTTGTTATTGGTTTGTTCGTTTAATGAGCATGGGATGGAGTAACGGATCCCGGCTCACTCTGAGGGTCAACGAGTTGCATATGTCTTGATCACATGCCATGTGCCTGATGCTTGGATGACATCAGTTGACATGGGACGTGGTTTCATGGAGCTTACGTTCTACATGTGTGGGATGACATACAGGAGTAAGCCCAGATGTGGAGAAGATCATTTCAGATTGTGATAGGGGAGTGTCAAGAAAACAAAGCAGGATAAAGAGGGTAAGGTGACAGACAGTGACTGAGAAAGTTCATCACTGGTGACAAAGAGGTGACAGGTAAGATCTGAATGACCAGAGGAACCAGACCAGCACAGATCTGGGGCAGGGCATGACAGGCAGAGGAAACAGCTGGCGCACATTTCCTGAAGCAGGCATCGGTTCGCTGCGATCTTGGAACAGAAGGAAGGCGGGGGTGGCTGTGGTTCAGGGGTCAGTGGGAGAGTGGAAAGAAACGAGGTGAGAGAATAACTGAGCACCTGTTAATGAGAAGGAAGTCTACTCCAAGTGTCCAGGGAGGAAGCCTTGAAGGGGCTCCTTGTTTAAAGGAGTGAGGTGATCTGTGTGTGTGTGTGTTATCTGCCACGCAGTCAGCTCCGACTCCTGGCGACCCCAGGAATAGTGACCTCCGCGATGGCCGGTCCTCACAGCCCCCTGCTCAGCTCCTGCAGACTCATGCTGACGGCCTCTCTTGACGCTGTGAATGGAGTTGACCCATTCATGTTCGGACTCTCTCTTTTCCTGCTGCCTTCTGTCTCTTCCCAGCATTATTGTCTTCTCCAAAGAACCTTCCCATGATGTGCCTGAAGGAGGACAGCTTCAGTTTTGTCATTTTTGCCTCCAGTGACATTTCGGACTTGATTTCCCTAGGACATAGGTGTTCCTCTTTCTAGTGGTCCAAGATCCCGGGGAGCGCTCCTCCAACACTGTATTTCAGATGAATCCATTTTTTCTCCTTGCTATTAGTCTTCTCCACTGTCGAGCTCTCACATCCTCACACAGTAATCAGGGACATGACGGTGCAGATGACCTTAGCCTTGGTCTCTGATGACACCTCTTTGCCCTCGATGATTCTTTCCTAATTCCGCCATGGCTGCCCTTCTGAGTCTCAGCAGCCTTTTGATTTTTATGATCATCAAAGACAAGACTTCTCTGTGGTGACAAATATGGACCCCGTCCTTAATATAACACGAACAATCGCAAAACGGACTTGTTTTAGAGGCTCCCAGCTCTCTCGAAACACATTCCTCTCCAACTTCATAGGATTCTAAGGTGCCTTCTAAGGTTCTCACATAAGCACATTTGAGGGAATTAGGACTGTTTAGCTAAAATGAATAAAAACTTTGATAATGTAAAGAGAGCTGAGCAAAAGGGAGTTTGGATTCATCACATGAGACGTAACCTATTTGAACTGTAGGCTCCAGCTTCCGACCCTTCCTTCCTCACATCCCTACTCCTTGCAGGATTATTATGTTGGGGGTCTACTGTTGGGTGGGAAGACAAAAGTCCCAACAAGGACAAATGCTTTATAAGAGACAGGGAGGGAGGATAGACCTCCTTTTATTCAAGACCCAACTTTTTTGCCATCTTGTTCATGAACCATTTCCAAATGGTTGTTTACTGTTTATTTGCAAATATATTTTCTTTCTTTTATTTTAACTTAAACTCCTCAAGTGCCATCTTCCTGCCTGATTTATACTGAGATGTAGCCTTGCCTCTCCCACTAGCCTGAAAACATCCCCAAAATAGGGACTGTGTTTTCTTGTTTCTCATATCCAATGTAGTGCCTGTGTTATGGGCTGAATTTCCACACGCTGCCCCAAGTTCATATACTGAAGTCCTAACCCATAGGACCTCTAAAGGGGATTTTTTACATTTGGAGACAGGACTTTTAAAGAGGCAGTTAAGGTACAATGAAGTCATGTGGATGGCCCTAATCCAATACAACTGATGTCTTCGTAAGAAGAGGAGAATAGGACACACACAAGTGTGCCCAGGGGCAAGACTACGTGGTGACACAGGGAGAGCGTGGCCATCTGCAACCCAAGGAGAGAGGCCTTAGAGGAACCAAACCCTGTTGACATCTTCATCTTGGATCTCCGGCCTCCACGACTGTGGGAAAATAAACTTGTTTAAGCCACTCCGTCATGGTAATTTTGTTAGAGCCCCCTAGCAACTCCCGTAGCCTGCCAGGGTATATATGGTTTTTCTGCTTCTCCCACTAAATTGTGAGCACATCAAGGCCAGCAGCTGCTAAGCTCTGTGCCCAAGGTTCCCAGAACTAGATTAGCACCATGGGAATGAATCTAAAAAAAATAAAAAGGCAGGCCTAGGGTGCTTCAGTGATGTCCCATGTTCACTCCGTACCAACGCAATAGCCTGACTCTTCCCTCCCCCGACGTGGAAAACATCACAAAGATGGTCACAAATGTGAGATTCAGGGTGACAGGACTGACGGTCTACGAAGCACTGAGCATGGCTACCAGGAGAAGCCTGAGTCCATTCAAGAGGACAGGAGATTAGGGAACAACCCCCGGGCTCACCAGTGCTGACGTGTGTGCCTGAAGGAGGCTGCCCAGTCCCCAGGGTGGCAGAGGGGGACCGTCCGCCCCTCTTCACCCACTTTCTAGCTGTCTCCAAAGGCAGGAGTTGTTCATCTGATTGGTCAGGTCGGAGTCCCTGGTGGAGCTGTGATTAACTATAAACAGACTTACTGTGCCTTAAAAATCAGGGATTGAACATCATCATCTTGCTTGCATGCCCTTTACCTTTTCAAGAGGCAGAGAGCACAAGCAATACCCATGTCCCCCCTGGGAACCTGCCCATCTTTCTCCCCCAAGCAGGCTTGAATGCTCTGGCTCAGGCTGGATTTCAGGAGCAGGAAGGTGCTTTGAAGGTAGGCATCAACTCCAACCCAGCTTTTCACCAGCCAGCTCCACACTCTTCTTAGAGACTGGCACACAAAGTCACAGCAAGCAGGGAGTTTGATTCCCATGTGCTATAATAGTTGCTCCTTGTTTATCTTCCAAACACAGCGGGTGGGACAGGAATGAGGGTCAGGTCCCTCTCCATACACACCCTCTGTGTAGCTACGCCATCCCCTCACAGCCCCAAACTCCCCCCCTCACCCGGGCTTCGCGATGTTTGTGCAGAGACAGTTGGGCTGCACGGCTGTGGGTGGTTTCAGATCCTGTGAATTACGCAGATCCTGGCTCTCACATCATCAATTATTCTGGTCCTGCATGTGGGCCCGCGTGGGCCGTAGTGTGCGGTTTCTGGTTCTTGTCGTCCTGCAGGGATGCTTAGCGGCCTGACCCTTTGAGTCACTTCTTCACTGAGTCACTTCTATCTCCTTGACACCCATTTCGACTTGCGCACTGATTCCTAACTCGCACAGCTACATTCTCAGGTTCTGTTTCTCCCTCTCAAGTGTGAAGTTCATCGCCTAAAACATAAATGAAGTGTGACTTTCCTCCCTTTCGTTTCCTAATCCTTTTAAAGCACTGATTTGTTTCCCCAAATAATGGGGACAGCACACTACTCCTAAAGGATGAAAGAAGGGAAACTTTCCTTGCTTTGAGTTTTGGAGTCCACGTTCACTTTTAAAGTGTTTAAAATATATACGTATATGGGTACACACACACACACACACACACACACACACACACACGCATCTATCGTGCATAAAGGACAGTGTTCATAATAAAGAATCTAGTTACTAGAGATGAAACACAGGAAAGTAAACTATATAAATGTGTATGTAGGCACAGATGCCATTTTATTTCACAGCCTATTGGCGGAAACGGCCCCCTGAGGTCAGCTGCTCCGAAGCATTCCGTCCCCGTTCTCATAAAGACCCAGTGGCATTTGTGCAGGATGAGCTGCCAGGTAATTCTGCTGCAGGTTCATTTCTATAGTTCCCTGAAGCCAGAATAATGTCAGCCTCTCCAAGAGCAGGGATCTGGAAGGAGCAGGGTGGCTCTCTACCCCTCCTCCCACATTCAGGGAAGAGAGCGCCACTAAAACCAGAGGGTGGAGCAGGTCTGGGGAAATGCACTGGGTCCCCTTCCTGTGTGTGTGTGTGTCGGGGGGTCACTCCGCCCAGCCAGAACCATGGCCTGTGCTTTGGTCCATGCATTACTTTCCTCACCAACACGAGTCTTGGCCAAATAAAAGGAGAGAGCATTTGCATCTGTCTTTAATTACAACAGCGATCCTTTACCTGTTTCTCAGTTAAAATAGGCAAACATCACATCATAATGAAATAGTCCATTAAAATAGTATTTATCTCCCAAGAGCCCCTAAGGGCATCACTCAGCATCTATATTTAGAACCTGTCTACAAGGCCACCTTCTTGGCTAATACACTCCAGTAGCATTTTACTTTACTCACATTTGGGGCTTTCCCAGATATGTTAAAGTTACTGCTTTTTAATATAATTCAATTTGATTAGAGGCTACGCTATGTAAGATATCTATCTTTTAAAACTCATTGAGACCTATTTAACAGTCCAGCATAGGGTCTATCTTGATGAACATTCAATGAACACTAGAAAAGTTTGCATCCTTCATAGTTTCTGGGTGTAATATGGCACAAGTGACATTTATGTCAATGTGGTCAACAGTGTTATTCAGAGCTATGTCCTGATTTTTTGTTTACCTATCAGTTATTGGAGGGGGGTGTTAAAATCTTCCATTATGATTGTGACTGTATCTCTCCTTTTAAAAAATTCTGTCAGTTTTGCTTCATGTGTTTTGGAGCTCTGTAATTGGGCATATATACATTTATGATTATTATGTCTTGCTAGTGAGTTGACGCTTTTTAGTATCAACTGGTGCTCTTTATCTCTGGCCATACACCTTGCTTTAAATTGGAAACCATCTTAACAATAATTGTTTCAGGTAAGGATCCACAATGGATGCTAAAACCTGTAGATGAGGTTTGATGAAACACAACAGGTACATGATCTTGAAGAATCTCCCAATAATATACCTATTAATGACAAATACAAACTATAGGAGAAATCTGGCAGATACAACTATAATCAAATGATCAAAGTTAATCACCAGAAATACAACAAATAGACATTAATTTCTTCCTAACATTTTGCAGAGCAAAGGACACAATTCCTGCCAAAAATGCATGGCCTGAGCCTGGTCATGAGCAAACATCAGGCCCAGTTTGAGGAACATTCTATCAAAGAAGCCCTGTGGTTTTTCAAAAGAACCTCGGGGTCATGAAGGGCAGAGGCTGAGGAACCATTCCACATTAAAGGTAAAAAAAGGGACATAACTGAATGCCACATTCAATCCTGGTTTAAATTCTGAACTTGAAAAAGTTATTTTGCTCTTAAAAAACCTTAGTGGGACAATGGAGAAAAATTAAATAGGATCTGTAGATTGGATAATAATATGGTAACAATGTTAATATCTTGATTTTGATCATTGTATTTGTATTGATGGAGAGAATATTCTGGTCTGGGGGAGAAACATACAATCAGTTAAGCGCGTTAAAGAGAATTATTATTCAGGAAATAAAGATTGGTGAGCATGGCTGTGTATGCACAGATCTTCACACAGAATAAAAGAAAGTGGGGAGAAGGGGGAGGAAGAGAAAGAGAGATATGAAAAGAGCGATATTGAGAAATGGGATAAAATACTAATATTTGGAGAATTTGGCTGTAGAGTATATAGAGATTATTTTGCAATTTTTGTGTACATCTGAAATCGTTTTAAAATAAAAAGGTCATCCTTGTCTCAATCTATTTTTTCTGTCTGATATTAACATAGTCACTTCAGCTTTCTTAATTTTAATGTTTGCATGGCAGTTTTTGCTCCACCTTTTAACTTTCAAGCTATCTGATGCTTCCTGTTTAAAGTGCCACACAATGGCATTGTGCCTTGCTTTTTTACTTAGTTTGACAAATCTCAGCCTTTTAATCATAATGTTGAGTTTAGATTTAATATTATCCTTCATATTGTTGGCTTTAGGTCTACAATTTTTTATTACTTTGCTATTTGTCCTTTCCCGCCTTCATTTGGGCTAATCAAATATTTTCTAGCATTTAATCTTAATTCCTCCACTGGCTTTTCAACTGTATCTCATCACTATTTTTCTTTAAATGGTTGCTTTAGGGATTCCAAAATGCATCCTTAAGTTACTATAGTCAACTTAGAGTTAATGTCACTATTTCTATTGCAACAGTAGAGTTCTATTTACCGTGGTGTCACATTTTTATGTGTAATCCATATGTAGAAGTAATAATTTTTGCTCTAGTCACTTGCCTTTTCCATACATTAAGAAAATAAAAAAGTGTCTTTTCTTTTAGGCTTACCACTCCTGGTACTTGTTATTTCTTTCTGTAGCTTTTTCAATTTTTTTTCGCATGATAAACCCTCTTCAGCATTTCTTGTAATTCCAGCCTTCTGGATACTAATGAGCTCTAATTCAAAAAATCTAAACATGTCCTAATTTTACTTTCACTTTTTATGGATAGTTTTTGGGTGGGTGTGGACTTTTAGGTTGACCATATTTCACTCTATGTGCTACACTTTAAAGATGTCATTTAATTGTCTTCTGTCCTCCATTGATTCTAGTGAGAGGTCAGCTCTTATTTACTACTTAACACCCCTTTTTTTACTGTATTGAATGCATCATTGTCTTTAGAGTCATTCAGTATTTTCTTTCAGTTGCTGATTGTTTGACTACGATGTTCCTAGATGTCATTTTCTTCATTCCTAACTGTGTGGGGGCTAACTGGTATTTTTACATCTGTAAGTTTATGTTTTCTACCAAATTCGGGGAAATTTCACCATAATTTCTTTCATTGCTTTTCTGTCCCATTATATCTATTTCTGAGGACTTAATTATATGGATGTTGTGGTGCTTAATATTGTCCTGCAAGTCATGGAAGCTTGGCTATTCCTTTTTCAGTTTTTAAAAAAAATTTTTCTGCTTCATTTTGGATAGTTTCTATGATTATGTCTTCAAGTTCACTGAATCTCTTGTTCTGCTGTCTCCAGTCTGCTATTAAGCCAAATCAGTGAAATTTCTTTTTAGAAAAAACAATTTTTGTTTCCACTTGGTTCTTTATAGTTTCTATTTATCTGCTGGAGATTATGTATTATGAGCATACATTCCTGTAAGTCCCTGAATCCTTGTAACAGCTGCTTTCAAGTATATAGTTTTTTATTGCTAATTTCAATAACTGGGTTATCTCAGAGTCAGTTAAGAAATCCTCTCAGCTGGTTAATCCCACGTATTAGACAACCCCCACTTTTTGGTCTAACCGTTTTAGACAAAAGTATCATCTTATATGTGGAAAAATATGGTACATACTGGACATTATGGCTGTTACTCTGTTGATACTCTGGATTTTGGTATCCTTCTTTAGAGAGTTAGTTGTACTTTTTCTTTTCCAGAAAGGAAATTAATTTGTGATAGAAAGATTCCACCTGTAGCACCCCTGTGAATTTGCCACCCCTTTTTTCCTTGAGCGCCTTTTGTAACAGTTAGCTCACTACCTCCTTGAGGAAGTCCGTAACTGCCTATTACAAGCTCTGACTATTCTAAAATATTCCCTGTGTTTAACCATAATGTGCTGTATTTGTAATTTCACCCCCAAAATCACAGAGACAATTCTGCCGCCTTTTCAATGACACCCAAAGTTTTCTGGGAGAGGCTTTTATAGCTCCCATCAGATTCTCAGAGGTCTCAGTATCAATAAGTACTTCATAGAATGTAGTTAGTGGAATCCTCTCTGTATCTGGATCATTTGTGATATTAATACAGTAAGTAGGGCTTAGCAAGAAAGACTCCGTCCAGCTTCAATTCCTAGCTCTGCTGCATGACTTTGAACAAGTTACTTAACCTCTCCCTGCCTTAGTTTCCTCACCTATAGAATAAGGATAACAACATGAATCATCTACCTATGGACTGTCATGAGGGTCAAATCAATTGACACGTGCAAACATAATTAATAGTGTTCGGCATAGAGTTAAGTGTTCAATGAAAATCTGCTATCGTAACAATCAAAACTTCTTTTGGAAGCATTCTAATATATCAGCACAGGTGGTCTGCCTATAATCTACCTCAATATGAAAATAGTTTTCTTCAGTTGCTATTAGGAACAAGCAGAGGATCCCTATTTAAGGAGAAGTCTGGGGTGATCACGGGGATGGGAGAAAGGTCTGGGAGAGGGGACATGGGGCAGGAGCAGAAAGCCTCACTCCATACGAGAATAACCTGTGACTGCAAAAATCAGAACCCAGGTTGACCTCAAACCTGGCAGCTTGAGGGCCACTTGAGAAAGTGTTCAAAATAGGCTGACCTGATGTCTCGTTTTAAACAGATAGAAAACAACGGTACCATCCCATTTCAAGTGGTACATCTGGTCAGCCTAGTCTCACTGGGCTAAGTTCAAGGTGTCAGCAGGATGGCCAGATGTAGTGTTTGAAACGGGACAGGACCGTTGTTTTCTGCCCCATTTGAAACAAGACATCCGGTCAGCCTCGTTGAAAACCTTTCCATCCCTGCATCCCGTCTCAGACGTGCTAAATTAGAATCCCTGGGGTGGGCCCCAGGGGATCCCTCTGTCTTTGAAAGCTCCCTAACCCAGCCTTCCCTCCCACCCCACCCGGCCTCCAAGATGATTCCGAGACATCCTGGCAGTACAAGTCATGAGGCACTGTTTAGGAACAGTGGGCGGATTTTTCTTAAGGAGCATATTTTCATGAATATGAGTGCTTCTAAGTATGGCAGTGATCGGCGGCCGCCTTGTTTACTATGGGTACCTGGAGAATGGAAAAGAAAAAGTGGCTTCACTCCGGTAAGAACCGGAACGCTCAGGCCTAAACGCCTTGCCTGACCTCACAGCTGGTGCTTTCTCTGACGTACTTATCTAATTGACTGTTTTCAGTTGATTAAGAGACTGGGTCTGTATTACCTGCTTCCAAGGCTGTTCTGACAAATGATCCATCTTGATTTTGTCCTTTAAGAGAGTCATTATTATCTCAGTTTATCTCTCCTTAAAATTGGTGCAGTCCTGACCCTGAAGAATTAGGATGCTGTGAAGTTCAATTAATGTCGGTGGAGTCCTCAGATGCCTCCAGATAAAACGCACTACAGCCAAGCAAATCATTACTATTATGAGAGTTTACAGTTGCCAGGCTACCTGCTGGGCTGTGCGTTATGTTGCGTTTGAAAGAAAAAGGGAGAAAAGCAAGCCCATCTGTTGCTGCTTGGAAATCCAGTCTGACCTTAGGCTTGCCCATTCCTTCTACCTGAGCATCAAACCCCTCTCAGCTCCCAGGGGCTTCAGAGTTCCTACAGCTCCTGGAGAAGGCACAGTGAAAAGCAATGAAGTGAGGGGTGAGCTCTGGCCTCAGAGGTGAATAATGATGAGCTTGGATTGGGGCCTCCAACTTACTAACGACAGGGAACTTTTTTACCTCCTCTCAGTAGGATAAAGATAATATCTAACTTTGACAGTTGTTGTTGTTGAGAGCAGTAAATGAGGTAATACATGCAAACGACTTTACAGAGCCTATGACACTTAGGGCTGCCTAAGTGATGGATTCCAGAGCAAGAAACTGATGCAGAGATCCAGGAGAGAGAACAGTGATGAGAGAGATGAACATACTAGACCATATCCATTCTGGAAAGACTCTACAGCTGCACTGAAGAAATTAAGCAATGTTTAGCTAATGCTAATAAAGGCAGGCAGCATCTGTGAACTCACTCTGTTTACAGCAACACCCTGATAGGTGACCTCCACTGTCTTCATTTTACAGATACGTAATTGAAGCTCACAGATAAACCTGAAGTCACATGCATCCTCAAGAACAGACATATGAAAAAAAATGCTCAACATCACTAGCTATCAGGGAAATGCAAATCAAAACCACAATGAGATACCACCTCCCACCTGTGAGAATGGTTATTATCAACAAGACAAGGAATAACAAGTGCTGGAGAGGATGTGGAGAGAAAGGAAACCTCATACACTGCTGGTGGGAGTGCAAACTGGTAGAGCCACTATGGAAAACAGTATGGAGGTTACTGAAAACATTAAGAACAGAAGTACCATATGACCCAGTAATTCCTCTTCTAGGTATCTACCCAACACAACCGAAAATATTTATCTGTAAAGACATACTCGTATGCAACCTTGTGTTCATTGCAGCGTTATTCATGGCGGCCAAGACACAAACAGCAAGAGTGCCTTTTAACAGATGATTGGATAAAGATGTGGTACATAGACACAATGGAATATTGCTCAGCCATAAGAAAAGATGAAATATTGCCATTTGTGACAACAGGGATGGATCTCAAGATTATCATGCTAAGCGAAATAAGCCAGACAGAAAAAGTTGTGAATTACATGTCCTCACTCGTATGTGGATATGAAACTGAAAGCAATAAATGAACCAAACAAAGAAACAAAAACTCATAGACACAGACAACAGTTTAGTGGTTCCCAAGGGGTAAGGCGGGAGGGAAGGTGGTAGAAGAGGGAGAGAGGTCGAATTCACGGTGATGGCAGGAGAACCGACTCTGGATGGTGAGCACACAGTGCAGCATATAGGTGACATATTACCAAAGTGCACACTTGAAACCTATATATATTTCCTAACCAATGTCACCCCACTATATTTACTATTAATAAAAGAACAGAGATGAGCTATGACCAGTGTTCTCTTTGCCACACGACAGCTGCCTCTCTCGTCCACATGGTGAACAGAATGTATGAGATTAATGGTCACATGTGTTGTTTTGTTTTTAATCCCACCACATGGTGAAAAAAGTTACTTTTGAGAATCTTAAGAAATTAAACAGTGTCATTTTAACATCCCAATGTTAATTTTATTCTTTTATCCTCACAACAGCTCTGCAAGGAAACTAGAGTGGCCATTATAATTCCCATTCAACGTGGAAACTGAAGCCCAGAGAGCATTAACACCAAGAGAGTAACCAATTAACATCACTGATACAACTGATCAAATGCTTCTTAGGAGTTTATAGAAATTCTGCTTCCCTGCTTTATTCCTGAACATACATAGGAACACAAGTTCTCTTCTTTATCCCCTAAGGATGGAGGCAGTCACCTTCCACCTAAATTGAGAATCTCTGGCAGATAAGTAATTTCTCTCAAAACAGTCACGGGAGCTCCCGGGTAGGGTATTTTGCATTGGAGATAGTCCACCCTCGGTTTCCTTGGCCTCCTGCTCTGTCCTTCAGCAGCATAGTATCTGCTGGGGTGCAGAACTGCCTCCCTCACTGTGCCCCTTCACAATAGGAATGGCCCCCGAGGTCCTGAGAGGGCAGGCACAGCTGAGGCCGAGACACAGTGAACTGCACCGAGGTCTGGGGATTTATTCTGCTTCCTCCCATCCTGGTTTACTTCATAGCTAATGCCTCTCTGGACTTGGTGATGTATGATGCTCTGTCAGGGACCAAAAAAAAAAAAGGTTGAACTTTGACTAATTAAGTAGAACATCTTCATGCAGTGAAAGCTTTTGCAAACGAATGTAACTCATGGAATTATGTTGGCAGAAGAGCCACATGGAAAAAGCTTCTAAAGACACGGGAGCAAAGGAAAAGAGACCTAGTGTAGGAGAGAGGGAGGGAGATGTTTCAAAGGCAAAGAAAGAAGATGACACATGTATATTTAGAGAGGTAAAGAGAGACATACAGGAAAACAGGCTTAGCTTGAGATGGAAACTCAAAGACGAGTCTAAAGGGCAGAGATACAGACAAACTCAGACCTATGGAAGGCATGGCTGGTTATCTGAGCGAGTGCACAGTAGTAGCCAATAATCTGCGGATATTTTGAGTACTTATCTCAGCTAAAGATTTTTGCCAGACATCTGTTTATTCAGCAAATATATGTACTGAGTACCTTCTCTGTGTAAGGTACTGTACTAGAATGTGGGGATACAGTGAGAAAACCTCCTTGCTGAAGTCTAAGTAGAAAGCCAGTCATTCAACAAGAAAACTAGAAATAAATATTTAATTGTGATCTTCCATTTACGGCGATGGATAAATCTACGGGTGTTGAAAGGCAAGTTTAACAACCAAATAATATTAAAGTGTGATGTAAGTAGCGAGGAATAACAGAAGCATAAACATCTATTTTTCTCTTCAGGTAGAGAAGTGGAGGGGTTTCACCAAACCCACAGAGTACAATGTACCAAAAACTGCTATCGATGACCTAAGTTGGATTTAAACAAGTTGCACATTTTATTTTGAAATTAAACAACTGTAGAATAGTTCAGACATGTAGAAAAGTATAGAAATTGATATAATGGCCACCCATATCCCCACCACTGGCTACCATCTTTTGTAAGTCTAAATTTTAACCACTTAAAAAGGTGAACTGCGAGCCTTGGAAGTCGGATACCCTACCTGCGTTACAGCTTGATCTTCCTGACCCTTTCAGGGTGCACATTTCACACCCCTTTTGCAGATTTGATTGGTGAGATTAAAAAGATTAGGGAACTTTTTCAAGTGTGAAAAACATATAACTAATATGGTCAAAAGTTTCCACCCAGGATTATTTAATGTAGTGCCCTTTCTGATATGCTATGATGGCTCAAGGCAAAAGGCAGAGAAAGGACCAAGAGTTCTTAGCACTCTGACAGTTACAAATAGATCAGGATACTTCTGCTATCTCTTCTGTCCCCCTCCCCATCTTTTCATTGCCTAGGCAATTAAGAGGTTTATTTTTGTTCCTTAAGGTCTGTTCCCTCCCACCTCATCTCAGGTTTAAGGAATGTTGGCAGGAAAAGCAGCACACCTGTTCCTCCTTTTCCACCCTTCCCTTTCTGTTCACATCAGCATCTGAAGCTGTCATACTTTGTTAGCTCACTGCTATGATCCCTAACTGAAAGCAATATGCTACTAACGCACAGCTGTTGCTATGGTGAGCATGATGTCATAAGGTGACACTATGTGTTTGGGTGAGTGTGATGATGAATTCTTTTTAACCTGAGATACTGACTTCACAAAAATATCGAATGCTAGATGTTAAAGTACACTGGAACCCAATATTAGTGCCTACTTTTTTTCTTAGCAATCAAGTTGGACTTGACAACCTCCATATGGTCCTTTCCTGCTCAAAGATTTTATAACTTATGGGAAAAGAAGAGCAATTCCTTCTCTCCAAAAGAAGCAGGATAGTTGGCCTAGGATTGTGAGGGTTATGATGTAAATAGGACTCTGAGGTGAAGAGCAGGGTGGGCCTCCAGAAAAAACATTAAAATCTCGGCTCATTTCCACGAGTATCCATAAGTCCTTTCTTTCTCCTAGCTTCGGTCACACCCTCTGTTAAATAGGAATGAAGGCATGAAGCTTTCTGTAAAGACTGAATGAGAAAACATGCTCAAAGCACTTGGCACATAGTGATTCTAGTTAAATATTATTTTCTTAGCTTTAAATACTTGCAGGGATATGTCATTTCACAGCATGAAATCATGCAAGTCACTCTATTTCTTTTAGACATAACAATTTTATTATCACTTATAAAACTGAAGAGTACTGGAAAAAATAAAGATAGAAGATATACAGAAGCAGATGAAAGAAAGAGATGGGTATGACCTTAATAAAACCTTTCTAGTTCCAGATTCCAGAATCTAGAACAAAAAGAATAGATGTGCATGTATGTATTATTCCTTTAATGGTGGAATCAAATCCAATTAATGCCAAATATGACAACTTTTAAATGAAGTAAGAGACTTAAGCCTTCTTAGTGAGCCTTGGTGAGTGGCATTATGCCCATGGGATGTGGCCTGAGAGTTCAAACTAACTGGCATGGGTGATTGGACTGGAGATATCAGACTTGAAGGGAGAGAAGTTACAGGGAGAGGTAGGATAGTCATTTTTAATTCTGTGAAGGTATTTTATATCCTAAAAGGAGAAGCCTTCCTTGAGTTGGCTCTAGAATTTAGTAAAGAGTATGGACATCAGGTAAAACGTTCATGTGATTGGGCTTCCCAGCAGGTGAGTGTGAGACCTACAGGGTGGCTGAATTTTCCATTCCGCCAAGGTGCATGCTGGGGAGTTGGGGTGCACAGAGGGGTCTAATGCATTACATGAAGGTGTGCACTGGCAGGAAGAGGGAATAGAAAACAGTGGGCTGGACCTCCAAGATCAGTAGTCAGTTCTCTGAAATTTAGGGGACATTTTGCTATAAATAGATCATTTGTATTTGTCCCAGTGAAGAAAGCTTAAAAATGGTAACACACAAACAGAATGCCTGCAGTAGAAATTTCTGTATAAATGCAAAATTTTCTTTTTTTCTCCAAGTTCCATTCAACTCTAAGGTTTTTACTTCCTTTGGGCATCTTCGAGAACTGGGATCTCTGACTATGACCATGCAAGACATTTACAAATAATGTGAGAAACAGTCAAGGTAGCAGTTGAACAGTGCAAAACACATGTATTAATCAGAAAGTTTTATCTTGATTAATCATAGTTCCACACGAATGCACTAACTAGCCAAGATCATATAAACCTTTGTTGATACACAAAGTCCCATGGGGCTAAATGGAAGACATATAAAGAGATTGAAATCATTCTAAAATACCCAATTATCACACATAGTTTATTCTAGAATTAATATAATGGGCCTTAGAAAGGGGTTCAGGGTAAAGAATAATATTGGCCAAATATCATTGAATAGGAATTTCATGCCTCGTCAGTCATAGACTTGCTCATCTAATAAAATGCTCAATGTGTTTTTAAATTTTTATGGGTAGTCATTACAAAAAGTAAGCACACCATTAAGCTGATCATCTTGAACCATAAGCCAGGATAGTGATGGACAAATAAAAGATAAACAATGCAGGGCATTAGACACTCTTTTGTGACCATCCAATTTGGGGGGTGATCCAAGCATTTCGGCCCAGTTTTCCGTTGGGTGCACACATCACTAAAAAGGCTCTAAACTGCAGCCAGCCTGGTACCAACCCAGAGCACATCAGGTATATGACCTTAGGCAAACCAGTCCTTCCTCTGGGCCTCAGTTTCCCCTTATGGACATGTTTGTCGACATCTAGTGGGCAGCATAGAACAGGGTTACAAGACACTAGTCTTAGTCTAGGACCAAGGCTCACAACTGCCTACTCAGCAACCACTCTCACTGGTTCTCTGATCTCTTTGAATCTGCCAAGATTTATGACCTCTGCTTCTGTCCATTGGCTGTCACTAAAGCTTGCAAGGGATCAAGGCCATATTGTTGATCTGGGTATTTCCGGTCAAGTCTTCATTTAGTCAACAAATGGCATTGAGCTAGGTTGGTAAAACTTTTCTGAAAAAGGTCAGATAGAAAATGTTTTGAGTCTCTGAGTGTCATAGGATCTCTGTCATCAATTACTCAACTCTGCCTTTGTATTGCAAAAGCAGACAGAAACAGCACATAAACCAGCGGGGAAGGGCTGTGTTTCAACAACAAATATACTTTTTCAAAAGCAAATTTGAAAAGGCAGAAGGTCAGATTGGGTCCCTGGGCCATAGTTTGAAGGCAGCTGAGCTAGATGCTGGGTGTTAGAAGATGAATAAAATTTGGTATTTGGTTTCAGTTCAAAACTCAGCCCATACATTTTTGTATTGTCAATGGCTGCTTTCATGCTACAATGGCAGAGTTGACTAAGACCTTATGGCCCACGAAGCCTAGAATATTTCCTATCCTCTCCCTTGTAGAAAGTTTGCAGATCCCTGGCTTATAATAATAGAAGTGTTATTACTGAATAATAATTAAGAATGAGGAATTAGGAGTCAGACAGATACTGTTTCAAATCCAGTGAAAATGTCATTAGTAATAACAAAAATAACCAAGTGTCAACCATGCGATAAGCATTTTACTAATAATTTCTTAAAATTGCATTTAACATGCTAATCATCACAATTACAGAACAGAGTAATTATTGCTGCACTCAGTTTACAAACTCAGGGTAGTTTACTTAAGCCATACACCTGTGAGAATGTAAGAATTCAAACCCAGCTCTAGCTCAGGCTTAATTAATGTGGATCATGAAACATGAATAGGGAGTGTGCTAAGCTGGGGGAAGAGCAGAGGAGACAGCTTCTGCACATGCCCAGAGGCATGAAACATGCTCCAGGAACAGCGAGAAGCCTTTGGGAGCAGGAGTGAGAAGGGACAGGGTGGGCTTGCAAAGAGGCCTGAGTGGTGGGGGAGAGGTGGGGCTGTCAGTTTTGTTAGCCGGGGCTGGTTGGTGTGGATCAGCTACTTAGCTATACTGGACGGTATTCAACCCCTGGGACGTGGGCTGCTCTCACTTGTTAAACTTTTCCATTGCATGACGACACCCTCCGAGATAGCGGCCGTGAGGAGCTGTGGCCGGGGCAGCCCTAGCTTATTGTTCTGATCCTTTATTGGAGCGAGCAGTGCCCCATCCTACTTGGGATGCTGCTCTTATACAGACGCTCACCGCTGATATTTATTCAGAGAAATTAAACAGCCACAATATCAGCCCACAGGGATTACTATGGAATTGGGAGCCCTGGCTCATTTTCAAGGTGCCAGGAGATGCGATTTTAAAGTAAGCCTAGGAATGCAGCAAGACCCTCACTTTAAGGGCAATGCCAAGTGCTTCAAAATAGCTGAGCTCCTGTCTGCAATCCAGAGCAGCCAGCCTTAGGCAGGACCAGTCTGCATCTTTCATGCTGGCCAGAGAAGGACATTAGGGCCCCAAGATGGGAATGGTCACCCTTGGGTGCGAAGACTGGTTGAACGCTGGTTCTGTGCAAAGGAAGCTGGTGATCTGGCTTCCAAATGGCCCCGACTTATCAGGGGACCCAAATGCTCACGCACCTGATGAACCGTTTGACTGCTCCAAGACTCTGGCCGAACAAAGAGAGGATGTGGCCTCCTCTGAAAATGGGGCTTAGCAAAAGGATTGGCCGCTACCACAGAGGAATTTCAGTACTTAGAGCTGCAAGGAAAGGGAGACCTCAGCTCGAAATCTCCATGGAAATTCCTCCTGTGTATTCCTCCAGAAGTGACTGCAGAATGGTGAGCCACAGGGTCTCCAAGAGCCCCCCACTAGGAGAATGTTCTGTCTGAAAAGCCTGAGCACGTACCCATAAAAAGCTAGGAAAGTGTAGCTCAGAATGGAGTTAAAAACATTTTTTGAAGATTGCTGTTCTATGGTAAAACTCCATACATGCTTTGCATTCAATTCAGCAGTGTGTCCCTTTTTGTTTTAATATAGCCTTGGAAACACTTATTACCCTGTAAACTTGATCCTTGGCACACCCCCGGAGGTGCAGACACGCTAATCTGAGAAGCAGCAGTTGCTACCATGTCCTAATTAAGATCATAGCATCTCCAAGTTCAAATAGCATCTTGGAATTACCCTTTCAGATCACTATCAAGTGCAGACTTTTGAGTACAGGGTTGTCGAAGGCCACCTGGTGTCCCTTCTAATTCTGAGAATCTAGGAACTCAGACTTCAGTGAATCTTGACACCAATACATTCTGGATGAGTTGTTTTCACCCCTATCGCAGTAACTATTATGGTATGAATTCAGAAATTTTATGTTATTATACACATACACACACCAACACATACATGTGATCAGTAAGAGAGAGAACACTTTAGATTATAGGCTTTGGAGTCAGGGAGACCTGGTTCCAAATTCTAATTCTTCAGGCTGCTTCTCTCTGGGCACTCGGACAGGTCTCCCAACCCTGCTTAGCCTGTGTTTTCTTATTATGAAGTGGACGTAAGTAAAACCTTCCTGCCAGGGTCAGCGCGAGCATTAGAAGAGTTAAGGGACACGAGTCTCTCACCGCAGTAACTGGCTATACAGCAGGTACAGAAAATGGTAGCTGGTATGGGTGCATGTGTGTGCCCGTGTATCACTCTCATAGTGACTGTCACGAGACAAGAAGCTTAATAAGAAAAGGTGTGACCTTGAACAGGGCTGAGTCACGTGCTGGGAATAGAGGGGTTTATGGGTCCCAAGGCTAAGGCACAAACCGAAAGAACAGTCCGCTGACAACTTCTGTTCCTCTCCTTCTCGGCCCCAGGCGGCTCCTGAGACACCAGACAGCCTGGACCTCAGTTCTGTGAAGCTGAGTCTACACTTCTGCAGCGCACAGACGTAAGCACTTCTCCTGCACCCCAGACACAACAGATGGCCCGCTCTCTGCACACAAACCAAATCTATAGAAAGCACTGGGCATAGAAGGGGAAAGAACATTCCACTGGTGCCTCCTTGAAGAGGAGGTTCCTGTTCCTTATCTTTACTGACAACAAGGCATGAACTGGACTCCGGCGATGCCCTCTAAATCCAGACTTACCAGTCAGTCGCTGGTGGTGTTCAAAGTTTCTCCATGAAGGCGTCCACTCCCCAGCTCCACAGGAAAGCTGCGGATTAAAGAGACAGAGCCAATTGCTTTGAGGGACAAAGATGGTGCCTGGGAAGTGCTGAGCTCCAGGAAACGGGGACACCAGCCAAGCCAACGGCCCACCTGCAGTTCAACTCCCTGGGAAGACATGGTCTCCGGGCAGCTCACAGCGCATCCTAAAGTCACCAAAGCACTGGAAAAAATCCTCACTCCCCACAAACTAGGGGGGATTATGTCACTAGGAGCTGCATTCCATATTGCTGAATGTACACATCAAATACAACTCTATTTATAACATCTTTTTCCTGCTTCTTTTCCCAAGATGTTCTACTTCTCACACTGAGCACACGGGTGTCTTGTTTCCCCCGGCAGCTCGGGACCCCTGGGCAATTTCAAGGTGTCCGTATGTACATGGGATCCTCGCCACATGAGTGCTCATTACTTGAATTCAGATATTAATAGTTAACGGTTGTGCCAAAAAGTCTCCACTGCACAAAAATATTTTTTAAAATTTAATTGTTATCGTATCAGTCTCCACCAATGTATTTACCCTGTTTCTTCCCATCTTGTCAAAATAATTATTGTTGTTGTTTACGCTATCATTGAGTCTATAAAATAAGTATTTTGAGCGCCCACATCATAATGAGAATACAATGCTCATCACGTGCAAGCTGAAACTGCAGTCCTGTGAAGGCTGCACCGTATCATGAAGTTAATGCAAGTGATGCCAGGGTTCTCTGGAATCAAGTTCAGAGCCACTGGCGAATGAGGATTAGGGGGAGTTAGACCAATTAACAATTGAAAAAGAGAAAAATCAACAAGGAAGATGATTAGAAACTTCAAAAGGGAAATATTTGAATATCAAAGGATTAGGAGAAGCCTTGGGGAAAAGTGATGAATCTCTCAAATATTTTTACAAAAATTACCTTCCTCCTGATCATGATAGGAGAGTTAAATGCAAAGTGAAGGATTTCACTTCATTTGATCATACAATTTTGTCAGGAAAAATGACTGTTAAAAAATCAGGACCTGGCTCATTTTCTGATCATTTTACGAATTAGCATGCAGTTAAAATTATCAAATAAATTCTGACTACATAAGCTAAAATAAACTTATATTTCACGCATTTTTAGCTTCATCTGCCAAACTTCTTGCATAGTTTTCTCTGGAATTGTGTTTCTATTTGAGGTTGGTTTTGCTTGTGAGAAGATTTGATTTCAGAGAAAGAGGCTGCATAGTAAACCTATGTAATTTTCCTAACCAATGTCACCCCAATAAACTTAATAATAAAAAAGATTGTATGCAGTATCTGGAGTGAGGATGACCGGGTTTGGAATCTGAGCTCTGGTACCTGTTCTGGTCCACCCTTTGTGACTGAGTACTGCCTGCTCTGGGTGTGGGATCTACACTTTCTGAATAGAGAGGGCTAACTGTATCCCCTTTCAGACCTCCTCCTCTCCTAGTCACCTCCTCCTCCTTCTGCTCAGCCATCTACCATTTCTAGAAACCATCCCTGACCACTTCTCACGCCACATAAGGTGGGGCCCTTTGCTCTGAACTTTATAAAATTAGTTACTAACTCTAGAACTTCTCTGGTTCAATACTTTGTCTTCCCAGTCTGCTTCAGGGATACAGATCTCTCTAAGTCATCAGGGGAAAAGCATACTCATATGTGTATCCTTCCTATTTGGCACGGAAGACCCGCAAACACTGTCAATGAGGGAATTGTTGCCTCAGTGAGACAGAACCCTGGTGACTAGCCAGGGGTCCGTGGACCGGCCCTAAAACTACGAACAGCTTATTTTTCTCTGAGTCCCATTTTCCGTGAACTCTGGAGTGGAGGGAGGGGTGTGTGTGTGTGTGTGTTGATGTGTGCACACGTGTGTGACTCAGTTGTTAAACACTTTGGGCTCTTTTAGCTACAATGCCCTGTAGTTGGCTGATACCTATAAAGCTGAAGTGCTAAACACGGAGGGGGCTGTGCTAACTGCCCCCCACCTCAAATTATAAAAGCGGGTTGTCCTAAAATCGTGAGGAGCGCTCATTTCTTTCTGCTCTACCTTTGCCCACTGATGAATATTTTTGGGTCCTGCAGTCTCTCTATTTAGATCAACCCGATGCTCTCTGCTCCACTAGTGGAGCTTCAGCTAAGGTTCCTGGGGGCGGTCATTAGTCCTGGTTGGAAGGCTTGTCCTTGGGCCGTCCATTCTAGTCATCACCTCCACCACTGCTGGCATCCTTTCATGTGAGCTGTCACCTGGCAGACAATACACTGAAAAACACTTTCCATACATTACATCATGCAATCCTTGTGCCAACTCGGTGTGGAGAAATCCCTGTCCCAGTTTTACGATAGAGACCATTGAGGCTAAGAGGAACTAGAAAACGTCCTGGAAGTCGCCTGGATAAGAAATTGCAGAAATTCAAACCCTGGCCTTCCTGGCTTCAGAAGTCGTGGTCTTCACCACCACATCCTACAAGCTTCCGAGTTGATCTCCACTTACACACTGTGCTCACTGTCTGGGAACACACCGTGTGAGAGGAGCATCTCTTCTTCCAGATCACAGAGCACTCACTCCCTGTATGTATGTGTGGTGGCCGCGGCTGGACGCATGTTGGGTTAGTTCCTAAAGGTCTCTAAATACACAGACAGATCTAAGAGAGGCAGAACGGGACGCCATTGCAAGTGCGAGCTGAGAGCGGCCGGCCTCGAAGCCTGGCTCTGACACTTACTGGCTGTGCAGCCTCGGACACGCTGTGCCAATGCTTGATGACTTGGTTTTCATATCTAAAATGTGAACAATAACAACTTTTACATGAAATATGAAATGGTAACATTTCTTACCTCACAAGATTACTGTAAGAATTAATGAGTTAAAAAAATGTGAACTATTTAGAATGATGTCTTAGACATATTAAGTATTACATGTGTTAAACATCATTATGCTATACACTTTTGTGAATGCAACTCTAATGACATTTTCCTCCACAAAGTTTTTCCCAACAATCTCCTTTTGGATTCTCATTCTCTGGTATCTCAAGAGGAAATTAAAATAAAATAAATTTTAAAAACACCACTACCACCACCACTAAACAACAATAATCATGACAAAAAAACAAAACAATTTTAGCTCATTTAGCTTCCTGATGTTAAAACTATTTATTAAACATATCACTCACTTCCATGTGGATTCAGACCTAAGTTACATAAATCTTTTTTTTGTAGACTTTTCACTTATGTGTAAAATATATATATATATTCACTTTTTCTCCCTTGGCTGCTAAAAAGCTCACAGTCATCTTCTGAATCAGTTTTACTAATTACCCAGTAAGATCCCACAATCTGTATATTTACAAGTTTTCCTGATTTTGAATTTCTATATAATTTTTAAATTTTCTGATTTTGTTTTCAATTAATTTATGGTTTCCCCCCATTTCATTGTTAACCTTTTGGTGAGTTTCTTCATAATCTTCATCAAATTAAGTGGAATTTCAATGTGTTAATGTAGTAAGAACTATATTCATCTTTGAAACCCGATAATTTATAGCACTGCCTTCTGGATAGATAGAGATACAGATATATTGCACAGTTTTAGATTGAACCATTGTTAAAGGAAACCAGAGCTGTATAGTAGTTAGGGCAGTAAAAGCAGATTTTAATCAAGAATTATTGTAATAGAGGAAAAGACACCTCAGTATAGAACAGGACTCAACTCTGAATATAAGGGAAAATGGGAATTCACAGCTAAGGAGTCAGCTGGGGTTGGGAGTCAGTGGATGGACAATTACTAAAAAAAAGAGGGATTCTTGCTAAACTGACTCACGGGGTTCTTACTGAGGGCAGGCCAGGGTGAGCAGACGTCACCCGATCAGGTATTGTGGTGGGGGGATTCTGGCTAAACCAACTCGACTTAGGACTCTTGCTAAAACTAGACTCTTGGAGACCATACCCAAGGATGAAACCTTACTGATGAAGAGTCAAAGGAGTCTGACTAGCGTTTGGTCAAGAAGAGAACCTTGTTATCATAGAAACATGCCAATATCCAACTATTGTTTTACCCATGTAAACAGCAGATTCAACCTAGTATTGGTTCAACCTGATAGTGCCTCAGTAAATGTATTTTTTTATACAACCTCAATTCTGAAGTATTAGTAATAAAAGACAAAAACATTATGCCTTTGAAAGTTGAAATGACATTTCTTGAATACCTACCAGCCCTGCGGTCAGCTTGTCAACAGGGGCAGTTCCTTCAGTAAATATCATACTTGTCTGCCTCGGCTGTAACGTGACAGGAAGCTGATACTTCTACATGCTATTACTTCCAACTACATTTCATATTTAATTTATTACGTAATTCTCCACAACTGATGTTACTGATAAAGTATATCGTGTGAAATTATTTTTTGTTCAAGATTTCACAGTGCTTTTTATAGCTACCAAAAAAAAAAAAATCCATTCCTCTATAAGGGCATTTGAGGGGAAAGAGTCCAAGATAAAGAACTTTCCAGGACTAAGTAAGGATCTGTGTGCTGTTTGCTGTCTTCATCCCGTTCCCCATAAACACGGCCGCCTGATTTATCAAATAGACTTGCATTTAGGAAACAGATACGAGGGATTCAATTTATTTCCACAAATATCGAGAATCCACCGCTGGTGAGGCCGAGGATAAAAATGTTAAAACATAATCATCTTTCCTCTCACGGAAGAACAGCCCCATGGGTCAGTGCTTGAGAAACATACCTAGTTTTCAGGATGGTGTGGTATGTGCTCAGTTTCTATTTTTAAGTTGAAGTTTATGCTTCCTTTTGACAATTAAACGTCTTCCACTGTCCTTCACCATGATTTATAAAGTAAACAAGGAAATTAAATGCTGTAACTATACACCAAGCTAATGGTGATGTTTTAAAATGCAATTTTAGACTAGCCCAGCCGGGGTCTCTGAGGAAGTCCAAGAGAGGCAAGTGCCATCACCACCCCATCTTTAACAATCACTCTGAGAAAAGTGCAGGGGGCTACAGACACCCTTTGGGAAGTCAGAAAAATATACAAAGTGTCACCTTAAAAAAAGGCAGAGAAAGGGTAAGCTCCGGAGCCACTGGTAGAAACACGATGTCAATCCCTCCATTCCAGCTGTAACTCTATCACAAAAGTGTGTGCCCTTGGCTTTCACCCATTTGTGGACAGAATCATGGGTTTTTTACTTGTTTAGATCATAGAGACCACCATATATAGAACTTGGAGTTTACAGATAAAAGGAACTGAGGTTCAAAGAGCTGCAAAGTTTTACCCAAGATCAGGACCGGGCTGCTGACTCCTGACTCGTCCCAGTGTCCCAGGTGTAGTACTCCAGACATCCCGCCCCCAATTCCCCAAGCTGTGACTGTATCGTCTGTATCCTACTCTTGTTTTATTTCATGTAAAACAACTTTATCACTTCTTTTTCCTTTATTTTATAAATTCCCTTCTTTTTATATCACAGTTTGGTGACCTGCTTGCCATTGTGAAATAACATGGATTAAATATCATTCACCTCTACAAGTTTTTTAAAGGAGTGGGTCTGTCTCTGTGTGTCTCTCTCTCTTTCTCCCATTCTCAGTCTCTGCTCCTCACAATGGGAGGAAGCTGGGGCACACGACAGAGAAGGGGAGATGCCTCATGCTTCTTTAAGCCAAAGGGCCTAACAGACTAAAGGCAGCTGTCAAGCTAAAAGGTGATGTGTAGAGAGTTGAAGAGCAAGAACTGTATTTGTGAGGATTTCGGGCTTTCACTGAAGCAGCCAACACTGGAGATGACCTGGTTGTAGAAGTCCTCCTTGGACAGGTGTGCTGGCCAGTGAACTTGCAGAACATTTACGTGTGCTGGTCCAAAAACAGCTCCGAAGGACAGTAGCTAGAGTCTGTTTCTAGAGTGGGACCATGACTCACGACGACAAGCATGATATCAGAGATGAGAAAGGAGATGAAGCCATGGAGGGAAAAGGAGATTCTTTCTCACACATGTCCATATCCTCAATGCCTTGTAATTTACTGTGGCTTTTCAAGGTCATTCTCTTAGTCTGTTTTTACAACAAATGCATCAAGCATATGCTTTTATGCCCATGACATGGTTGAGATCATTTGACCAAAGAGAAGTAACTGCCAGGCATCTCCCTGGCAATTAGGGAGATGCAGAACAAACACTTATTTAATTGCTTAGTAGATGTTTATTGGTCACTGTGGTCAAGGCCTTGGAGAAATAAGATCAGACACAAGAGACAAAACGTCTACCCTTTTGAAACTTACAAGCCTGACTTCAGATCTGGAGCAGCCCAAGAAGAGTTGCCAATTAGAAAAATAAATAGCATTTTGAAAGTTGTGACCAACTTGAAGACTACCAAGGGAAGAACCAATTTAAAGCTAGGTATGTTTCACAGTGCTTTAAGTCTCTATCTAAATTGTGTATCATTAAATATAATTAGGAATCTAGTAAACATAATATTCTCACTTCTAAAAAAAATCTATTGTCATGGGGGAAAAAAAGCATGGCTCAGTAGAAATACTCTTCAATGTAGATGACGACAGTTTACGGGACCGAAGAGCCACACACAGGCCCCCTCACCCATCTGGAGGCAGTGTAACAGTGGTTGGATGTAGGGTGATAAAAATAGCATCTGAAGGACTAATCTTTCAAACCCAGACTTATAATTATGCAAACACTTCCTCAGGACATTAGTTCTTTCACTTAAAGAAAAAGATATTTTAAATATGTCCTTTGACTTCTGAAATGGCTTAAGGTGACTTAGCAGTTAAAACAAGTAGGAGAAATAACATTTAAGGTTATCTGAAAAGCCACATGAAAGAAAATATATTGGCACTTTCAAGCTCCTGAGTTGAAAAGATTATAGCACAGGGACAATTAATTTATTTTCTGGCAGCTAAGCTATGAAGAAAAACATTTTGAATTACATATTATAATAATAGAAATCTTACAAATTCATCTACAGAGAAAATTCTTTCTTGGTGTTAGCCCAAGAAAAAATTTAGCACGTACAATGGTATTTAAAGGACAAAAAAACAAAACAACCCAAAAATCATTCAGTGTACTTTACAACCAGAGTTTTACAAAAGATACAGAAACACTTCTCCTGGGTGATGAACAGATTGGCCCTCCCTAATGGCAGAGGGTGTAACATTAAATCATGACTCCAGACAGTAAATTTTTTATGAGCATGATATAATGGTGCCCAAACATTTATTTAGATGTCCTAAGTTAATGCTGGACTAGAATGTGGGGACTTGAGTTGAATGGCTAGTTAGCATGGCTTCTAAACTTCCTTTCTCAGATGGCAGCTCTTTTAAGCTAGCTCTGAAGAAGGACTGCAGATCTTTCCATTCTTTTTTTTTTTTTTTTTTAATTTTCAGCTTTATGGAGGTATACTTAATACACAAGAAGTTGCGCATATTTAATATATGCATTTGGAAGAGTTTGAGCTTACACTCATTCCATATACCATCAAGGGAATAAACGTGTCCATCACCTCCAAAAGCCTCCTGTCCTCTTGTTTTTCGCGTGTGAGGGGTAAGAATACTTAACATGAGATCCATCCTGCTACGTTTTTAAGTACACGACGCCGTATTGCAAACTATGGGTACTATATTGTACAGAAGGTCTCTAGCGTGCATTCATCTTACACAACTGTAACTCCACACTCATTGACCAACTCACCCTCATCCCCTCACAACCATCCTTCTAGTCTGCTTCTGTGAGCCTGGTTATCTTAGATTCCTGATTGAATTTTCCTCTGGGACTGACTCATTTCACTTAGCATTTAGCAAGCACTTGTTTTGCAACTATTCCATGATGTTTAGATAAAAAAAAAAAAAAAAAGGAGGTCATGTCAACTTTTTGACTCACACATTCCAAGCATGCTTTCAAGAATCAAAAGCCAATGGGATGGTGATAATATTCATATCATACTTCAGAGTTTTAGAAGTTTTGCTCACAAGGCAGACACATCATTGACCATGATTTGGTCATGTTCATATTGACAAAGATTGCTTATTGAAAGGGCTGTGATTGTTCCCCTTTTCGTCCTGTCTTTGCAATGTCACTTTGTAGCCCATCCCCTTAAGAGATGGGGTTGAGTTCCCTACTGCTTGGAACTGGCTGGCTTTGGGATTGGCTGTGACAAAAAGAGGTGTGATTAAAAAAATATGGTGAACATTTAAATTAAAAAAGATTACTGCAGTAAAAGGTGCATTGCCCCGAATCCCCTCTTAGAATACTTCTCACATTGAACACACTTACCTGTTGTTCTTGGGGCTTTTTGAAGCAGTTCTGCAAATCCTCTTTCATATGTGTCTTTAGGTACTCTGTCATGGCTGCCTCGATGTCCTGAATCGATTAAGGTCACACGTTGCTTCAAGTACGGTAATTTCTGTCAAATAAAAACATTACGGGGTGTTCTCATTCATCTTATTCACCAGATCTGGCAACTTGAGACTTCTGGCTCTTCCTCAAAGTCAAAATTATCACTAAAGGCAAATGTCTTGAATCAATTCACGTCCTTGAGGTGGCCACGGCAGCACAACTAAAGACACAAAAGAGGACTTCCAGAACTGCTTCGGAAAGTGGCAGGAACGATGGGAATACGTGTGTTCGAAGTGAGGGGGAGTATTTAGAGTGGAATTAATGGCACTGTGTCTTCTATTGTAATCATTTTTTACATTTAAACATTCACAGTATTTTTTGATCACACTTTGTATGCTATGATTCAAGAGACAGTGTGTTGGTTTCCAGCTGAGGCCTTGAGTGGTTTCCCACACTTCATTTGGATCTCTTGGAACCCTACTGATACCCAGTGAGAACAAACAGGGTCTCACCTGCTGGACAGACACCGGTCTCAGGCACCCCCTAAGCCAAACCACCGGTGGCTGGCCAACCTGCAGGAGCAGAGTTGCCTACATGGCCAGCAGCTGGCTGGAGATACAGAGGGAGCACAGCCAATGTGGGAACTGCTCAGCTGAATCCAGCCTAATTTGATGACCTGCTGAATTGTGAGCTAAATAAAGGTTATTGTTTTAAGCCGTTAGCTTTTGGGTGGTTTGTTTTCCACTAATTGCTAACTGATTGTATATTTTAAAACTACCAATAATGGCACCTTGTATTGGCACAGAACTTTATCATTTCAAAGGTATATATATGTATATATATACACACACACAAACACATATACATGTGTTTGTGTGTGTGTGTGTGTGTGTGTGTGTGTGTGTATTTAGATATGATCTCATTTGCCTCCATCCTGAATCTTCTTATTAAATAAGAAAACATGCTTTCAGTGTCCTTACAAGGTCGTGAGGGCTGGAACACAGTGGGCTCAATGGATGTGCCATCTCTCATTCTCTACTGCAGGGTTTCTCAACATTTTTACATTTCAATACTGCCCCAGAGAATTTTTTAGACATTTTCCCACTAATTGCTCCCCATAAAACGTTAATGCTACAAATACACTGTACAACTATTTCTCCACGACTATTTCTGTACAGTATATAAATCTGTGCTTTATACAGAGAGAGGATGACTTTTTCATCCCACAGGAACCAATTTTAACCCCCGTGGGAGAGTCTCTCATTTCATTATCAATGAGAACGCATGCTTTATTGGTATCCCGATATGTATCTCCTTTTCATGTTGCCCCTGGAACCATGAAATGATTTGCATCAGGTCACATAGCTTAAAAAGTTCAGGCCCCAAAGGTTAACCTGGGGCATTAGCGGCCAAGCCAGGCGCTCTTGGCGTTCTCTCAGAGCCTGGGTTCAAATGCGCATTTAATCTAAGGTTGGAGAAATTGAATCGTCTATCTTTACAACTCTGGGGTGAAAACCAACCAATTAAACTGCTTGTAGCTGTTATAGTGAAAGAGGGAAGAGCTCTATAAATGCTTAATAATCACGCTGACAGAACTGAAAGATGCTATTTGCTTCTCTGCGTATAGAGACGGCTCTTCAGAGGAAGAGAATTCATTCTCTGGAGCCTTCCGGCCTCTCACTTAAATTCACTCACACTACATTCCTTTAAGGATTTATAAGGCAGAAAAGAAAATAGCAGCGAGACCGATGAAAACATTTCCTTGATACAGGCATAAAACTCCGGGGACGGGAAGTGCAGAGGGGAGCCACAGACAGGAAAAGACTGGAGAAGATTAAATGTGTACGTGTCACTAATCACTATGTTCAACCTTTAGAAATGCTCTTTAGGAGGAAAGGCATTTGCAGAAAGACAGCGTATGAAGAAATGTGAGGCTGACCTGAGCCACCAAGTTCGCTGGACGAAACGTGATGGTTATTAAGCTCCAGCTGGCTGGCAGCCAAAGGCGGAGTGTGTCGATGTCCAGTCAATTTAACCTGACCTTGGTTAAAGAAGCAATTTTGCTTATGCAGAGGAGACAGGGGGCTTGCTAGGAGCTGAAATATGAAAGCACCTGGAAGCTTCTCTACATTTAGTTTCATCCTCAAGGACCCCAGCATCTGACTGATTGCTAAGCAATTGCCAACACGTTTCTAAACTAGGTTCTTCCTGGAGGTTCCTGGTTCTCTGTTTGAAGGGCCTGTTTTCATCCAGGTAAGAGGAGTTAAATGAGGAGAAGTGTCGTTTCTATCCCCACAGATTTTCAGCATCAAGAATGATGGATGTTTACGAGGAGGGAAAAGAGGGGAGGAGAGGGGAAGGGAGGGAAGCACCTCAGAAACCATCTAAAGGACTATTATTATTTTAAGGATGGGGAAACTGAGGCTTCAAAGCAGGAAGTGATTTTCCTCAAATTCACAGATGGAGCTAAAAAGTAGAGCATGTTCATCCAGGGCTCACCATCTCTCCTCCCCTTCAGAAGCAACCATCTGCTGCCATCTCACCTCTTGATTAATTCTTCCATAGTTACTTTAAGGAAACATGCTAACAAAAACTCTTCTAGAATAGGCTGACCAGACCTACTATTTTAAATGGGACAGGAAACAATGATACTGTCCCCTTTCAAATGGTGTGTGTGGTCAGCCTAGTCTCACGGAGCTAAATTCAAGGTGTCAGTAGGCTGACCATATGTACCATTTAAAACGGGTCAGGACCGTTGTTTTCTGTCCTGTTTAAAGTGATATGTCTGGTCAGCCTATTCTAGAATTACCTTTCGGTTCTTTTACATTTAGGTTGCTCTGCAAGACGAATCCTATCACCAGAGAGACCATGACAACCCCTCTCGGGTCCACTGTGATCACCTATTTAAGCTCAGAGATCATTCAGGACAGGCATCACCTGTCTGTCTTCTGTTGCCATTGGGTCTGAAAAGCATGTCAGCCCACTGAAGAGGCAAGCCCCCGGCTTACTGACCACTCTTTTTTCCCACCCTCTTAGAGTAAATCCCCTTTTCAAACAGCAGTCTGGTATCAGCTGCTCTGTCAAAATATCTTCCCTCCACACGGTTTCTCACTGTTGCCGAGTGCATACAGTATATTGGACCCACTGGACTTTCCCACTGTGTGTGATTTGTTGATTATGGAGTCTCTCTTTCCTGCCTCTCTCTCATCTTCCTGTGCCATCCTCCTTGTCCTTGATAGCCTTCTTGGCTCTCTGAAACATTTAGCTTGGTGATTTCATGAGGCTTCCTTGCTTAGTGCAGTCTGCACGTCCTCCTACCCTCCCTGCACTCCCTCACCCGTAAGCACTGGCCGCTTGCTTCTCTCGATTCACTTGGGAGTTCACTAGCATGGATGGAGCCTGAAGAATTCCCATAAAACACTGCCTTCGTGTTTGCTATGGCATAGCTGCATTGGATGATCCCTAACCCCCATCCCCACCCACTTAGCCAGAGCCCCTGCTAGTTCTGGCATTGTTATTCACCTGCTGTGAAACATTAGGAAACTCCTTCCTTCATTGGCCCCAAGTATACTCACTTATCAATTGAGGAGACATGCTTAGGTATTCATTCATTCATTCATTCATTCATGCAGTGACCCAGCACATATATACTGAACCCTTAGAGTTCACTAGGAAGCTTATTGAAGTCAGTTTAAAAGATCTTGAGGGCGCCTTCATAGAGAGGTCATATGGGGTCACCTCCCTACCTATTCCTGCAGAAGCCCAGTGACTGCTTCTAGACAGGAAGCAGAGAGTCCTAGGTAGAGCCGATGGGGTGTGGGAGCACCTCTGATCTGCAAAAATAAGCCAGAGTTGGCGGTATGGCTCGCGGAAGGGGAAATCGAGTGGGAAAAGGACAGAATGAAGTAGCAGCAGATCTAGTTTTGCAGGAGTTCTTCCCACAGCCGAGGGAGGTGGCATCCTGTGGTTGAAAATAGAGAGCAGGACAGAAATAGCAGCACCTGCTGAAATCTGCAGTCTCACAACCTGAGCTCCCGGGCGAGGTGTGCCTGCAGGTGATCGCGTGCCACCGGGAATTGGGGAAGCTCGAGTCTGGCCCTTAACATTGTTTTAATTACTGGGGCGCCTGCAGCCACGTGCCTCTTCCTCCCCTCCCCATCACAGAGGAGGTGTCAGTTTTTCCATCAGACACCTGGGGCACAGCTGGACTTTGGCCTGGACAGGACTTTGAGCTTTTGTGGGTCTGTTTCCCCCTCTATAGAATCAAAGAGTTGGGCTTGAAAATTCACTTACATTCTAACAGGCTCTTTCCTTCGTTCATCCGGGGGTTATACACGCAATCCCTTCCCGTGGGTCTCCTTCCTGGGTGACTCAGGAAAGGCAATGGTTTGGTCAGAGAACTACCGTATTTTGCCATGTATAACGCACACGGTTTTTGCCCAAATACGCAAGGGAAAAATAAGGATGTGGATTACGCATGGGTAGTACTAATTCTGTATGTATGTAAATGTTTTTAGTTCTTTTATTTATGCTTATGTATTAAAAGTGTAACTCTAGACATCAATGATGATATCCGTATGCAAAATAATACCCTGGAATAATAGGTTTTCCCATTGATAAATAAAAACATTTTATACATAGAATTTTTTGTACCTTGTATCTGTTCTTGTGTTTTTCTGTGTTTTGTTTGTTTGTTTGTTTGTTTTTGGGGGGGGTAGTTCCCTGGCTGGGAATCGAACCCAGGTCGCAGCATTGAGAGCACCAAAGCCTTAGCCACTACACCACCAGGGAACCCCTCCTCTCGTGTTTTGTAATTATTTATTATGTAAAAATCTCTTGTACCATAATGTTAAAAAACAAATGCTAAAATTCCTTTACAATACAAAAAATAAATACCTAAATATAAACAAATAAGAATTTGAATTAAAAAAATTAACATGAAAGATTTTTTTCCCCTGAAAGGTGGGGCCAAAAACATGGGTGCGCATTATACACGGCAAAATACGGTACGCCGCTGCCGTCCTTTCTCTGGCGGGCACTTCCTTTCCCAAGGACTACCCTCCGCCTTCTTCGCCTTTACTCTTTCCTCTCCTGCAAGCTTCTCGGTCTCTCCTCTTCAGTAGGTCTCCTCCCCCGCCCCACCCCTCTCTGCTCTTTACTCACACCACATCCTGTCCGCATCCTTCTCTTCCCTACCCTGCTCTCCGCCCTTCAGCAGCCCCGTGCAGGGAGAGCCCACCGTCTTGGACGTGAGGTGGACGTGAGTGGATTGACGTCCTGTGGTCTTGAGGAAATTGCCTAAACCTTAAATACACAATATACTCATGTTCAAAGTGGGTCAAAAAAGAGCACATGGCGACAAGTTCATGAACTCAATTGACAGATTTTGAGCATGACAGCTCTGATGGCCGTTCCAGAAAAAGAGTTCCAAAACTGCTCTGAAGGGTGGACTAGGTGCTGGCATTGGTGCACAGCTTCCCAAGGGGAGTGCTTCGAAGGTGACTGTAGTGATATTCAGCAGTGAGGTGTGTGGCACGTTTTCTAGGATGAGTTCACAAAATTAATTATCTGACCTCATACGTCATTTCATTATCTACATCAATAACAAAGGCAACAAAAAATGTCATTTCGCCTACTTTTCTGTCTTTTCATGTCCCCAGTCTCTAGTGCAACACTCAGTTTCTCCCAGATGATGGTAAGTGTCCCATTACATGTATTCATAACCTCCTGAATGTCCCTCTCCATAGTTCCTATCACACTGGTTTATAACGACACGTTAGAGCTTCCTTCTGTGTTCCCCACTAGCAGCAGAGGCCCCATCTTGTTCACCACGATGTCGCTAGGGCCCAGGACAGTGCCATACATGGTAAGTACCAGGGCCTCACCTGTGATGGTCTAGGCACAGCCAGTGAGGCACCTGCTAGATCATCACAGGCGAGGAGACCTCAGAGTTGTGCCTCTGCAACAGAAACTCAGTAAAAACGTACTGAATGGCTTCGTGCCTTAATTCTCTCTCCCCGTCCCCTACACGTTCTCAGTCACACCAGTCTTTCCTTGGTTGGCTCTCCCCTCTCTCCCTCTCTTTCATGAACTCCTGTCTTCATCCATGATTTTCACTACCCGATTCTGTCCCTTTAAGAGCATCCTTCCCCTGCTCCTTTCTGTATTTCTCTTTCATTCTCTCACTACGCAGCTTTACCTGGAACCCTTCCTGGCCCTTGCTCTATCTACTTGCTTGAATCTAGCAAATTTTCTTCTCTCTGCCTCTTCCTTTATTGATTTCTACGTAGGTTATTTTGTCCACGAAGGAAAAGGATTTCTTTGATACGCCAAAGGATCAGACCAGGCACAAAGCCACGGACGGCTTTTGTTTGATGTGGACAATTTTATTCCCATTCAATTCCCTGGGTTTTCAAACAGCTGCCGATCTCTGAACTCAAAACATCTGAGCCTGTTCGTCTTCCCGCTCCTGAAAGTGCACGAGCATTTTTTTAAAGCCTTTAACAACCTGTCCGGTACCTCACTGAACAGAGGTTACATCATTAGTAGGGCCCTGAGTTCAGCCTGAAAAGGTAAAATTGTTACATTAAGAACAGATCTACGGACTTGTCTTTAAGTGAAAGAGAAGCTAAAAACCAAACTACTTCCTTCTTCCTGTCACAGGGTTAGTACACCTTCCACTTTCTAAGGTCAAAACCTTTTTGAACACTTAGACCTATCATTTGAGCTACATTCACCGTGAGCCATGCAATCCTTTTTCGATAAGGAGAAACTCCAAAAACACAATTGCCTTAGAGAATTTTACACTTAGAAAATGTATCAAATAGGACACGGGTGGCTTCACAGATTCTAAAAACTGATACGCAAGTTTGTCTGGACCATTTTTAGACTATGGGGTAGGCCATATCTTGGAGACTATCTCTTTTGTTTGGTATTTCCTCACCCCAAGTTTTTCTGACCCTGCAGAGGTTTATCACATATGAGTTAGCATGTAAGATTTGTAAAGTATGATACTGGACACAATATTTATTTTGTGTAAAAGGGGTTAAATTCAAGAAGATGAAGTGTAGATGCTTGGAAAGACCCAGGCTCTGGAGACATCATCTCTGCCTGGGGAAGCAGAGATGCTGAGCTGGCTGAGGTCAGGCAAAGAAGGACAAAGGACCATCTTGGATATAAGAAACGTCCGGTGTTCGGTAGAAGGCTAAACTGCTGCTGCAATTTTCCTGGAGAAAAATTTAGCACTATCTGACAAAATTTTAAAATGCAGCTATGACCTACCCAGCATCCACACCCATCTTGTTCATTGGTAGAATGTATTCTACAAATACCGGGTCCGGCAGAAGTAACGCCCAGATGTGAGTTATGATTTTATTACAACATCGTAACCAAACATGCTTATGATTCTGTAATAAAAAGATTTGACGTAGTTTACCAAATCACAAAAAAGAGGCATTATTTGTGTAACCATAAGCATGTCTGGTTATGATGTTGTAATGAAATCATAACTCAGGTCCAGGCATTACTGCTGCTGGACCTGTGTATTGGCACATGTAAGAAAAGATGTGCAGACAAGGTGAACATGGAAGCATTGTTGAAAGTGAGAAAAATGACTGGATTTCACACTACCAAATGTCCATCAGTAGAAGAAATTCTACTACACACATGCCTTGAAATATCTTACAGCTGCTAAAAAGAATAAGCTTTTATGTCCCAGTTTGGCAAATCTTTCTGATAGAAGACTAAGTATTAATATCATGCAGTGTGCAGTACCATTGTGGTGCTTATTGATGTGTCACCTTGGCTAGTCTGAACTGTGGCCCCTAGGCTACCTTTATGACTATGTGTTTGGTTAGGGAGAACTAAGGGGATAGTCTCTCAAGAAAGTTGGGGGGCAGAAAGAATGCTGTGGTGTTTTGTAGCATTCCAAATCTTCTCCTGGTTATTCAAGCAAACACTCATACCAATGCTGCTGTGAAGGGATTTCACAAATGTGACTCAAATCCCTAATCAGCTGACTTTTAGTTAATCAAAGGGGAGGTTTCCCAGGGTGGGCCTGTTTTAATCAGTGGAAGGCCTTTAGACATAGACAGATACTCCCAACAGCCCCTGGGTCTACAGTTGCTCTCTGTTCTCCTTCCTGACCATGCTGGGTGCCCTGAGAGTTTCAGCTCCTGACTGTGGGGTTCCAGTGTGCTTGTGACATTCCTTTCCTGACTGCCTATTCTACAGATTTTGGATGTATTTAGCCAGCCTCCGCTATTGCCTAATATTTCACAAAATAAATCCCTCCATATGCATATGTGTGTGTGTGTGTGTGTGTGTGTGTGTGATACAGGCTCTCCTTTTTTGGTAAAACCCTGACTAATCCACTTTTAGTATAATAACATGAAATTAAAAAAAACAACTATGATTTAGATCTCGAATAGGAAACAGAAATCATTAACAGTGGTTGTCTCTGGAGGGGATCTGTGGGATCAGGAGACAAACAATGTTGGGAGGAGACGTATTCCTACAATGAAATGGGCACTCTTGTGATCATGCTTAATTTGAACACAATCTTTGGAACGGCTGCAAAGGCGTGTGCATATCCAGTAATACCTTTCCTCTCTGGGGGAAGACTCTCATGAGAACAACTGACTGATCCCTTGATTAACTGTGTTCTGCCACTGACACACAGACCTTATTTTATCCATAACTTCCATATATTCAACACATATTCATTGACTGTCAAAAAGTATGAGCTACTAAGTTGCTACCTGGGAACATGAGGATAAAAAAAGGAAAATTTTAAGAGTTTTATTGACCATATTGGCTGTCTTTGGAGCCACTGAGATGACCAATGTAATATCCATCATCTCAGTGGCTCCAAAGTTGTGGCCTGGTTATCAATAACAAAGAAATCCAATGTAGAGTCCAAAGAAGGTCATTTCTATACCCACCTGCAAATCTGCCTACTGACTCTGGGCAGGTCATCCCGCCACTGCACATGGGCGTATACTCTGAGAGCTACCTGGATTGCGGTCACATGCTCTCATATAAAAATAATCCACTGAGACACTCATTTTGCTAAAGAGAAAAAGAAAGGAGCAAGCGTGCCCAATGCACTAAAGCCTGATCTACTTTTTATTATGTTTAATTTAATCCTAATTCTTTGTGCCCCTGAGGAACAAAGAAAACTTCCCTTCATTCCTCTTCCTTCTTATATCTGGATAGCCTAATATCACTGCTATCAACATGATAATATTATGAATGATAATTTTAGCTGTTAATTGAGAACTTACTCTGTGCTATATATAGTGTTCTAAGTCTTTTATGTGGATGGGTCCACTTCACCTTAACAAAACCCCTACAAAGTAGGTTAATGTCATCATTCCCATTTTTCTAGCTAAGGAACTAAGGTTTACAGAAGGTATTAAATGTGCTTATGCCACACAGTGTGTGGGTCCATTGTCACAGAGCATGCTACTCTACTAATCACATGTGTTGGGCAAAGGGGAACAAGGATGAAGAAGATCCAGCCTCGGGAGTTCCCTGATGGTGTAGTGGCTTGAGGCTTTGGCGCTGGCGCTGTCAGCGCTGTGGCCTGGGTTCGATTCCCAGTCAGGGAGCTACCCACATACCAAAAAAGCAAAAAAAAAAAAAAAAAAAGATCCAGCCTCTGCCCTTGAAGACAAGTGGAAGGCAGTGAGTGTAAACAATGAGTTGTAATTCAAGACAAGATGGCACAAGGGTTCCAAGAGCCATGCAAGCAAAGGGAAACAGAACAGTGAAGTTCAGTCTCCTGTTGACCTTGTATGTCAGAAGTCACATGTGCTTACAACAAAGCTGGCATTGTTCAAAACAGATGTCCTCTTGGCAAACACTCTTCGAGTCAGTCTATAAATTACATCGCACGCATGCCTACACATACACAAGCAAGCACATGGCTTTGGAATCTCCTCACCCTCACATTTCTGTACTAGGATCACTTTTATTTCCCTAGTCCCTGGCTCACACTGCATAGCTGCTGAATGAACATTAATAAAAAGCTTGGTATATTATAAATAGTAGGGATTTCGAATTCCATAAGATGTGAATTCAAATGCTACTCAATGGGTAAGTTACTTAACTCTCTAGTACTTAGAATCCTTTTCTGTAAAAAGGGACTTTATAGTGACACACAATCCTTATGAGATTATTTTGATGATGACATGAGAAATGAAAGAAAAGACAGACAGACAGATAGAAAGAAAGAAAGAAAGAAAAAGAAAGGAATGATTAGCATCATGCCTGGCACGTAGTAAGTGCCTAATAAACAGGTGCTATAATTAGGTTCTTAAAAAAATGACCCAAAAGCATTCTGAAGGATTAAACCAATACAGTCCCCCTAAAAAGATGACTTTGTAAAACATCACTCCATTACATGGATGAACACACACACACACACACATACACACACACACACACATACATATATGTTAAATACCAAGTCATGTTTCTTTAAGATTGTATGCTCTAAAGAGAAAAATATATGGACTATCTAAATTTGGAATAAAAGCATAGGAATTCCCTCCTACTTGAGAGAGAGAGTGGAGTGGTCTAGCAAATGATATGTTAGTAAATGGAACCACGTAACAAACCTGAACTAATCCAAGCTTTCTCTATACCCAGGGGTGGCAAGACTGGATTTCACTTTATCAGACCCTGGAAATCCAGCACTGACAAGTTTATTCCTACCTTCAACAAGCCATACCATGCTTCTAGCAGTGGGTGTCGTATTTCTTTGACCCTCTTGCTCAAAAACTGATACTGAAGGGGGCTGTCAGGTTATCAGCAGATGGCTTGTGAATTGGGGATGAGGAACATACATCCACTTAAAAATCAACTTGGTTTCCTAGCAATTTTGTCTCTGCCTGGCCCTCCCAGATGCAAGCTGCAGTGTGGAAGCTGCTTGAACACGGTGGCTCTTCTAGAACCAAGCTATAATTTTCAGGCTAATGGAAGACGTATTGGCAAAAGTTGACATTAAGTGGACCTAATTGCACTGTAACTGCTAAATAACTAAGAAGTAACTACCCTGTAATTTATGGTTCAGTGTGGACTACTCAGTAACTTTGGAGCTCTTCAAATAGCAAGGAGTTCAGTGATGCATGAGCTGCCCAACTTGCCACCGATTCAGGAGGCCCTAAAATGAAAGACTGGGCATTGCACAAACATGCAAGGATGCAGTTTACAAAGGCCACCTGCCCTACTTTGTGAATGATGGCTTCACTCCAATGCTTGGCGGGTGAGAAATGTGCCTGGCAGAGTCTCAGCTTGTAGGTCCATTGTAGGTAGAAATCCCAAACCTAGTGCATATTTAAGGAGTGTATCTTTTATGCTATGATTCTGCTAATGGATGGACATACTACCATGGACAAAATAAACTAAAGGAGAAAGGAAGGGCAAGTGATGAGGCATAAAGAACATCACTCTCCTATGGATGACTGCTCTCATGTCTAGTTAGGCAATGTATGGATTACAGTCCTTCCAAATCAGCTCTTGAGCCATAAACTTAAAACAGGACTCCATTAATACTCCATTAACTATTGTGATAACCTTCTAACTGGTATCCATGTCACCCCTTTCCTGTCCCACCTGTGTCCCCAGTCTTGATCCCCATGGTTATCACTTATCTTCTAAAAACAAAAATGTGCTCAGACCACTTCCCTTGCTTAAACTCCTTAAATGCACTCCTGTTTTCTAAAACAGTATTTTGATAAAGCTGTGATCCATGCAGCATGAGCCACAGAGATACATTTCTAAAAGAAACATATTTATCTGGTTAAGTACATTTTAGAAATGCTAAATATTGTAGAAAGTCACATCTTAAGGTTCTAAGACATCTTATAGCAAAGGGTCTTGGTTTAACTTTGGTTAAGTTAGTTTGGCTCAATCTTTGAGCACAGTGTGTGTGTGTGTGTGTGTGTGTGTGTGTGTGTGTGTGGGTGTGTGGGTGGGTGGGTGTGTAGTACCTGTCATTACTCTCCCATGGTCCTGTGTACTCTAGCATTCCTTGGAAAGCACTTTTGAGAAATACTGGCCCCCAATTTAGATCTTAGCTCTTTAGTATACATCCTTTTGTAATGACTTGACTTGTAACCATTCTTATAGACAATCCACAACAGCGTCTCCATGAACCTTTCTCCATCCCACCCTACCAAATGGAGTTATTCCTTTAGGTTATTAGAGTGGTCTGTTCTGGACATATGCACATTATTTTGCAATTGTTTGTCCTCTTGATATAAAGCCAGAATTTCCAATTTTGAACCTACTAAGGCTTTGTTGTAGGGGCTCTCCGATGCACTGAATGATAGTAAGCAGTATCCTGGCCTTTATCACTAGATCTCAGGGGCACCAATGCCACCTGGGCACCCTCAGTTATGATAATAAAAATATCCCTTGATATTACCAAATGTCCTCTGGGACATAAAGTCACCCCTGTTCAGAACCGCTGACTTAAGCTGTGTGGTACTCGAAGTTAGAAGTTTCATCTCGCTCACTAGTGTATGTCCACACCTAATACCCATGGCACTACACATAGATACTGGTATCTCCTTCATTTTGTACAATTTGTGTGTTTCAACATGGCTTTCAAATGGATCCAGGGAATCAAAAAAATGGACAGAAAAAGAATGTAATGCAAGAGATTTAGTGCGATAAATGATAACGTTTTACTTATAATTAAATCAAAAGACATGTGTGTCTAAGATGATAAAAGGAAGCTATTGGAGAATGTATACCCCCAACTCCCATTTATTTTCCATAAAAACAATAAGAAGAAAAAGTTTCCATGCCAGTGAGAATTATGGAGTTGCAGTTTATTAATTCATATGCAGTGTGTTGATTCAGAATGGTTCAACCTGAACTGAGCTGGAGTCTCCTTTGGTGCTCAGCTGTGAAGAAAAAGTTTTGCTGTGGAAATCAAGAGTGTGCACTTTGCAGAGGAAGAGGAGTACAGAGAGAGTGCACACAGAGCAATGCTTAGCTCTTTTAGGCTGCATCCCCATTTACTTCTGATATGCTTTACCCATATCAACCCTCTTTTGAGGCAGTGCCTTCTAATCAGAAATTGTAAAAGCAGCCCTTGCTGCAGCAGGTAATATATAAATGTATCCTCAGGAATAAGGATTGGTAAACTTTGGCTGTAGCACCAAATATGGCTCTCTGTCTGTTTTTCTTAAATAAAGTTTCCTTGGCACACAGCCATGCTCATTTATTTACGTATTATCTATGGCAGCTTTCACACTGAACAGCAAAGTCGAGGAGCTTTGATACAGACTGTATGGACTGCGAAGTCCAAACTATGTACTCTCTGTCCCTTGAGAAAAAAAGTTTGCTGAAATCGGCTCCAGAGGGAAATAAATGTAACATACAGCCTACTACATGCCGTGCACCTCATCCATGGTATTTTCATCATTTTATAAAAATTTTCTTCAATGACTTCTAGTTGCCAGGAAGTGTTTCAGATGCAGCAATAATTAGTAAGACACAGTTGCTGCCAACTTACGGTATGGAGGTAGGTGACAGGGAGGACACTTACTAATGTGACATGTACAATGCTGTGGACTCACATAGTTGGGATAACCAATTGATGGAGCATGGAACACAAGACAACTTTGAGATAAATATGACTATCCTCCTTTTGACAACAAAGAAACTGAGACTCAGAGGAGTTGAGAAACTTGCTCAAAGCCTAGTACCTAATGAGCATCAAAGCATTGTTTAAAAAATAGGTGAGGGCTGTCTGGAAAAAATCCAGCCACAAATGCCTCTATTTTTCGTATCACGTGGCTGGATACTTTCCGGACAGCCCTCAAATTTCTAACTAGACTTCTATGCTAGTTGCCCAGCTAGCACTGTGCCTTCAGAGTTTTTCTCAGAATGGTCATCTCTCCAGGGTCTTACCTCTCATCTTTCCTGCCTTGTCCTATTCTCTGGCTTTGGGAAAATTTTCATAATTCCAACCTTCTTGCTGGCATGCTACCATTCCTCAGCTCCATTTTCTCTTTGGACCTGTGCCTTCCTAGTGCCTCACCCACCTGCTTTCGTTCTCATCAATATCTCATGCGCCTTGATAGGAAGTTTCTCATGATCCCTGGCTCTGTTCTGACTACATTATTTCTGCTCTCAGAATTTTCCTCAGTATCCCTGAGCAGAAGAATTCACATTCCCCATCAGTCAATCACCTTGGATCTCATGATAAACAAACATTGAGCGACTTCAGTCAATTTATCATTGGGATGCAGACGGATACTGCTGCTTATCAGTCCTGCTGATTTCTTTAGCGATTCCACAATGATTGATACACTAAAAGCATTACAAGGAAGCTGCTTGGGCGTGAAATCAGTAAACCTGTGTTTAGGTCCTTCTTCTACCACTGAGTGTCATTTTCTCATTCGTAATTTTCCAATAATTATAGGTATCTTAAAGACTTACTGTGAAGTTAAAATGAGCCAAGTTTTGTGATGGCACTTTGTGTAAATACAGGTAATTGTGCATGTAGGTATGGGGTGATGGCACTGTTAATTTTACTACCAGGTATTACGTAAAAGTATTGAAGCTGCCATGCTAATTATGTAATATTACAATATGATAAAGAGGAAAAATAACTTTTAATGGAAAGTTAGAAGCAAAATATGAATACCAAGTACTATTTTTAGGAGAAAACAGAAGCAGAGCATAATTTGGAAGAGCTAAGAGACACAAGGGTAGGTGAATTCTAACCTATGGAAAACCAGTGACAAAGGAGAACACAGACACCCATGGCCAACTCTCTCCTGAGGACCTGAAAACAGCTTCTCCAATTCAAAGGGACTAAATGTTTCCTCTTAATGAATATTTTATTGTTTATAATAGCTAATGTGTTTTACAAATACAGCAGTCCACCTATACCTGTGCTTTTGCTTTCCATGAGTTCAATGACCTGTGGTCAACAATGGTCTGAAAATATTAAATGGAAAGTTCCAGAAATAAACAATTCAGAAGTTTTAAATTGTGCATCGTTCTGCATGGCATGATGAAACCTTGGGCTGTGCCACTCCATTCTGCCCAGAACATGAATCCTCCCTTTGTCCAGGACACCCACACTGTATACATTACCCACCCAGGAGTCACTTAGCAGCCATCTTGGTCATCAGACCAGTTGTTGGGGTATCACAGTGCTTATGTTCAGGTAGCCCTTATTTTACTTAATTATGGCCCCAAAGCCATTCACATAACTTTTAGTACAGTATATTGTCATAATTTTTAAAATCAATTCGTATTGTTTGTTACACGGCATAATCTAGCCCATTCTGACTAACAAATCTAGCAAATTATAGCTCAAGCCAGACAATTAAAAGCCTCCCTGGCAGAGGAGTAGACTGTGGAAAGAGTAGAAGAAGAAAGCAGTCTTGCTTACTGACTCCCTAATTTCCTAAAACTTTGGTTAATACAGATGATTGACATGGCTCAGAGCTTATGCCTATGTCTTCTTAGTTAGTACATTGCTGTTTGTAGTACAAAATCCTACTTAGACATCTTAGTAAAGACAATGACAAGCAAAAGGGAGGGAATAAAAATAGAATGGAGAAAATAAGTTAACGGGGGGAATTTTAAGGCCGACCGCTACGTGGGGTGGTTTTCAGTTTCATGTGTCGTATTTGGCAGTCACAGGTAGCGCTGTAACTGAAGCTGGATTTTTGTAACAAAGGGAAATACAACCAATGCTATAAAAATGCACCTGCCCCTCTTGCCATGAAAGGAAAAGAAACCAGACTGACTAATTCAAAGCTCTTTTTTGGATTTAACATCCTGGTTCAGTTTTTAATTTAAATTGGGACAAGGGTCAAGAAGAATGTTGCATTTTCATCTTCTTTTGAAGTTCTCCTGAGAAAAACCTGCCGTTTTAAAGGAAGGTAAAGCACACACACCTGAAGCATAAAGAGAGACTCATTACCTACAGGAATAAGCACAGATAGGGCCGGGAAAACAAAGACTGGGTTTCGGTGTTAAAACTAAACAGGCAATGAAACAACTCTCACTCGAATGCGTTTTCCAGATGTGAAGAGTAAACGACAGTGGGAGCTTGCAGAAATTCGAGCCAATTTATCACTAATGATACAGAGTGATGGAGAAGGGTCTAACGCTTCCTGAACACCTACTATGGGGCAGGAATTACACTACATGCCTGTGAGCCTCATTGCCCCAAAACTTTTATAAAACACTTGCTATTTGATGGACATCGGCTAGGAATCATACATGGATCATCTCATTTAATCTTAACTACAACTCTGAGCAGGTTATCTCTGTTTTCAAGGGAAGAAGGATGAAGGAAGCTCAGAAAAGGGAAGTTAAGTGAACAGTAACAGCCAGCCCGTCCAGCAGCCAATGACTTGGGAATGTTAAGATTTGAGTCCTCATCTGGTTGGCATCAAAACCCAGGCTTTTCCATCATGCCCAATGGTGCCCTGGAGGGTTTCCAGTCTCTTGCCCTGCACAGTGTAGAGTTCTCCCACAGCATCTGTCCACTAATGTACCACTAACACCAGGGCCAAGCATTTCTCATGAAAAGCTGCATTCTACGGGACCTTTTCCCTTGAGTTGGAATGGAATTAACTTCCTTGCAACTTTCAACTCATTGCTACTAATGGAGTCTTCTAAAACAACACAGAACAATAGTCATTTCTAGATGGGAAATAGCAATTTAGTTGCTATTCAATCTTCACTAGGATATTTCCTGACCCCTTTAATCATTAGTTCAATGTTCCTTTAAATGTGGCGGCTGTAAAGGGACCCCTCTGTGTTTTGTATAGAGAAATGTGCCCATTTAGTGCTTCATCATTCCCTGAGTGCAGCATTCAGAATTTAAAGTTTCACTCGAAAATTCATAAAACAAATTCTCTACCATTTAAGACTTCTCTGTTTACAATCATTTGCATTTCCCAATTGCTGCAGAAGTGATAGAAGCTGCACTAGAAAAAAAATGACATTTCACTGACACACAGTGGACAATAAAATGACATAATTACGTCCAACTGCATGAATATTTTAGAACTATGCCCAGAGAATTTAAATAAATGCCTTAAAATTCTGCAACTGCAGCAAGGTTTTGGTTTTCCTAGTTCCCTCTACCTCTTCTCTTGGTTTTTTAAAGGAATTTTGTCAGTAGAATCATGAGGGCGATTCCTTATATTTTGTCATCTATCCTGTTTCTTTTCTTCTCTAAGGAGCTCAATGCATTTAACTCTTTGACACTCATGGATTACTTATGAAACAATTTTTGACTTATAAATGTATAGATTTCCAGTTAGAGAAAGCAAAATTATTATTTAAGAGGTATACACAAATACAGGGACTTCCCTTTTAAACAAAATAATTTTTACTCTCACTGCATATCACATGACCATTGTAACTAACTTAAGGGGCATATTGATACCTTCAGCTCTTTTGCAGAGGGTATGTCATGTAGAAGACCCTCAATAAATCGGATAATTTACAAATTTATGGGGATTTCAATCCGCTATAGAAAAGATCCTTGCAAAATGGGCATCATCAGTAACTGCTGAATGGCTCTCCATTGTTCCTCTAATGCAATTTTAAAAAATTTTGGCAATGGGTAAGAGGTCTAGGATGAATTGGCCTCTGCCTATGTCTTCACCCCAACCACTCTCACTCTTGTTCCTGCCACATCACCCCCATTGGCTCTATTTCAAATTTCCAAATGAGTTGACCTTTGGCACATCAGAGGCTTTGCAGATGACTAATCTCTGCTTGGAATGCTTCTTTCCCCTACTCAGTTAACTTCCTCACTCATAAATTCTCACTTAAATGTCACTCTCCTAGAGACACCTTCCTTGTGTATCGCCAGCACAACACTGAGAGCTCAGCAGGTCCTCAATAACAATACGCTGAATTATTAAACAACTACCACCCACAATGTGCAATATCTTTTCTAGGTTAAGTGAGAAACAAAAAAATAAGACATGCATTTGAAGAAGCTTTGCATGAAGGTAGAAATTTTAAAAAAAAGATCTTGTCTTGTTTTGATGAAATAATTCTAATTATTGGGTGTATTCATATAATTCTCTTTTTGAGAAGAGGAGTTAGCTTATCCTTTTATGAAATCTTAGTATAAAGGATGAAGTTTGGGATACATGTCAGCAAGCATGAGAATACACTCCCCTTATGCAAGACATCTGGAGTACGTCTGAGTTTATGACTAAATTCTTAACCAACTGCGGCTGGTGCTTGGCACGGCACCATGGTGGGATGGTGGGGTCTATTTCCATGATCTCACTTAATGAACAAGGAAACAAAGAAGTCATTATGTGAGTGTTCATGCACTTTATCAAAGAGATGGGACATGGAGGAGCCAGATAGGATGCAATTCTGCTGAATTTTTGTCTCTGGACTTCATTACATAGAAATTACTCAAGGGGAGGGCAGTGCTGTGGTGACTGACAGCAGCAAAGGAGATACGTGTTGCAAGCAGGCTTGTCTTCGTGGTGGGACTGGCCATGACTTCAAAGAATGGCTGTAGGTTGTACATCCACGGATGTAGGTTCAGATGATGCTAGCTCATATAGATCAACCAATAGACCTCCACCTTATCCCTGAAAGTGAAGGTCACTGTATAGTTGCAGGGAAAGCATATGTGGAGTGAGACCACATGAAGTCATCCCATGACTGAGCCAGGGTAGGTAAGTTATACTGAACAATACACAATCACCAAGGTTAAGAGTCTGAAAATAACAGAAATTTATTGCCCTTTCACACTGCATGTCCGTTTCAGGTCAGCAGCGTGCTCTGCTCATTATAGTCATGTAGAGACCTTGGCTGGAGGGCACATGCCTACATATGTTTCCAGGATTACCCCAACACTTCAGTGCCTGACACCACCATGATAATTAGATGCTCCCACCTCAAATGACATATACATGTCTGTTCACGTGTGTGTGTGTGTGTGTGTGTGTGTGTGTGTGTGTATGTGGGTAGGGGGGTGGTCTCACTGAGTTACATGACCATGCCTAACTTGAAACGGTAGGGAAGTACGATCTGCCACATGCCAAGAAGGAAGAAAATCTGAAATACTGTTTTTAACAGACTTAATAAGACTATAGATGTAAAACCTTCCAATGGCAAATCCTTCCTTCTTTCTTTTTCCTGACTGTAAAGCATATTCATTCTTGAACCAAGAGACATAACTCAAGAGCTCAACTCAAAGACTCAGACACTGTGATCAACTTAATGTCCAGATCCCCAAGTGGTTGGTTCCCTGTTGCTTCTTCAAGTCTAGAGATAGTTCCTTTGAGTTCAAAGATGTGGACCAAAAAAAAAAAAAAAAGGGAACTAAAAAGACATGTTATCAGCCAATACACAATAGAAGAACAGGCACAGAATTCCCATGATAAACACCCCCAATCATAAATGAAGGAGGCACAATAGTTGTTCCATTGCAATTCTGAAATCCTACTGGGGAGACATGACGAGGTTCTCTCTGAGCCTGGAAGATGTTCTCAGATTAATGTCATGTCCTTTTCTGCTCCCTGGGTGGGATCCCATTCTTTTGTTTCCTGTGCTCCATGGTCCTCTCGTGGTTTATTTCCTGATAATGAAAATGGGATTCTCCCATTTCCATTGACTTCCTTTGGCCACATCAAAAAAATGGACATTAAAAAATATGCCCTATTTGGTAGCTGAGCATCTTTCTCAGTCTTTTTCCTGCTTAGATTTTTGAGAGCCCTAGTGTTATTTTAAATCTCAGAAAGTCATAGACTGTTTGTGATTTATTTGCAGTGCCACTCAAAATGTTAATAGCCTTCATATCTCTTTGAATCCAATCATTTCTGTATGCCAATACCACTCTCACAGTTCTTTTCTAGATGTATTTCTTAGATTTGCTGTCTGTTTGCTTGTCTCTCCTCTCCCTCCACCACTGCCACCTTAATTACAACAAATTTAAGTAGTAAGGCTTCCGTGGCTGAGTCAAGATTGTAGTCTTTTTCTCCCCCAAGCCATTTTGTGCAATTGAATGCATTGACTGGATACCAAGCTCTTAATTAAACCTTTCCTCTCAAGCACCTTAATGCACTCAAACATTTTAGTGGTGGTTGTGATGGCCATTCCTTCCATTTGATCCTTGCTGCAAATCTAAGTTTTCTTTGGCCTTCGTTATAGTCAATGACTATCTTAATAATATCTTTTTATAGGTTGGGTTGAAAAATGCTTTCCTCTTAATCCTACAAGTTCCTAAACTTCTTGACTCTATTCCTTTCTACGGCAGTCAGTTCTTTTCTGAATACATCCTGTTCTTGTAGTATCTTGCCTAATGTTTTCAAAAGCACCCACACCATGTATTAAATCACATTAGGATGATGATGATGAGGAGGAGGAGGAAGAGGAGGAGCTGGAGGAAGATAGCCCTTAAATCTCAAAGCCTCAATGCTAATCCATTGTGATCAACAGGGGTTCTCTTCTTCTTCTAGTGTCTCAGAGCCCAGGTGGGTGCAGATAGCACCTGGACACAAGCTTTCAAGGTTACCATGGAAATGGGAAGAGACCCTGAGAATGGAGGGACTGTCTTATGAAAGCGTCCATCCAAGGGAAATGCTTCTGTCCACATTCTGTCAGCACATTCCAGGACCTTGTTCAACCTCAGGTAAGTAAAGAACACAATGCTAAGGCATGGCTCTCAAAAGGAGAATCAGAAGAAATATCTAGTGACCATCCTTCGTGACAACAACACCCTGCACTGCTGACGCACATTGAGGGAGATTCTTCTTTTCTTTATTGGTTCAATGTACCCATCAAGAATACTCAATTTAGAAGCTCTCCCAACTGAGAAACCTGTGTATCTATTCTCTACGCTGTTGGAATGCACCAGTTTCTGTTCAGGTAAGCCTCTGGGATTTGTCCCAAACCTAGGGCTCAGAGGGCAGGGAGGTTTGTTAAATAAAATTGCTGAATTGTACATCCTGTCACAGGGCACAATCCAAAATATGGATGCTGAGACAGGTCTGTAACCATAGCTATGCCCTGCGTTTCCTGGCTATGGCCATGACTGCGGTATCTGTAGTTACCTGGGCTTGAATACACTCTTAAAGCATCCTGTCCCTCGATGTTCTCATCTTTAAGATGGTATGATCAATTGCATACACTCATGGAGGTGTTATCTCTTTAAATGTCTTTAAGCCATTTTGAGATACTGGTTGTGTCAACTGCTCTGCTTATATTAACAGTCATTATTGCTTTCAATAATCACACTAACAATGTTGCCATTGTTGTTGTTTGTTGACTTTGCAGAGCAATGATGAAGAGGACGGCAAGATTAATATCACCTTAAAATTAGCCACTCCCTCCACTTATGAACGAGCAGAAAAGTGTTTGTAGGATCAGCAGTCTTGCTGGGAACCCCTTTGCTTGCACAAAGAGCTAGAATTTACCCTTCCACTACTGGTAGGGATGGTACTCCCTTCTTCTGGCCAGAATTCTGACCTAAGTATTTAGTACACAGAAGAATTTTATGCCAACGATCGCTGGTCGCTTCTTGAAACAGGGCTTTTACCTGCGGATACAGGTGGGGATGGGCTCCTATCTGGAGAGGTTTAAGTTAAAGTTCTCCTGGAAACAGAGGGAGTAGCTCATCTGTCAGGACCCACACAGGTGCTGCATCCTCTTGGAAACCTCTCATGATTTGAACATGATCACGTCCTGACTTATCAGAGAAGCACAGCGAACGACTGGGTTAAAGCATGGCGGCTGCCTCGGGCCACCTCGGCTCACAGAAAACTTTGCCAGCCACTCTCTGTGTGACCTGTGCTCTCTGCGTTTCCTCACCTATATACTGTTTGACGTTATAGCGTCTGCCTCCTAGGGTTTTGTAAGAATTAAATACTATCATGCATGTAGAAATATTAATACTTAGAATGATACCTGACATACGGTATGTACTCAGCAACTATTTGCTATTTTTAATAGCATGGCACCTCAAACAGAATTGGAATTTATATATCTACATAGCTGTTGTCTATATGCAGATGGTGAGTACCTTGGCATTGGAGAAAGGTACTATTTAGCATTGTTATAAAATAATATCAACAACAATAATAGTAATAATGATAACTAATTGAAGACACATCCTAAGTATTTCAGATGAATTATTTTATATACAGTATCTCATTTAATCTTGTTAATCTTGTTACTTTTGAAGAAAATGAGGCTTGGATCATTTAAGAACCTCGTGCAACATAATGCAACACACAGACGATGCGCTGTAGAAATGCACACCTGCAACCTATGTCGTTTTTGCTAACCAACGTCAACCCAATAAGTTTAACAATAAAAAGGAAAAAGAACCTTGTTCAGAGGAAAAGGCATGGTGCTTGATGATGAACTCAGGTCTTTGTATTTCTGAATCCAATGCTGTTAATGAGTAGGCTGTGTCATCTCACAGATAGAGAGCTGCCTCTTTGAATCAGGGGTCCCTAGCCCCATGTTCACACTCAGTGAGCATTCCACAAGTGTTTGTAAAATTAAATGGGTTCTTAGTTTTGGGGAATGGTGATTAAATGTGATTACTTAAAAATAAATTACTTGGCTATACTCCACAGATTTTAAAGAGTTCTTCTGCTTTCATTTAATCTTTTTTTTTCTAAAATTCAAAGCTGACCCTGTCTCTCCTCTCTTTAAAACTTTCAATAGCTCTCGATTTCGTACCAAATAAAATCCAAGCTCTTAGCTGGAGTGTTAGCTTTTCATAGTCTCTTGAGACTTGACAACAAAGCTGGGCAAAGAGAATACAAATGGTTAACACATGTGCGATGTCAGCCCCTGGTTCCAGCTTGTTAAAGAAATTGTCTCACTTAATCCTCAACTACCTAATCCGGGGAGGGGGTAGGTATTAGACTTATTTCTGTTTTCTGCTCTTATTTCTGGGACAAACAGATTGATAGGGACAGGTCACAATGCTCCTAAGGGGTTCAGTGAAAATTTAAACCTGGGGGATCTGGCTTTCGAGCCCCACAGGCTAGATACTAAGTGATACTGCACTGGGTGAACAGGAGCATAGACGAAGGAACCGATTCTTAGTTCAGCAGTCAAGAGAACTCCCTTGGTGAATATGGTCAGCGAAGAATCTGGTCATGAATAGGAAGCCCTCAGCTGTTGACGACATGGAACAGAATTATATTCAGAGAGAATTGCATGTGTGAAGGCTCAGAGGAGAGGGAGACGGAGAGAGAGAGAGATAAATCTATTTCAAGTCTTTAGGACAATGGCTATCTTATTGAAGTCACCCAATATACATTTTTTAATTGAAGTTCTTTTCTCTCCTAATACTTATCTCCTGATCAAAATGGATGTGTACACAGGGAGTATACATGCTCATATAGATATTAACCAATTTAATAATCTCAGTGGGCCATCCAAATGGTCTAAATGCACATCGCTTCTAAGTGGAAACCTGCTGGGCTGCTGTGTGCTCCTTTATGTGATGAAATAATCTGAGTCATCTTGCTCTGTATCTTTCCAACACTCCTGCCTCTGTGACCTCCCAGCCGCCACTTCACCTCTTGTCCCCTCCAGATCTGGCTCCCTTCCTGACGGCCCCTCACATTTATGCTCCACTGAGACGGAAAGACACAGATCCAGTTCCAGCAGAAAGCACAAACATGGACCCGGAACAACATTTCCGTTAAACAGATTGTGTGTTGCGTGGCCGGGGACTTGAGAACGCATCTATTCAACCGGGCTTTTTGTTAAATTAAAATTCACTGAAGCCAGATCAGCAAAATTGATCACATTGGGCCTGCCACAGGAATGGGGGACGTTGTTTGCTAAACAGAAGCCTTCACTGGGTGGTTTTCATTAAAAGGTTTATTTCTGCCTTTAGGTACAAAAATATGAGGACTGTCCAGAAGGAAAAAAAAAAATCCAGCCATTGTCAACATAACGAGACTGGTTATGTGGCTGGTTACTTTCTGGACAGCCCTCACACGTGTACACATCATAGAGCTATATTTAGTATCGCTAATAATGTTTCAATGTTGACCAGCCAAAACGTATCAATAGCAGCTATGAACTACACTCACAGGCACCGCTACGTGGGCAGCTTACCGGGCCTCCGGCCCTTGCTGCGTTTTGCGGGACAACCTGCCTCCCACGCAGCGGCGTTCCCGCTGCAGATACGCTCAGAGGTAAGAGCGGCGCGGGCCCTGTGGGGTAGCAGACGTGGGTGTGTGTTTCTCAGTTGTGTAGAGGTGATTTATCGCAAGTTAGTAAATACCAGGAATTCTCGCTGTTGCTCCCTCTCCGCGCAGTGACCGTGGACCACCTGCTCCTTGGCCCCAGGCCCTCGCTGCCCTCTGGATGCACTCTGGGCCTGGGGAGGAGGGCCGAGGAGGACACGGCCTGGCAGGTCAGTCAGCCTCTCACTAAACCAGAACACATTGTTCAAGAACCTGAAGTGGAGTATTTTGTTTTCGCTGATTCCTGGACCTGTCTCCCTTGAGTCAGAATTAAGGCAGATCTTCCTAGAATATATATATCTGTTTTATATATATGTATATATATAGTCATAAGGTAACATTAGTTATATACAAAGCACATGTAATATATTTATACACATACATCGTAAAGTAATGATGTGGATCGAATTATATGTGTGTGTACCTGTGTTATACGTTATATATAGGTTATATCATGGAGATGATTGGAACATGAATGTATGAATAATTTATGAATAGGAATTGTGAGTGTGATGGGTGTAATAATAACTTTGAGATAATACATATTGTTACCTTTTTACAAGGATCACTCCTTGAGCTAAGGGACCTGAAGAAACTTGTTTGCCACCGTACAGCCAGTCAAACATCCAGACCCACGGTCACCGAAATTCGAAGCCGGGGCTCATCACCAAACAAGTCGCTTCTTAGCAGTCAGTTCCTTGGTGCCCCGCAGAAGCCAGGCTGAACCGTGTGGAAACGGGAAGCTGGACCTCAATTCCGACTCCTGCTTACTGTCTCTGTGATGTGCAAACCGTGCGATTTGGGGTAAGTTTTAGTGCCAAAGTGGAAAGAATAACAACCACGGAGGCCCTCAGTAAGGAAGGTGCGCAATGTTTCAATAACAGAGAGGAGTTTAGCTTAACATAATAAAGAATTGTGGGGGGTCGAAATAGAGGGGCCCTGGAGAAAGTGTCAGGCAATAAGACTAGAAACCAAGACTGGAACTCGACTGTGAAGGGTTTTGAATTTCATTCCAAGAACATTCGGGATTGCGCATCCTTGTCCGTATTAATACTAGGTCTCTTACCTGTCCTCTCTAATTACAATCTGCCCTGAACTGTAGCTACAATTATTCTCACATGATTGGTAGAGAAACTGAGGATCAGAGCAGATTAGAACTTTTCTAGGAATTACTAAAGATCTGACATGAAAGCAATCACGTCTTGATTTGAGGATATGAGATGGCATCATGGAAACTGAGACGTTTGTGTCGACCTTGGAGAACTGGAAGCATTCAAACATGAGTCTATGAGAAGATGTCACTGCAGGCCCAGGGGACAACCTAAGAGGAGGCATGGGGATAGGAAACTGTGGTTGTGGAGAGGGCAGCAACCCAATATAGAACCCTGACATTTCTTTGTAAGGTGCTCTGCCAAAAGGAAATTGCTCAAACATATTCTTCTGAGTCTGTATGTGTTTCTCCTTTCCATCCTGAGGTTTAGGCTCCATGGAGAAATTTGAGGAAGGTTTCCCATTACTGAATTGGATGAACATCTTGAAAAACAGCTGTATCTTTATCAAAAAACAACATAACATTAATTTCTCACTGGTCTTGGGAACTCATGTAAAATGTATGTGCTGATTTTTAATTTTCTCTAGTGCAGGTGGCACGCCGTGGTGGGGGTGGGGGTGGAGGGGAGGGAATTTGTAGCAGAATTAGTTAAGTCACGCAGACCCATGCGTGGAATGACCTTGCTTGCATGCCAAACTTCAGGCGGAACAATAATGAGAAGGTAGCAGAACTAATCAATTTGGAATGGGGCCCACTTCCTCCATCACTCGGGTGCTTAGAATGCAGGCGCTGTCCTGCACATCTCCTCAGGCTTGCCCTTTAAACACAAATGCAGCGCTTTCTCTTACATAACTCCACAGAAAATGTCGGTTTGCCATTTGAAATAGAAGCAGAGTGAGTCTCCATGCTAATGCAACTGATGTTCTCTCTGAGACTCTTTTCTCTTCATCAATGTCTCCCTTTTCTGTCAGACCCTTATGGGACATTGAGGGTGCCTTTCTAACCCTAACTCTGTTCCCTTGATGACCCCCATAATCCAAGCGTACTGCATGTGTCCTTCTCATGGAACATTTGTGTGATCTCTCTGAATGAGTAACCAATTTTCCTAAACCTCATTTTAGTTATCTATAAAATGGAGACCAAACACAGGGTTTCTGGGAAGATTAAAGGGGACAATGTGTATAACCGACTTGCCCGCATTATTTATGACCATGTTCTAACCCTCTCTCCAGACATACCTGCTTTGGAAATGCAACTTTAGCACTCACGAGTTAATCTTAGGCAAGTTTCTTAATCTTAATTGAGCCTTGATTTTGCTGTTTATAAAATAAAAATAGACATCTCTCTGGTGAAATTACAGTGAAGATTAACTGATATAATATTCAGGATATAAATATTTAGTTAATTGTTACTCATCTCTGTAATTTCCATAGCTCTTTATAGAGCACATATTACTTGTACAGTTCTGGAATCTCAGGGATTGAAAAATAGTTCAATAATCATAAATTCAGGCCAAAGGTGTGGCGTCTGGTGGCTTCTTTTAATATATGCAGTTCCACCTGTGTCATAGATGAATGTATTTATCACCCACGTGGGTGCTTTCGTCATCCGTTCGAAGGACAGAAGCCCAGGCGACCCTGCCTCTCCTGAACTGCTGGGACCAGGAGGTTTAAGAGGTTACTGATCTCTTATAGCTAGATGACATCAAGTGGCTCAAGTCAATGGCACTGCTCAACCGTGCTCAGGGAGCTACCAAAATGAACATGCTTGTTTCTAAGATCTGCTAAGAATATGGATAAGATTATAAATAGACAAGCTTCTCTGGTTCAAGACGTTCAGACCATGATATTTCTACAAAGAGACAAAGTTTTGCATTAAAGTAAAAACACAGAGGGCCTCTATCTGCCACTCACCGTTGGGGTGGCAGTGTACACAGTATCCAATAGGGCTGTGAACAAGAGGCTGGCCTGACAGCCCTTTAGAACATAATACGGTCTTTGATAGAGGAATTTCTGCTTGTAAATTCTCTGGCACACACACACACACACACACATACACACACACGTGCACATAGACACACACACACGCACGTGCACATAGACACACACACACGTGCACATAGACACACACACACACACACACACACACACCACACACACACGTGTACATAGACACACACACACGTGCACATAGACACACACACACACACGTGCACATAGACACACACACACACACACTTTCTGGATCTATGTCAGAATAGTCATGTCTCCATCATGAACAAATGATAACGAGTGATATGCTTTTTAATGTGCACTTTTTCTGGACTACCCTGTGCTTTGCTGCTAATTTTAGGGATATTGCTGAACTGTAAAAAGCTGAAAAGCCTCCTAAACAGTAACACAGTAGTAACTTTGGGGACAAATGAATCACTAAGTCCAGTTGCATAAGGAGAAAGACACCAATGCACACTGAGCTTCTACTTGGCTATTCTGTGTTGGGTTATTTGCCAGGTTTTTGTTTTTCATAATTATTTTATGTGATCCTCACAACAGCTCCATGAGGTCAGAATCTTTTGGGGAATCTTATAAATGAAGTTTCGGATGCTCAAAACTGAGGTTAATAAGAATTTGGCTCCTTGGGATTTGCTGGCCAAGCATATAGATGCAATGTGCACAAGATGCATTTTCTAAGGATGGCGGTTCTGCTAATTGGAAGACCCTTTGTTCAGCCGAACAACTCTGATGACTTTGGATAAGCACTGTTGGAAGCAGGAGCTAGTTCAGAGCTGAATATGGTGTCTCATAAAGGAAAGAAGAATTCAAAATAGCTTAGAGAAAACTATTGGGGAGAAGAGCTCTAAGGCAATTAGAATGACCTTTGCAAGCATTAAAAGGAGGAAGAGGAACCCTCAGTGACAGGCAGGGCCAGGGATTCTCTTATATCTTTACATGAGGATATGGGTAAATTGTTTGCTTAGAGATGTGTGATATTATCACCTTCCTGTCCCTTTTCTTCTATGACATTTTAAATAAAGTATGTGTTGCTCACCAAACCACTGGTGCAAGTGAATTAGTCAAAGGATTTTAAAGAGGGATACGTTTCTGAATTTAGCTGGATGCAAGATGAACCATGAAAAAGCACTTCACTTATTAAATGCAAAATGAACCATGAAAGAGAACTCACACTTAACGTTGTGGAACTGACGTGGCCTTCACATGAGGGACATATTCTTAATGTCGCCTGCATGATTAAGAAAATAAATAAATAAATAAAACCTATCAAAAGGTGTTGAGTTTAATTCAATTAAAAGGATGAAAGAAACTATTGGATGTGAGAACAAGTCAAGAATTCAATCCAAGAACACCATCAGAGTTCTTGCTTTCTTTATCCATGAAATGAGATATTTCGATGATATGCTCTCAAAGACTTCCTTCAGTTTTTGCATCCTTTATTTCTAGGGCCACTTCAATTTGTCTCAGACACAGGCAAAGCCACTAATCTTAAGGTACTTCCACTGTGGTAGGCCAGACACCAGAATTCCACACTAGGCAGAAACCACTGTGCCCAATATTTCCAGTACAAGTCTCAGTTCTTGTCTTAGGATTTTTATTCCTTGGTTCCTGAGGCTATCATCAAGGGTTGAACAGAAAAGATAAGCTGTGTACCCTCAGCCTTCTACTATATCTCCTCTCAGTTTTCAGCAATGTTACCGCAGAATAGTAAGACGCATGAATAGCACTTTGGCATGGGAAATAATACCCAAAGTTCTCTCTGCAAAAAAAAAAAAAAAAATCCTGCTACTTTAATTGACTGTATATTTTATCTGATCATTCAATAAATATATTATGAGAAACTACTATAAGCCAGGTCTTATATGAGGTGCCTGAATTATAAAGAAAAAAGGAGACAAATTATTTTTGCCCTGTTATCGCTTAAGTCTAGTGGTAGACACAGGCCAGAAGTCAAACAATTGCAATTTGCACACAGGAAGTAATGGGATTGGCAAGTGCAACATGGTACGAGACCACAGAGAAGAGTCCTAGTCCAGACTTAGGGATCGGACAGTCCTTGGTAAAGCATGTGAAGCCTCAGTAGAGACTTAAAAGACAATGATGACTTAGCCAGCCATAAAAAGCACAAAGACACTTCCAAACAGAGAAATCTTCTTCTAGTTCTAAAGGAAAGACGGTAGCTTTGGCATTTGGGAAACATAAAGGAGATCAGTGTGGATAGACCACGCAGCTGGGGAGAAGAATTAAGAGATGAAACTAGAGAAGTGGCCATTGGCCAACTCTTGAAGTCTCTGCAAGCCACTTTAAGACGTCAGGCTCTATCCTATGTCAATAGGAAGTCATTGAAGGGTTTAAGAAATGGAAGACATAATCAAATAGACATTTTTAAAGACTCCCTTTCTGGACTTCAAAAAAAAAAAATGTTTTGTATGGCAGCAAGAAAGGAAGCAAGGAACCAGAATGGTGACCGTGGGAATGGGGAGAAATGAACACTTGAGATACATAAAGGAAGTATATTTTGAATGAGATTTCATCTTTTTAATTATTCTTTTGATAGTATTTTCCTGATCTGTTCTACATTTCCTGGATGGTGTTGTTTAAATAAACGCCATACCAAGAATACGGTAATGTTTGTTAATGATTTCTTAATGCCAAATACTACTTACCGCTCTTGTCCCAATAGTATACTTAATGTGCTGACATCTTCATCCATTCCTTCATTCCTTTATTCAAATACACATTTGTTGAGTATCTTCTGTATGCTGGCGCTAATGTAGACATAGATGACTTTATGGTGAGGTGATAAAGACCTTATTCTCATAGAGATTACAGTCCAAGAATATTCCAGACAAATACAAAATAAATACATATATGTAAAGTGTAACTGTGGATAGTTCTAAGTGCTATCACAGAAGGTGGTGAGATAGAGTAACTAGAAGTGGCCACTTCACATTGGAGATTAGGAAAGTTCTCTCTGAGAGGGGACATTTGAGCTGAGACTTGAGTTCTGAGAATCTCACAGAAATGTGTGAGTGAAGGTTGGACTAGACAAGGAACAGTAAGAAAAAATACCTTAATGTAAGACATCTCTCCTGACCACCCCATTTAATGTCACAACCTAACACTCCTTGCCACGTAATCCTGACCTCACTTATACTACTCTACTTTCTCTCTTTATATTTTTGTACAGGATTGGTCACTTTCTAAATGCTATACATTTCACATTTTCATCTTCTTTATTGTTAAACTGGAACATAAGTTTCAAGAGGTCAGGGAGATTTATGTTTTGTTCACTGATGGATCCCCAACACTCAGATTTCCTAGTGCTCAAACATTTTTGGAGTGAATGCATGAGAGTGACTACTAAGTGGTTAGGAAGAGAAATAAGGACAATGTGACTGGAGCATCACGAATGTAGGGAAGTGAAGTATGACATGAAATAAAGATGGGAAAATAAATCACTCAGAGCTGTATAGACCAGAGGAAATACTTTGGTTCTTAATTTCAGAACCTCTGGGTTTTGAGTAAAGACATGAGATTGGATTTGCATTTGTAACAGATCTCTCTGGGTGCCATGTGGAAAATGAATTTTAGGCTGTGAGGAGAGAGTGGAAGCCGAGAGATTGGCTAGGCAGCGAAACTTCAGTGACTCATAAGCCCATTTCCTCAGCCCTAATGGATTGCCCAGTGCTCACTATCCTTCAAGTGCAGTTTGCATTAGCTTTACAGTAATGCATTGTGGGGCATCTGCCAACTTCCTTTCTTCTGGCATGGCCAGAGGTAGCAACAGCCTGGAGCCGGGTGTGGAGCTAATGTGGGGGAGCGTCTTTTATGCCAAGAAAGCATAAACATACTTTAGAGATGCAGCTTTGATTAAAAATACATGGACACTCTGTGGATCTAAGCTGAAGACATATGGCCTTTGATAGCCTGGCATTTTCAATTCATACAAGAACATTATGGTGCTGCATTATGGATGAGAAGACACATTGCACTTTCTTAAATGGAGGGACTTAGTGCTTTCTCCCCCCTCTCCCCATCCTCCACCACCCTCCACTCCTTAGTCAGAGATTGAACTGTTCAATTAAGTCCTGATTAACTGCACTTCCAATGGGTCGCAGGAGAGCGTTCCATAGTCTGTTTGTTCTTGCCCTTCTTCGTGGGGAGGAGAGGGGGCTGTGGCCGTGCCACCAGGCCTCCGGGCTGGCAAACCTCCTGCATGCCTCCTTCACTCGCCACCTCCTGTGGCCGCTTCACTCCCATTTCGAGCAGGTGAATCAACTAAATTTTATGCAGAGCGTTCACCACATGAAATGTCTCTGTTTTCCCTTAAGCCTCACAGACATATTCTGAGGCCTTCCTCAACCCCAAGGAGCAAGAGAACATGATGGATAAGAAAATAGAGCCAAATACATGGTGTGGAAAGAGAGCCCACACTGGGTAGTGAACATACAATGCAACACATAGACGATGCACTGTAGAATTGGACACCTGGAACCCACGTAATCCTTGCTAACCAATGTCACCCCAATAAGTCTAACAATAAACATATTTAAAAAACAAAACAAAACAAAATAGACTGTCATAAAACATGGAAACCAACCAACCAACAAAAAGACCTAGATTTGAATCCTGAATTTATCGCAAACTAGCTGTGAGAGCCTAGATCGAGTTAATTGATGTCTTTGACCGTAAATTCTCTTCTCTGTGACAGGGAAAATTGTGGTATCCTGCTGGGTGGATATCATGAAGCCATGTCATGAGATAATACTACATCAAGTGCTTCTCACAGTGCCAGGGACATAGTGACTCCCTCAAAAATTCTGGCTACTATCACAACTTCAGTATTTCTGTATGTGTTCTACACATATTAGTATCAAAGACATATTAATGTCTTCCTTGAATGAATCACTTAAAGGAAGTTATGATGCACTTTGAGCTATAGGTGCCAGTTCAATGCCCCCTTCTTTCTCCATAATGGCCTTACGGGTCATGGCAGGCTGGAATATGGTTCCTCCATCCTTCTCTCACTTGTATCTCTGCATCCCTTGTGCATTCATTCAGTATGGCCCAGGAATGAAAATCCCAGCACCACAGAAGCCAAACTGCCTGGGTTTGGGCCAAAATTCACGTTAGCTGTGAGATCCTGTAGAAATCACATAAGCTGGTTGAACCCTAGTTTGTTCATTTAGAAAGTGAGGTAATAGTGCCACTCACCATACGGAGGTGCTGTGAGTTTTAAGTGAATAACACATATTATCCCTTAACACAGGAACTGGATTAATGTAAGTGATCCATAAGAATCATCATCACCATTATTTGTTACTTTGTTCTCGCTGACAGCTCTTATATAGATTTTAAGACATCTTATTTTATACACATTTGTATCCGCTCTTAAAGATGCTTGTATTTCTAATATGTGTAACATTCTTGAGGACACACTAGGCATGTTTTATTATGGATGACTGGTTTGAGTCAGGCTTAGGGTGACTTGTCATGCTGGATTGCCTAGGACTGTCCTAGAATTGGAACTGAAAGACCTGTATCCTGCAAAATCCCTCAAGCCTGAGCCAACTAATATAGTTAGTCACTTTGGCAGACTGAAAGAGATTGGAGCTTACAGACGAACCTGTTAAAGGATGAGACATGGGAGAATGGTGGCAATTAGACTCAAATGCAGAAGACATGATAAGCATTTGTCTCTTGGGTAAGCAGGCCGTGTAAGAGTTACGGTAATGGCAATCCATGTATTAGGCAAGACCTTGACCCTAGAAATGTAAAGCAGATCATCAGATGTGTCTCAAAAAGCACAGGAAAAAGGGTGTCAATGCTTATTGGTCATCTCACCCTTACATACATGAAATCGTGTCCTTATTTCTATAAACCCATCAAGACAAATCAATAAAAAGATTAACTGAGCCTATGTTTTGTGCCAAGCTCCTGGCATGCACTTTGCATGATTTCATTTATTTTCCCCAACAATCCAATATTATATTATATACCTGTTAGAATATCTGTTTTGTAGATCACGGTACCTGGGGGTGAGACCTAAGCATCAGTTTCTTTTAAAGCTCCCTAAGTGATTCCAATATATACTCTCCAAGAGTTCTAATTTAATTAATCTGGGGTACAGCATGAGCACTGGGATTTTCAAAACATTCCCAGGTATAAGAGGTTGAGGTCTCCCAGAATGTGACTTTATTGGAAATAAGGTCTTTGCAGATGGAAAGTTAAGATGTTTTGCTTTGCAAATGTTAAGATGAGGTCATACTGGATTAGGGTGTACTCTAAGTCCAATGACTCATGTCTCTTTAAGAAGAGACAACATTCAAAGATACATATACAGGTAAGATGGCCATGTGACAATGGAGACAGAGATTGGGGTCATGGGGCTGCAAGAAAAAAAAAAAAGCCAAGGATTGCCAAGAATCACCAGAAGCTAGAAAGAAGCAAGGAAGAATTCTCCCCCAGTGTCTTCAGAGGGAGTATGGCCTTGAAGATATTTGAATTGAAATGTCTAGCCTTCAAAAGTGTGAGAGAATGAATTTTCATTGTTTTAAGACACCCAGTTTGTGGAAACTGGTTAGGGAAACTAATATAAGAGGTCATTCTAATTGGTAGCCACAAATGAGCACTACTGTTATAGGTAGATTAACCCCAAGTGATGTAAGTGATCAATAAGTATCATCATCATTAATCTCATTACATCACCTTGACTTTGACTCCTTCCCTGAAAACATGAATTCTCAATACAATATCTCTCCAAGTTGCCCTCAAAAGGGTACACTTCTTACACAATAGTGAAAGAAAACATACAGGTTTCTAGGTTAAACTTTCCTAAGTTAGCTACTTTTTAAAGATCTCACATGATCCCCATGGGGCAACATGGACCCTCTACGCTTCAGGAATTGTGTACCCAACTCAGGTCTGTCTCTATAGATCTGTTCCCCTTTCTTTAAAAAATACTCCCTCTGTGAGAATTCCAAAAAAGAAAGACTTTCAAAGAGAAAAGCACCATCATTACAGTTGAGAAACTGCTCTTGAAACTTATTAGCTCGTGACTCATACTCCTGAAAGGAGCTAATACCTTAATTTCATATTTCTCTGCTCAAATGCAGACCAAGGCGTAAACCGAAATGAAACTTTACACTAATGGCTTCTTAATTATACCCATCTAAAAGCAATTACCTGAGTTTTAGCAGATACAAAGTTAGGGTTGATGGGACCAGCAGATGAGAAATAACATAAAAGGTCATCTGCAAAAAAAAGATCAGTGGAGAGAAGATAAAACACAGTGAGGAAAGAGGGGGGACAATACAGAGATAAGTAAAGGTGGATAAACTAATAATAGTTCTGCCTGGTTTCTAAAACAAGGTTGCCCCTTTCTTCCCTAACTCTTAGAAATGAAGCTAAAAAAGGAAACGTTTTATTTTAAGGTAGACAATGACTAGATGTGATACTTTGATACCTGAACTATAATTGGTTTATGCCATATTTTGAGCCAAAATTTACTAAATTGTAGAAGCAGGATTCTAAGGTGAAAGTGATAAAGATTTTTGGTATGTTATACATTAAGAAGGAGTGCATGCAGCCTGAGCTCACTTTGCAAAATCCCTCAGAGTATCGTGTGTGTATGTGTGTGTGTGTGTACATGTGGGCACAGGCATGTAGGGACAGTCACCAAAATGTTCAGTTGTCCTCTTGGAGTGGGAGAGCGCGATGGCACATGCCTTTAAGCCATATGCTTTTCTAGTCTGTTTGGATTCTTTTCAATAAGCTTATATTCATTATGGAGAAAAGGAGAATACCAAAAATAAAAGTCAGATATAAGTGAACCAATCTAGTAGGACAAAAAGGCACGTTAAATGGATTGTATTTTAATGTTCCATCAAAAACTGAACTGACGTGGATTCTAGGAGCAGGCTTGACATGCCTCTCAACAAAAATCAGGGTCTCAAGCTGAGATCCAGAGGACAAAATCCATCCAATGGAAAATATGTTTTATTTGGGTCTGTGTGAACAGTAAACATTTTAAGATGTGACTGCCTTCTGGATACATTCTTCAATCGAATTGGCCACATTGTTCCTCCCATCTCTGTGTCTGTTTCTCTCTCTCTCTCTCTCACTATACACACACACATAATCTCGTTTACTTATTTCTTTTTAATTTGCCTAAGACTTGGCATTTTGGTTTGCAGCCCTTCACATAGATGGAGTCTTACTGTCCATTCTTCTCATGGAGAGCAAAGTTAACATATACACAAATGAGGCAGTGACAAGATTCCAAATCCTCAAAGATTACCCTACCTTTTCTTCTCCTTCACTCATTTGAATCACCTCTTGGTTTAGAATCTCTATTTTTTTTTTTCAAATACTGATATCATATGTTCTCTGTGGCCAGGAACCAGCTACAGATTAAGTATTACGAGCCCAATTCCAGTCAATTCTGATGTCCACTCGGAAACCTGCATTTTGCAATGCTTCTTGATTCAGCATAAGGAGAAAGGGTGGGTTTCCCGTCAGATCAAAGTCCATGCCCAGTTACAGCATTTAGATTCATTTTCATTTTTGCAACCAAATTCAAGAGACAAGAAACCTTTTCCACTGACAACAACAAAATTAAAAAGCAAGCTAACATATATTAGTTGTTTCTGATATTCTCTACTCTGTTGGCTGCTTTATCAGTGATTCACTTTAATTTTCATGAAAATCCTCTGCAGTGAGAATTACTCTTATTTTATAGATGAGGACACTGACACGCATTGAGACAAATAAATTTCTGAAGCTTGCACAGCTTTAAGTGCTAGCGACAAATCATCAACCTGAGTTATTCCGATAGCAATGCGGGCAGCACCTCCCCAGAGGGATTTCCCACCAGACCCCCTGTCCATGGTGCTGCAGCCTGCTGCCACCGGACTGTGAGACGTGCCTGTGTGCACGCCTCAGTTCAGTGATGTCATTGAGAAACTCGAAATCAGCCACAATGGAAGTATTTACATCCTGGAAATTGGCACCTGCTAAAAATCAGGGTTTAGGGTTTCTCCCCCACCCCCAAAGTAAATCACTTAAATGTTTTTTGACAAAACAGTGCTTTGAAATTGATTGGGGTTCCTCTCACTCTTTCAGCTTTTATTGAGGCCCCACTATTTGTCAGACACATGACTGGCATCAGAGAGAAAAATGGCACTAAGACAGGCGTGTCCAACCTGTGGCCCACAACAGCTTTGAATATGGCCCAACACAAATTATTAAAACATTGGTAAGATATTTTTGCAACATTTTTTTTGGCTTATCAGCTATCATTAGTGTTAGTGTATTGCATGTGTGGCCCAAGACAATTCTTTTTCCAATGTAACCCAGGGAAGCCGAAATGTTGGACACCATCATACAAAGATGATCCCCAGCTTCAGAAATGCACAGGTCAGTGAAATTTGACCAGGAAGAAAACCAAAGATCACAATATCCAACAAATATCAAAGCAAGAAGTGAAAAGTCACCTCCCTGTGCAAGAAAGAAAATGTGGACTAGGGATCTTGTAAGTAAATTATAGTTAGGAAGTTAAGTTCTAATAAGAATTATTCAGATGGATCCTGTTTCTTTAACTCTTTAACTTTCAAATTATAAAAAATACAACTCAAATGGATAACAGCAATAAAAGCCTTTTTTATTGCCCCTTTTTGGTCATTTGTTTGTTTGTACCATGACATGCACTAAGAATTATGCACTAGCATTTCCCTCTGCCTGAAATGATTATTTTCCTCCATAAATAGTCATATCTAGTCTTTTAGTTCCATCTTATCTATTAATTCAGAGTAAATAGCATCTCCTCAGAAATGTATTTCATGGACACCCATACTAAGATACCCCTAGAGTGATTCCTATTTCCATTACCAAAAAGAAAGAAAGAAAGAAAAAAAAGATACGCTCAAGTCTGAACCCCCAGTGCCTCAAAGTGTGACCTTATTTGCAAATAGGGTTTTTGTAAATATAATTTGTGTACTTAATTTAATGTGACAGTTATCCTTATGAAAAGAAAAAAAAAATGGACACAGAGAAGGATAAACACAGAGAGAAGACAATATGAAGACCGAGGGGAAAACTCCATGTGAAGATGAAGGAAGAATCTGTGGTCGTGCATCTGCAGTGGTGATGCTTAAGTGGTGCTACCGTGAATGCTGGCAATGGACTGCCAGTGGGGCATGGAGCAGAGCCTTTCGCACTGCCTTCAGGTGGCTCCGATCCTGCTGACACCCTGGTCTGGTGCTTCTAATGACCAGAACTGTGAGGCAAAAAAGGTCTTTGGCTTAAGACTCCCCAGTTGATGAAACTAAATTATTTCAGCCTTGGGAAATTAATACTCCCTATTTCAACTTACAATTCTATTTTCTTATTTACTTAGCTATTCAAGTCCCTTTCTCCTCACCCTGGAAGCTGGGGACCTCTTGCTTAAAGCTCTACTTGGTTCTAGATCATAGGCTGACACATAATAAATACTCAGCAAGTGTTTTTGGAAACAATAAAGGGGAAGTTACTGACTCACATAGCTGAAGAAAAAGCTAGAAGTATAATTTTAAGTGACATTTGATCAAGCAACTTGAAGAAGTCACCAAGATCTATGATCTTTCTCTCTCTCTCTCTCTCTCTCTCTCTCTCTCTCTCTCTCTCTCTCTCTTTGGGGGTATCAGCTTCATCCTATGTTCTGATTCTAGAAGAAATCAGTTAGTTCTTTGTCACCTCAGACTAATTCAGTCAGCATTTACAGTGATAAGCAAAAGTGACTAACACGAAAAGAAATCCCCCAAATTAGAAAGGATTTCAAATGATTCTGAGTGGAAACAAAGACAGTTGTTTGCTCCGTGGGGCTTCACGTGTCCACGTTTAAGTACAGCAGGAGAGGGAGTGCAGCCTTCTCTGCTGATGGACACTGAGGGAGATCTGAAACCGGTTTTCATTGGCCTTCCTTGACCTGAGTTGGGTGGGTCATGAGCTTACCCCAGGCCCAGTGACCACATTACTGCGGCCAGAAGCTAGGGGTGGGCAAGGTCACACTAATACCCTGAAGCCATAGAGACTGAGGGTGGGGTTACTGTCACTCACAACCCCAGGACTTCTTAGGGAGGAGAAATGGGGAGCTACAGGCTGAGACACAACCATAAATGTCCACCACACGGTCCAAAGAGAAAGACATTTTAAATCTTTTGAGCCACTAGCCTCCACCGGCATTGCCCAGGCCAAAGGGATTCTTACTCTGTCTGAACTAACGTCTTTTCTCTGTTGTTTTTCCAAGTTCTACTCTTTCAGATTCATTGCTTTGTTTACTCTGCATAACCCAAATTCAAATTAAACTGACGCTTGCATCACTCACATTCTTTTTTTTTCCCCAAAAAATGGGATGACGCATTGAATGGGTTTGAATGGCTTCAAACGATTTTCCACATCTCAAAAGCACCCGGCTGACCTTTTAAAGACATGAAGCCCTATTTAAAAATGAACAGATCCCTGAATACGGGTCTTAGTATATAAACTAATCATTAAGCATGGCACTATCTATAATTCAGAAAGAGAGAAGGCAGAATGTTTCTTCACATTTATTTTTTGTTATTGTCATGAAGGGAGGGTTATTCCCTTCACCAATTGGTTTCATGTTTTTTAGTTTTCTTGATTGATGCTCTGGGTAAAAGCTTCAAACGAACAAAATTTCTGCTAAAAGCTGTACTTATGCTATTCTCTCAAACCACTAGCATTTAAAGGCTAGAATGCACTGGTTTCTAGGGTATAGAATGAAAGGATTTAAGAACACAATTAGTAACTTGTTCCAGCAATTAGATCTGAGTTTAATTACAAACTAACCTCTTGATAGACCATTTGACAGTCAGTGAAAAGTGAGAAAAAAAAAAGGGGAGCAGAAAACTGCTAGAAGCAGCAGCAAAAGAACTTTTCCACCCATTTATTTCTGTGCACATTATCTTCAGGCCTGGTGCTGCTGTTATGAGGGAGAAGGTAACAGATTTTGTTCTTTGGAATGGTTTATTTCTTTATTTTTTTAAAGTTGGCAGCGGGGTTTAATGTTCGCATGCTGCCTCTTCCACCTATCTGAGAAGCAAATTGGGGTCCTGGATTCACTGCTCACCTGACAGTAATGGTACCCGACGAGTGTCCTCTACGTCCCTGGAGACGTGTCTGTCTTCTTAGTGAGGGGGAGGGCGTCAAGCGAGACAAAAACCTAAAACGTTCAAGCTTAGAGATCACCTGACTCAATTCAGACACGTTACGGATGCGCACACCTGAGTTCTGCAGAGGCTGCAGCTCACGCCAGGTCACAGAGTGAGGCTGAGGCCACAGAACGGGGTTTGACAGGCTAAGTGGAACCCAGCTCATTCTTTGGAACAAAGGAAAGGTGTATGCTTGCTGCGGTTGCACGTTGGAGTAATTTATTTTCTTCCTGCTAGCATTTCCAAAAACGGAGCCCTTGGAAAGATAAATAGGAGACCGTTCTTTCAACGCTGCATTTTTTTCCCTTAAGTACCAGGACGCAGATCCATTTCCTGGGCGTGCTACCCCGATGCAGCCTTACGCAGAGCTGTGCTGGCCCTGCGCACAGAGCCAATTACATTAGACGCAGAACTGAGCTGAGAGGCAGAACGCGTGTGGCGGAGAACTAGGAGAATGCATGAGGCCAGACTCTGCTGCTCGCTAGCCACAAGCAGGCCTTCTCACCCCAATCCCTTGACTTCCAAGTGGGAAACTGAATGCCTTGTCTGACATGGCATTTACTCAGCAAACATGACTGAGTACCTACTATGTGTCAGAAACTGTACTAGGTTCTAGAAATACGGTGGAAACCAGTTTGTGCGATGACCTGGGAAGGGCTCCCCTCCCGCGAGGTGGACCTTTGAGCAGAGAGACGAAGGAAGTGAGGACATGTGTCACATGATTTCCCAGAGGAGAAGCCGAGAGACGGGCCAGCGTGAAGTCCCCAGGGCGTGTCTGCCACAGGGCAAGAAAGCCACGACGTTTATGTGGATCAAAGGCTTAGTGTCTGAAATAACAATGAAAATGTTGTGAAAAGCTATGCTAATCACGCACTTGGTTACTTTTATTAATGGGAACTATTCCTAAATCTTCTGTTAGGATGAAATGTTTGCAATGCATAGCTTTCTGAGTTCCCCCAAGTTTCTGAAATGAACATAAAAATACTTTCCTATGTCTTTGACAAAGTTACTGCAAACATAAAACTTAGATCCTGGAAACACTGTGTTTGAGAGAGTAGAGACTTGAGTCTGACATGCAGGTTTGAACCTTGGTTCCCTCATGTGCTAGCGTTGTGATTCTGTAAACCCTGAAAGTATGACCTGGAAGGGTTTTGTGAGGATTCAGCGACCTACACTGCAAGTCAAGGGTGTGGCACGGTGGACCTTCCAGGGAAGGGCTCAGGAAACACGAGCTCTTATTACAATAGAATCAGGGTGGTAGGTTGATTTGTCCCCATTTCTCCTGTAACAGTGTGCTCTACTCCCAGGGAAAGAGGGGACTTAAGCCAAGAAGCTTGCTAGAATAACCACCACCCACAGCTTGCATTCTAAAGAAAATGCAAAAACAGGTCCAATTCTGCAGGCAGGTTTGAACTGAGCTGCTGTCCAGCTCCTGTTTCTGTTGCTAAATGAGGGAGCGAAAGGAGTGGCCTTGTCACACTCCCCCCCTCTAGTACAAATATCTTTCTCCACTGACCCCTTGTTGGTACAGCGTTATGTGATTTGCCTGCATGGAGAAGGTCAGTTAGATTAGTCTACTTAGTTGCAAAGGTGAGGTCAGGGGTAGGACAGACCTTGTGACTTCCAGTCCAACACTCTGCCTCGACCTGTAATGTCAAAATCCATACACAACATAACTGATATCTTACTAATATAGGTCATATTTCATAAGAATACGAGGACGGACAATTAAGTCCATGAATTCATCCTAGAAAAAGTGCTACACACCTCACTGCTGAATATCAGCACGGTCACCTTGGAAGCACTCCCCTTGGGAAGCTGTGCACCGACGCCAGCGCCTAGTGCACCCTTCAAAGCAGTTTTGAAATTCATTTTTTGGAATGGCCCTCAGGGCTGTTGTTGTACTTGTCACCTTGCACTTAGGTTGGCAGACTGTACAAGAACTTGGTAGGTGTCATAACCTTGGCAAGGTTAGGGTGCCTTACAGAGTTGTTTGCACAGCGCTGCCAACATCAAAGTGCATGGTGGCAAGTTCACAAACTTCATTGTCAGATTTTGGGGACGACAACAGCTCTGATGGCCATTCCAGAAAATGAGTTTCAAAATTGCTATGAAGGGTGGACTAGGCGCTGGCATCGGTGCACAGCTCCCCAAGGGGAGGACTTTGAAGAAGACCATAGTGATATTCAGCAATGACGTATGAATGAGTTCGCAAAATTAATTGTCCAGCTTGGTATGCCACAGTCTCCTTAAAGAACAAAGTATACAATCATAACCAACTCCTAAAGAGTGCCTTATATACCATATTTCCAGACCATGCTTCCTGCTAAAAAGAAGCCATGCCTAGGGCGCTAAGAGTTTACTACTCTTCATAGGGAATAGGCCCCCTTTAAAAGCAGATCTTTATAGATATTGGGTCATTCATTTTTTTTTTTGAGTCTCTAACTAAAGTCATGAATGCTGGGAAGTTCCCAAAACGACCTTTCAGACAAACAGACCATAATTCAGATCATCTCCTGGGACCAATGTCTCTATGAAAACAAACTTGGCCCCCAGAGTAATAATTTCATGCTTGATAGGCTCTTGGTTTCCCCTTGTCTTTGGCTACCTCACCATTTAGAGGGGAAGCTTGGCCCAGTCTTCCAAGGGTTTGGGTTACTTATAGCCTGGGAGATTCCCGGAGCAGAGAAGTATGAGAAGATCCTTCCTGCTCCCCATCTTCCCTGTGTCTCTTCAGCAGTGTTTTTTTTTGTTTTGTTTTGTTTTGTTTTGTTTTGTTTTGTTTTGTTTTGTTTTTGCCAAGGCTGTTGAGTTCCCAAAGGTTCCCCTGAGTCACACAGCCTGGAAGGAACATCTGGGCTAAGCCTGGAGGCATTAGCTTGGGCCAGTGGGAAGCAGGTGGCTGAACAGTTTCTTCCTCTTAACTGAAATGAGGTTGCAGTGGAATGACACACACCACTTCCATCAAGTATCTGCTTGTGCGTTTTAATCTACCGCACATAACGTATTAATTTTATTTAATTTAATTAAGTTCATAAATCATCCGGTGGATACAACATAAAAAGGTTTAGCCCCTGTCCTAGATGAGTTTAAAGGTAAATTAAACTAGTCATTATCATTTGTATTTCTCTTTGCATTTAATTAATATATTGATAATTCATAATCAGTGATGGCAATCAGGATTGAAGAACCAGGATATGCAGGTATTGTCTAATCTTCAAAGTGATTCCATGCAGAGGGCTCAGTCTTTCTTAGATCACAGATGAGGAAAACGAGGCAGAAACAGGGTGAATAACTTGCTGAAAGTTACACATCTAAATGGCTGAATTTCCAGGTGTTTAGTTCTTTGCTTTAAACCACTGTGCTTTGTTGCCACTCCTGTGTGTTCAGATACTTCTTTAGGCAAGCTTAATTTCTTTAATTTACCGTGATAATCTTGTGCCGTAGGTTATTATAAGCATCTCTTTTTAACAAATGAACTATGTCTTGGGCAGTTCAATGACTTAAATAGAAATTTAACCACCCATAAGATGAGTTACTGAATAATAATAAATTTTGGGGGCAGCCAAGGGGTTATGGTATGTATTTGGGACTCCAGAGATCTGAGGTCCAGTCAAGCCCCTGCCACTATTGCTATTATTCTTTTCTTAAGCAGTGTGTTTTGGACATAATTGTATCTTATTTGAGAGAGAGATAGAGATAGAGAGAGAGAGAGAGCAAGAGAGAGAGAGAGGCTGTGTGTAGTTTGAAAAAGAGTATGTAGGGGAGTTCCCTGGTGGTGTAGTGGCTTAAGGCTTCGGCGTTGGCGCTGTCAACGCTGCGGCCTGGGTTCGATTCCCAGTCAGGGAGCTACCCACATACCAAAAAAAAAAAAAAAAAAAAAAGAGTGTATACAAAATTGCCATGTTTATGACTTATTTATAGTCATTTTGTTAAAATTTAGTTTCCTAAATTTTATAGGGTTCTTTTTTGACAGTGGAAATATTTACTTTGAAATTTAAAATGATATTAATGAAGATGATTCGAGTTATTTCTACCCAGAGGGGACCATGGCTTGCAGGAAGACTGACGGATTTTGTTCTCGGGCAGCGTCCCCATCTTTGCCCAAAATCTGCTGACTGGCTTGGCTGTGGGCCTCTCCTCTTCCCCTTTACCCCCAGGAAATCCTGTGCCCAGAGCCCCGCCAGCAGAACCCTATAAGAACCCGACGGTGACAGCAACCATTTCTTCAGGTCGTCTGGAGCTCACGTCTTGGCCCTTGAGGGCTTCAGGGAGCAGTGTGTGGAATGAGTGAGGCTGACAGTGGCTGAGGCAGTAACCAAATCCTTTTCATGCCCGCCAAGGCTGGGTCTGTGTTGTCACTGACCGTACTGGATCCTCATAGAAAACCTGGAATGATGCCACCTACCAGACCTCTCATTCTGCATGTGGCCCGTTATCCCTCTGCATAGATACTTTTACTCAATAATTGATTTAGGGGCAGTTATTGGGTTGATGAGCAGTTGGCCTGACTTCCATTGTTTTGTTTTTCATCGTCCATGTAAATGAGTTATGTATTATTATTTGCATAATCCCAAGAGGAACTGCAGGTATTTTCTTCCGGGTAAAGAGTGTGTGCACACATTTGTCCTGACGATCACTTCCCAACATTTTAAATTCATTTTTCAAGTGGGGAGTAGGCTAGGAATGGGGAATGTTCCCAAACAGACTCTGCTTAGGTTTTCCAGGACACCCTCAATTGTCTCTTCTTCTAACAGTGTTCTGTGACCATCGTACGCTTGCTTGCTGAATGGGCATAAACACCGTTTCCTAAGTTTATAGCACCTTTTAAGATTTACTTTTAAATATGCGTTGAATCACTAGTAATGACACTTATGTCATTTCTTGACTAGATTTACAGTTCCGAGGGCAGAGAATGGGTCATTAACTTTAACTTCTCATTTCCTGGCCTCAGGCCGTGCCCAGTAATGGGTGGGGCGCAATGTTGGTTCTCTGATGATGATGATTATATTCACTTTATTTACACCTTACATCGTCCTATTAACTCGACTTTTATCCTCCCCCTTGCTTCTCTCAAACTGGGGAGGCCATATTTGCTTAGTGGATCAGGGAGGGCGGGGTGAAAGAAATTACAATTGCAAATCAGCTAAGCCTAGCAAACATGCAGACTGCTTCAGGCCAGGCTGTTCCGTGGAAGGAGGGAAACTGGATGGTTAAAATAGGCTCTGGAACCTCACTGCCGGGGTTTGAACGTGAACTCAACCACGTATTAGCTCTGTGGCCTTGTCAAATAATTTATCCTGTCTGTACCTCATTCGTCCCATCTGTGAAATGAAAACAGTAATAAATGCCTCCTTCATTAGTAATTAAAAGCCTTCAAGGAAATATACCACATAAATGGCTTGGAATTGGTGCCAGGCAAATACAAAATCCTAAATTAATATTAGCTGCCGTTGTTTTGTCTCAATGGAACGTTGCGCGTTAAATGTTTGTATACTGATACCATTTACAAAGAATGGAACTAAAACTCAGACACATCGAGTAATGCAGTTAATAAGTGACAGAACCAGTGTTTGAACTCAGTTCTGGAGGTTGCTAATAAAAATGACAAGTGTGACAGAGGAAGAATCAGGAATAACCATAGGATTTTTGCATGTTCATTATGTGCCCAGTGATGTGCTCTGAGACACTATGTCATTTAACCTGCAACAATAAAACGCGTAAGCTTCTATACTGTCCTATTGTATAAATGCTGACTTCCTGCCTCAGAAAGGAGACCTACCTTGTCAAGTTGGTGAAACTAGGCACTGAAGCAGGTGCACCTGACCCCAAAGCCCACACTTTGCCTTAACTCTACCAAGGTGCTAGAAATCCATTTCTCGCTCTAAAAGGCAAGGGGTTCAAACAGTGTTGTGTGTCTGAAGAGAGCGGGGTGGAGGAGCTGGGAAAAGCATGAATATAAACAGCATTTTTAGAGACAGCCATTTATAATCAAGATTATAGAATCTGTTTGAAGATTCCCCCAGGGGACACGTTAAAAAGATGACTTGCACACAACTTAACAAGAGGTTAGATGAAACGCATTAGGCTCTGTGTGTAGGAGGGATGCACGCCGAAAATTAAATCCACGTTGGAAATGTTAATAAATGCATACACATGTTCTTGTTTGTAATGTGCTTCTTGTTTTTCTCATTTTCTCCATGTTCGATCAGCAAGGACAATTCCACTGGGTCTCCTGGGACCTGCTTTTCTCTCCCTGGTTGTTTTGCTTTCTCTATCTCTCTCCACCCCACCCCCATGCCCTCTGAATAAGATTTCATAGCATGACATGTCCAGGACCCAGGGGTGGGACTGTGCACAGGAAATGAAAAATGGGGAGGGAAGACTCTTGGGACTTCCAGACCATACATTGCACAGTAGCCATGGTGATGTTAAAACCAATAGCATTGAATCACATCCTCATTTACAGATTTTTTTTAAGGTTTTCTTTGTTGGTTCATATAATGAAGTCCAGACACTTCACTACAAGAAGTTTAAGGTCCTAGTGTGCTGGCCACCCTCTAGAGCCACCTGGCCATCATGACTTTTCATGCCCTCTGCCTTTTACCCAACATGCCCTTTCCCACTAGAACCTTCCTTCCTTCATTCTTCATATCTAATTCAAATGTGATCTTCTTTGTGAAGTCTCTCCCTGCAATTCCCCAGAGAAAGTCAATGGCCCTGGGTTCTCGGTTTCCCTAGCACCTTACATGCACCTTTTCTGTACCAATAATATTAGTAATAACAAATAGTCACTGTTTACTGTCTGTTTAACATGTAAGGGCTAAACATCTTACATGAGTTTTCTACTTTAATTCACCTAATACAGTAGACTCTCCATTAACCAGCACCCATAGAAACTTGTAGATACCAGATAGTAGTATTATTTCTTCAATTTTTTTTTGCTGGTTGCTTGAGAATGCCAATTGCTTTAGTTCTGGTTAACCGAGAAGCATATTAGACTACTGTATATTAGGCACATTTATCCCCATCTGAAATTGAAGATCCAAAGAGCTTTAGAAAAGGTTTTAGAACATGCTAAAAGGTAGAAGAGCCAGAATTAATGCTCTGACCCCTTTGACTTCAATATTTGTACAATTATCAATTACCCTTGACCATCATTTTGCATTCATGCATAATGGTAACTCACATGCAAGACTCATTTTACCACCAGTCCTTGGTATGTTTAAAGGCAAAGATGTTTCCTTAAGTCTTCTGAAGAAGGCAGGGTAGTCTAGTGAAGGGAGCACCTACTTTAGAGTTACGCAGACCTGATCGAAATTTTAGTTTACTTATTAGTTGTGTGTGACTGAACAAGTTACCGAATCTCTCTGAAAATCAATCTACCTCTTTATAATGGGAATATAAATGTCTGTGTTACAGTGCTGTGAAAAAAAAAGAGGTTCCATGTACATAATACTGCAGATATTGTGGCCACTCAGGATAGGCTGGCTCCTTCTTATTGCCTTTCTTAATGTCTGCCCAAGATCCTGACCCTGTGTGGAAACCCAATAAAGGACTTGCTTTGTTTTTGAAAAAGAAAACAATATAAAAGTGAATTTTAAACTCAAGACCACGTCAAGGGAAAAATGGGCCCACTCTTCAGAACAGCTGACTTAATTGCTGAATTCTCAAAAAGTCCTGGAAGGCTGACAGCCATTCTGGAAGGGAATAGAGGGGCATAGGAAATGGGACTCTTTTGAAAAGGGTTAGGGGCAGAACTCAGCACAGACGGAAAGAAAGGCAGACGGAGCCCTCCCCAGGGAAAGGAGGAAGTTAGACACATTCCCAGAAAGGTATTCCTGGTGTACAGTTCTAAAAGTTTGGTCCAAAAGACTCTATAGTTAACATCTGGGTACTGGTCTGTCATCACTATGCAAGGTAAAGAGGGAGAGAGCAAGTGTGCACTAGACATCTAGAACTGCAATGAGATAGAGGGGAAAGTAGAGTCTTTAGGCCCTGCGTGTCAACTTATTCTGCACTAGTCAGGTTCAAGACTTGATGTCTATTTTCCCCTCAGAAAAAGGGAGCAGTAATATTTACCTTGCCAGATGCAAATGCAAAACAAAACAAACTAAACTAAAACATTTTATCCCATAGGACTTAAACATAATGGACACTTACTCAATTTATATTGAATTTGTTTGGTTTGGTTTTTCTTTCATGTCTCACTTTCTTTCCATATCAGTAACGTGCATGGGTAGAAAGAGAGAGAAGTGTACTTGCTGTCACATTTGACTTTTGTTCAGCTGCTAAAATGTTTTCTCCCATCATGCCTTGGTATGAAGCTTTCAAGGGCTGTGGACAACTCAAGTTAACCCCTCTCCTGCCAGATGACAGAAGGGACAACTGTCTCTCATCACTGTTTCCTTAGGTCACCCCAAGAAAATCAAGCCCATTGGGTCATCAGTCAAGCACGGTATCACTCACAGCAGATAACCAGAGAGCAAGGAGAAAGATCCAGATCCATCGGCATTGTCACATACGCATTGAGTAACATTTATCCGATCGTTCTTTCATTCATCCATAGCACCCACTCAATGAAAGGCTGCACTGGGGCTTGTGGGGAACAAAACTCCAGTAAAATGTGTTTTATTCTTACAGCAATATTTGGCATAATTAACTATACCCAGCTTACTGCCCTTCTCTTAGCTCAGAAATGGCATTCTCTTTCTGCCTCTATGTGCCTCATTTTCCTTATTTGTAAAATGTAAGGGGAAACAGTATGTGCTTCATAAGTGTGATGTGAATAGTAAATGAAATAAATCTTAAAACGTTGGTAGAGTTGCTGGCACATAATGATATTTAACAAAGGACAGTTGAAATACCTGTGGTGATGGCAATAGAAACAGCAATAAAAGTAGGTTATGGTTGTTATTCTCCCCATGTCCACTGCTCATTTTCCTAAGTCCTCTTTTCTGGAATTAGTAAGGAGACAAGGAGCCTATTGCTTAATAACATCACAGAAGAGACTGGCGAGAAAGCTGACGTATAGCAAAGGCCTTCATTCAGAAAAACACTCGTAGAAGACATCAAGAATGAACCTCTTTGTTTCCCATGAACAGATCCACAGCCCACTTGCTTCTGTATCCATCTTCTCTCAGCAAAAGCCAGTCCCTCTACATGAGCTCTAGATCTTACCCATTCTTCTCCTTTTAAGGCCTCTCCCTGTCTACTTAGTCCTTTGTCTCTCTCTCCTGCAGTATCAAGTCTCTTCCCCCCCCCCCCCCGCTACTGAGCCATTCCCGCCAGCATACGTGGTGCAGCATTCCCATTAGACAGAAGTACAACCTCTTGATCTCACATCCCCCTTTCGCATCTCCAACCAACCCCAACACTATTCCCTTGCTAACTTCCATTCATTCTTCAACCCACTCCATGTAGGTTTCTATCATCATCATGCTAGAACATACGTGGTTAAAGTCACCGGTGACCTCCATGTTCAAAACCAACAGATATATTTTATCCTCCTCCTCGGTACCTTTTAAGGGTCAGTGACTGTCTCCTATATCCACACTCTCCTCCCTCCATTTTCATAGGTATCTCAAGTTTAGGGTGATTAAAACTGAACTGAACTGAAGATGTTTTATCTCAAAACTCCCCCCCTCCAACTATCCACTTTTTTGGAAATGAATCCAATATAGACCTGGATCCTTAAGCAGAAATAGAATCTCTGTGATTTTTAGCATGCCCTCTTGCCCTCTATTTATTTTCCTATTTCTCTTATAACACTCATATCTAATCCACCAGTAAGTATAGATTATCTTCCAAAAATAAGTTTCTAAATCCATTCAATTTTTTTCCTTTATTGTCACTATCCTCATCAAGGTCACCTTCGACTCTCATTAGAACCCTATAATGCTTCCTAACCATTCTCCCCCTTCTTCACTGGTCTCTTTCCATCCATTCTCTACTTCCACTCACGAATGGATCTTCCCTCTCCTTGATAACCACTAGGCAGAACATAGTCAAGCTCTTTATTAAAGCACAGGTGGGTATTCATGACCTACTGCCTTGATGATCTCTTCAATTTCCACTCCTGACACTTTCCATTCCCTGCATTATGCTCAGCCAACATGGGTAAGCTCAGGGTTCTTGTACTTTCTCCTATTTTTTTTTCCTCATTAAATCAAACTTGGCTCCTCTCCCCAGAAATCCTCTGAGACCCTCTTCAAAAGGAGAGTTCATTATTAATTTGTCTCTGTTACCTCTATATCTTGTGCACATTTCTGTTATTGATATATTTTTTAATATACTTGTGTCCTCTAAGATAGTGGTTCTCCAATTTGACTGCACATTGGAATCACCTGGGAAGTTTAAAAACAAACAAACAAGCAAGCAAACACAACCCCGAAACTACTTCCTAGGTCCCTTACTCAGAGCTTTTGATTGAACTGGTATGGAGCGCTGCCTGAGAATCAGGAATGTTTTCAAATCTCCCAATGATTCTAGTGTTCAGTCAATTTGAAGTCTCACTCCTGGAGGCCTGGGATGTTCTATATTTAATTTTAATCCCTGTATCTCAGGTGTTCTACATTCTATCTGGCACATAGATGAAATTCAATTCCTGTTGTTAAAAAATGTACTTACCAATAAATGAAAAGCTTATGATACAATATGATATGTAATTCCCAAATGAAACAGATAAAGCTAAGTTAAGGAAGGTGAATTTTCAGCAAGATTTAGAAAGCACTTAAATGCCTGGGATAGACTTGCAATAGCCCAGTAGTGTTAAAATCTGAAAGAGGCAAATAAAAGTAAATGGCATGTGTAAATAGAGACATTCATGGTTGAGTCTAGAGAAGTCTGAGGCCCTATGCAAAGTGAATGGAAGGACATGCAGAGGGGGATTTGATGGTGACACCTTAAAAGCATGGGGATAATAATAAGAAGTCAAGATAGGTGTCCAGTGTGTGTACGTGTGTGTGTGTTTTAAAGGAGGTGGCACTGAGTAGACATGAGGATTTAAGAGAAAGGCACATTCAAACTGTGCAGCCTAGGAGGCAGTGGAGATTTACATTCAAGTGCACAGAATTTTGCTGTTGTTGTTAACAACTGTTATCAGTGCTAATGGAAGAAGGAGGGATTTTGTCTCGGTAAAAACATGACCTTTGGAGAAATATGACATGGTTTTGCCAGCTAACAGCTAGGTGACTTTTGGCACATCATTTACCTCCATGACTCAGTTTCCACATAGGTAAAATGAAGATAATAATTATGCTTTTCTCATGGAATAATTGTGAAAAATAAATGTGTTGATTTATGTAAAGGACTTAGAGGAGCTCAGCAGGGAGTCAGTAAAAATAAGTGTCAGTTCTATCATTATATACACAATGATTATCCACTATTTGGACAAAGCCAGGGTTTCCATATGAAAGTGTTATAAAGAAAAAGTGAGATTGTGTTCATTTAACTTATAAATATCAAAATACTTTCATTTTGTAACTAAATCTATAGATATGTATAGAGATGTGTTGGATCTTATTCTTTCAGACACACACACACACACACACACACACCCCCAAAACACATCATCTTATATTTGTAGTAAGATCAACAACTATGTGAACATTTAGAATGATTCTCCCTAAGCCCTTAATTATTATCAAAATTATATATAATCTCTCTATATAGGCTGACCATCTGTTGCCTAGGAGAGGTCATTAAGGCTCCCTGATTAGATAAGAATAATTTGCAATTACTCTAGAAATTGTTAACATAAAAATGGGCCCATCTAAATTTCTTGAGTGTTCTTGAAACTACTATTCTCTTATAGTCTACGAGGTCGGACAATTGATTTTGCGAACTCATCCAGAAAAAGTGCTACATACCTCATTGTTAAATATCACTACGGTCACCTTCTAAGTACTCCCCTTGGGAAGCTGTGCACCGACGCCCATCCCTAGTCCAGCCTTCAAAGCAATTTTGGAACTCCTTTGCTGGAATGGTGATCAGAGCTGTCATTGTCCCCCAAATCTGACAATTTAGTTTGCGAACTTGTCACCGTGTGCTTACATTGGCAGCACTGTACAAACAACTCTGATGGCCACTCCAGAAAAAGAGTTCCAAAAATTGCTTTGAAGGGTGGACCAGGCACTGACGTCAGTGCACAGCTTCCCAAGAGGAATATTTTGAAGGTGACCATAGTGATACTCAGCAATGAGGTATGTGGCACTTTTTCTAGCATGAGTTTGAGAAATTATCTGACCTCATAAATGCCATATAATCCTATTGATATGGCTAATAACTTTGATTAGAAATTTTAAGTTTGCAAAGTTTTGTTTTTCTTTAATAACAGAACTTCTGAGTCCAAATAATCACAAATTATTCATAAAAGCAGCCCAAATTATGGTCAGGTTGAAACTATTCTATAAACCTCAACATTCCATTAAGTACATCAAATTAGCTGAGGCAACATGTATTACTTATTGTTAACTAAGTCTTTCCTGTTGACACTTACTTTACATTTCTGTCAATCTGCTTCAAGACTGCTAAATACCTACCCCTCTGTGGTGCTCATCAAAATTCGCCCCCCCCGCCCGGAGCTTCAGAAGCACTCATTGTCTACATCATATAGCTCAGCTTACAGAAAAAAATAACTACTACTACTCTCATGCCGGAGCCAGACCCTGGTGGAATCACTTTTGTTGTACACTGTCTGTTTGATCCTAGGCAAGCTACGAGTAACAGAAGTCTCTCAGAACCAGCCACTCCATCTTAAAGTGGAAATAATAAGAGTTCCTATCGGGAGACTTCTCGTGAAAGTCACCTGAGAGCGTTCGTGGCATAGATGACAGGCTCAATATATGATAGCCATTATTAGCTCTTATCCTATAGTTGTTGATTTGATACAATATACATTTTGTTTCCTTTGATACATTGTAGGCTTTCAGAGGGAAGAACAAATTTCCTCCGAGCTGAGGTCTTCTCTCATGTACGTGGTTCCTGGCATGAAGTGTATGATTGACAAATATTTTTTGATTCTGCTCATTTCTATTCTAATAGATACACAGATGAAATGTACTCAGAGATGCTTTATTTTGGCTAAATGTTGTTAAGACCTAAGCCTTTAGAGTGCTTATGTTATGATTATATAAGCATGATTTGTAATTAGTACACATCCACATGGACACTCTCCATTCATCTTTTTAGATGCCCTTACCTGCAAGTTTGTCCCTACTTTTTTGCCCCCCAACTTAGTGAGCCAACATGCCTCCTCCCCACTTGACATAGGTGTGGATCCGTGGTGTGCTGCAGTCAGCTTGGACCAGCCCACAGGCAGAAGCATCCATTCTCAGGAATTTTGCAAGCCCGTTGTTAAACACAACCAGTAGTAAACATTAAATTACATAAAGTCACAAGTAAATACATGTTATTAAAAACAAAGCTAATAAATTCTCAGAACTCAATACTTACTAATTATTTTTCCTACATTTTGCGATTATCTATGCTCTTGATGTTGTGTCTACTTTGTCTGCAGGGTATGGTGCAAGCCGTGAGGGATGGCCCGCTCTTATGAATGTCTTCCCATTCCCGTGCTCAGTGATGTCTTGTCGGTAGTTTGTGATGGGAGTATTTGTGCCACAGAACCTGGCAGATACTTAGGTCAGTGCCTTTTATTTTTCCTGGACAGTCAGTTGTGAAACCTTTGCCTTCACCTCCCTAGATGGGCCTGTTCTCCTGTGAGCTGAATGTTCTTGGAACGTGAGGATCAGTAGCTAAATAAGGCAGTTGGGAAAGAAAAGCAGCGTTGGTGTATATATAGATATATATGGAAAAAAAAACACCACAAGAATCCACATAAACCTAGTTAAATTACATCCAATAAAGAAAGTACAGAGAGTGGGAGGTTGGGGGAGATTTCCCTGGAAACTGTCACAGAACACACACACACATGCTTTTGAATAATGAATTTAATTTCCAAGCTTCACAGAACGCTCTTTCCTGACTTGGCTTTCCTTTAACCTTCATCTACCGCCTTGCTCTCACCCTTCTACCTGAACTTCCTACAGAGCTGCAATTCCAGCCTGTGCCCCCCCCTCTCCATTATTCCACTAATCTGTCTCCACCCACATAATGAAGGCAATCACTGCCTTCTGCCTCTTGCAGGGCCGTGCTAAGCGCCCCTTCTGTACTCTGGCCTAGCGACCTCCAGCCTGCATGGTCTGGGCAGCAATCTTGCAGGCCCTTCCCGTACTGTCCTCCAGCCCACCCACCTCTCCTTCCTCCTGTGTCATGGCCAGGCCACTTGGGCTGCTTAGAAACCACTCTCCAACCTCTTAGCTGTTCTCCACCCACTAAGGTGTTTATCACCTTTGATTAGAAAATCAAATTTCTTCCCAGCTATATTTTTCTCTAATTATTTCCTCCAGTCCTCTTACAGACTCCCAGGAGATTGAATTAATCTCATCAGAAATCATCTGCGGAATCCCCAAAGGAGTTGTGGGTGTTAGCCCATGCTAAACCAATCCCAATTCCTCAATAGCTCAAAAAAAAAAAAAAAAAAAAAAAAAAAAAAAGAACACAATTTCAGGTCAAAGAACTGAAATCCCACTGTGATCTAACCATCACTGAGCTCTGCCACCTTGATGCTGGGGTGCCGATCCCCAAGACGAAGGGTTATTTAAGAGCCATCACGAAAATAGTGCCAGCGTCAAGTAGGAGGCTGGACTGGAGGCTCTGCAAAGTCCCTTCCACTCTAAAATTACCTCATTACATGGATCTCTGAGTTACTGCCTTAACACCAGCTATGGGACCAATATCTTTCACTTGCATTCATCTCTTTCTTCTTACCCCCCAAAGCCTGGAATAATTTATAGCATAATTTTGTATCCCTGCTTGGAAACGGGGTGGGGCTTCTTCATTGCCAGATCCCCACTGGGTTTTGAGCTGCTCCTCTTTAAAATAACCCTGGATTGCTTTCTTTCTTCAAATGGAACAGAGGGGTAAATTGTCCCCAGTGACACAGGGATATATTTCTTGAAGTAGAAAAAAAAAAAAAGACAGAGTAAAATAAACTCTAAAGGGGCCTTAATCAAGCAATTCAGAGACAGAGGATGAAACAGAAGAGGCAGGACAGAGCCTTGAACGTGCAGAGATGACAGCAGCTCTTACAACGCCTTTCATCCTGCTCTTCAACATCTTGTGAAGCAGTATTATTGCCTTCATTTTTTCATCTTATTGTTATTTAGCATTTATATTTGCAAGGCATTGAGGCTTCATTTTTATCCGCCATCCTTCATGATCTCGTGGTGAGGGAGGCAGAGACAGGGCCGCCCTCTGGTTCTGAGAAGATGAATGGGCTCAGACCAGTGAAAGGCTCTGATGCAGTTTCTGTCCGTGGACCAGGGGCCAAGGTGAGATTCACGCACTTGACCGCAGAGCCTGTGTTTTGAGTGGGGGACATTTAAGCCCAACACACGGAGGGGAACATTGTATGATGGAAAGAACTCGGCTTTTGGAGTCTAATTGACCTTAAGGATTTGTTTCTTTTTTTTCCCTCACTGAACTTTGGCTGTGTCTTCAGTAATAAAAAGGATAAATAAAAATCTGTATCACTAAACAGCATCATTTTGAGAATGTGTTAAGGTTGGGCATTTGAAGCAGGAGTTGGTATTCTGTAAAGTTTAGTGCCCCTTGCCATCTCTTTTGATGTGTGCTTAGGGTGTGATTGTAATGCTACCAGCATGGAGCCTGAACCCCAGGCAACACAAGAAGTGGGGAGTGCTGGGGAAGCCCAGATGCACACAGCCAGGTCCCCGCCCTTGAGGACCTGCCTCCACAGATCCCACATGGAGTCCGTGAATACAGATGCAAAAGCTTTGCTTCTCATCCCATTGAGAGGTGGAGTCTGACAGCATTAATGACTTGCTTGCCCAACAGAGAAAGGAGGAAGTAATGCTATGCCAATCCCAGGACTAGCATTTAGGGGGCCCGTCAGCTCCCCGCGTGCCTCTTGGGATCTGAACTTCAGAGACATCACACTCCAACTGACAGTCCCAGTTGAGCCCACATTTCTAACTGGCATAGGAGTGAAACCATCCTAAGTCTTCCATAACAACCCATCGGCCGACCAAATACAACCAAGTAGCCTTTGTTGACACCATGTCGGACAAACGCCTCGACCAACTGAGTGCTGAGCAAATTCCTGACCCACAAACAACAGACGATGTAACAGAAAGGTTGGTGTTGTAAGTCACCATGCTTTGAGCAGTATGCCACACAGCAGTGGATAACTGGGACATCTGCTAAGTGTCCGCTGCCAAACTAGAAACGACAAGAATGGCAAGCTGGAGCCCCTATCTTAGCCACTTTCTATGTTTCCAGCTTAATTTCCCCGAATACTTTGCATACCTCATGCTTTTCCAAAAAAGGGGCCCTCTGCCTGAAGGTCCATGTACATCTCATCCTGGTCCCCTGGAAGACCCCTTGCTTTATTGAATATTGCTAACTTCTATCAGTCATGATAAGTCATGTTATCTATTCTAAAATACTAGAACACAGATGGACAGGGACTAGGTTTTTCTCTGGGATGACTCCCCTCCCAGAGGTAGGTCAGGGTCCTGAGCTCCTTACTTCTTACCCTTCCACTGCCCCTTAGGCCCTCCTTGATGTTCCCTGCTGGGTCCTCTACGTAAGGCCAGATGAAAGGAAACGCCCGAGCCAAGAAGCTCATGGGAGACCACAGGGGCTGAAACGGACAGTGGCACGCACATTTCCCCCACCTAGCGTTACCTAGAATTGGTCACATGGCCTGAATCTCACCGCAACGCCAGGGGGAAAATAGAGGCCCAGAAAAATGAAAGGGACTGGTCAGCGTCTATTCAGGCTGGGCTACACCACTCTGGTCAGAAGCTGTCCCTGCTTCCTCCTGCAGGCAGTGCTGGATGGGGGAGAGGATGAGTGTTGAAAGCAGTCCTGATTGTAGATTTCAGCCAGGCCACCTTTCTAGCTGTGCAACCTGGAAAGATTACTTAACGTCTCTTGAGTTTCAGTTTCAGTTGCGATGAAGATGACACTATCCATGCCATATACCGTGGACACAGAAAAGGGGAGGTTTGCAAGGAGCAAAAGTAAAATGAATGTCTGAACAAAATCCTCCAGAAGACATTTCACTCCTTCCACACACCTTGGAAAACACTCTCAGTACCAAAGATGGACAATCTCTCTTTCTGGACCCCTGGCAGACGCTGTGAATTAGTTATGACATTTTCTTCTCTACTCACGCTGCAATTGACCTCAAAACTCTTCCTAGCATGACTTCTAGGCAACCAAAAGCAACACATGAGTTAGTTTTCAAACACAACCTTATTTGCGATCTTTCATCTACATATTCACTGGACAGACAATCTTGCCCTTTGATTTCCATTATTGTTACATTTTAACATAGGCGTGCTTGCTTCTCTAATGACCTGTTAATTCTTTGGGGACAGAGATCCTGCATTTATTATCTGCCTCTGTGCCCAACAAAATGCTTGGCACATAATAGAATAACTGTCTCTGAATTAAATATATAGCACAGGAGATAATAAATACTATTTACAGAGAGTATACTATAGCTGGACCCTTTTCAGGGGTGTTCAACTTTTTGGCTTCCCTGGGCCACACTGGAAGAAGAATTGTCTTGGGCCACACATAACACACACTCATGCTAACAACAGCAGATGAGTTAAAAAAGAAAAGGTCTGTGCATAATTTTCGAAATGTTTTAAGAAAGTTTACGAATTTGGGTTGGGCTGCACTTGGAGCCGTCCTGGGCTGCATGTGGTCCGCGGGTCCCGGATTGCACAAGCTTACTTTACATGCACAATTTTATTTAATACTAATAAAAACCTTATGGGGAAAGAACTACTATTACACTGTTTTTGTTGAAAAAATTGGGTCTTAGGAAGGTTAAGCAATTTTACCAACGTTATTTAGCTAACAACTGAGAGAACCTCATTGAACCCCAGAGCTCTGACTCCAGAGCCTGTGAGCCTGACCACACAAGACTGAATCCTCAACCACGTGTTTGCCTCCTTCTTCCAAGATCACGCTTGGTTATAGAGACAGAAGAACTGATTCAAGGGACAAGAAAGGAAATGAGATGAAGGACCTGGAGGAACCAGACTACCCAGGGGAAATGAGGGAATTAGGGAAGGAAGAGGGAGAGATCCCTGTGAACACAGAAAAGGGGAGGTTTGCAAGGAACAAAGGTAAAATGGAAGAGGAAATGGCAAAAGGCGAGTATTTTTATTAAAGTTTAAGACCTGCACAATTGGCCTTTGGACTAATAAAAATGAATTCCTTAAAAAAAGGAAGAAAAAATATTACAAATGGATGTTTAGTAATGAACTGAAACTTGAGTACTCTCTTGGGACAAGGCTTTCTGCTCCGATGACCCCTCTCCTTGGTACTTCCTTGTACTCGCAAAACAACAAGAAACCAAGGTGGTGTTGGGAGTGCTGAGTGTCAGACACAGAGCCAGATGCCCTTTGTGTCTTCAATGATTTAATTTTCAATAAACCCCTGAAGGGTTGTAGGCAGCACCCATTTCCACATGTGATATAACCACGTTTTAAAGAAAGGATGCATTCATGCAATACCCAAAAAAGTGGGGAATTCACGTTCTGCCTGAAATGAATGGCTGCTTGATCTTTTCATTTTGTTTTTTGTTTTTTAAATACATGACAGTTTTTCCTAATACAGTAGACTCTGTTAACTGGAACTCAAGCAACCAGCATTCTCACGCAACTGGCAAAATTTAACTTTCTCTCTCTCATTCTGGATAAAAATTCCAAGAATTTCGGAGAATTCCAATTTCAAGATTTGTATTTTGAAGGAAGGGGAGTGGACAGTAGGACTTACTTCCTAGTTGAGGTGGAAAGAGGTAAAATGACTTCCCTAAATGCACTGGGTAAGTTGATAAACTCGGTCCTCCCAGCCCTCCTCCTCTAGAATTTTCTCCTAGGTAACCATGATGATTTTGTATGTGATCGCAGTGACACAACCTTCCCCTCCAAGGGCTGAGCAAGCTGTCACGTTCTTCCTTTCATCAATACTAATTTCCATGAGATGACAGTAAGAATTTTTTTAAAAGATCATTTTATTATTATCTTCATCATTAACATTTTCAAATATTAAACCATGTTTGGGCTTGCTTTGAAAAAAAGCAATTTTCCCTCCTGAGTATTTGTCCAATGATAATTAAAGCCAATTAGAGGAGCCATGGCTCACACATCTGTCCTCTTAGTTGTATTTCCACACGAGGCTATATAACATTGTCAGTTTCATTCCCTTTAAATATAAATGATTATGAGATAAATTAAGCCCAAGGCTCATGTATGAGTAGAGGCTGGACTATATTATAATAATAATAGCTTACATTTGCAAATCGTTCTTGCATACATACATCATGTCCTCTGAGCCTCAGATTAACCTGTGAAACAGACGGGGCACGGAGTCCCCCCTTTTGCTGCCAATACGTTAGAAGATACAATGATTTTCCCAAGGTCACAAAGCCAGTGAGAGTTTGAGCAAAACCTACAGTCAGGTCTCCTCTTAGATTCGTGATCTTACTTCGGCACCACAGCTTTGACGTGGCGAGGGCAGTGGGCAACAGCCCATCCTGGGGTGTGTGACAGATCTGAGCATTACTCTCTGGCTCCAGCTGCTCTGTGCCCTAAGGGAAATCGCTTTACCTGTCTGAGCCTGTCCTTACTTATCTATAAAAAGAGAAAAAGAATACTTAGATTCACCATTTCCAGTATTAAGTAAGATATCGTGTGTCAAATGTCTGGCGTAGAGAAAGTTCTCAGCACACACTGCTTCTCATGAAAACGGTATGAATCTAGGGCTGTCTTTGGGAGAATTCTTATTTCAAGGGGAAATAAACCTCATTCCCTCTGGTTGTCTCTAGGGAGACAGAGCCATCGTGTTACTTAAAATCTTTATCTCCATGGCCTGGCACAGAGCAAGGAGCACAGAAGGTGCTTAGCACATATTACTATTGAAGACTGAATGGGTAGATGGTGGGTAATGTCTCTTCAATGTTTGCTCAGTGTCATTCACATTACTATGCACTGTCCGAAGAGCCAGGTGGAAACAAAAAAGATCCAAAAACAAGGTCCTTGGACTCAGAGCCCTCCCAGGAAGCACATGATGAATTGCAGGCACAAATACATCAGCACTTAAAGGCACACAGCAAAGGGATTGGCCCCACAGGAACCCAGAGCATGGCCGTGCCACCGTCTCTGGTCATGGAAGCACCTGCAGAATCTACTTTTCTAGAGGCCTCTTCTCGTCAACGTTCCGGGCCTGTCCCCACTGCAGCCATCTCTCTGGAACCTTATTCCAAAAGCAAGTCCAAGGATCTCAGCATTCCCGTCCTTGATAAACAAGCCCCTCTCTCCAAGAGCGTCAGTGACCGCCAAGTCCTTTCCACCCAAGGACAGTCCCCACACAGGACGGGCTATTTAAACTCCCACCAGATTGCAGCTGGCACCCGCCACGTTGATTTTCCCCTCTCCTTATAATCATAATGGGATCTCAGCAATAAAGATGGATTTGTTAATTTCCATCCCCTTCTCACTTTCTCTTTTAATCACTGTCGAGCATAAATTAATTTCAGCTTAAAGAGCTTTCGACAAGATTTTGTCATTGTCTAGGGCAGTAAAGGTCAAAAAACAGGAGGCTCTGAAATACACTCATCAGCTGTTTGCCAGGAATAAACTTTAGTTATTGACACTTAATTATTTCTATTCTGTCTGTGGCAAGCTGGAGACACACACACACTCACACACACACACGCACACATACACACATGCACACACACGCGCGCGCACACACACACACACACACGCACACACACACACGCACACATGTCAGTTTGATCACCCACCAGCTAGCATGTTGAGTGTTACATACTCCCCGGAATCTTTGATGAAGTGGGCTAAAATTTCAATATCAGGCTTGATATCATTTGTCCATATCTTCAGGGTAAGATATAGAGTCAAGTGTTAGGTCACTAGGCCTGTTTAAATCCCACTTTTGCTTGGTATCAGCTGGGATGCCTGAGGGAAAATATTTACCTTCTAAAGTTTTACCTGTTAAAAGGCAATGAATGTACTGTCTTGCAGAGTGATCCTGCAGAGTGGATGATAGAAAGACTAAACTTCTAAGTGCTGATCCTGGACTGTCATGGGTATCCCCCAAAGCATAGCCAATTAGTGGTACTTCCTTCACAGGTCTGTCACTTAGAATCTTCTATGAGCCAGGGACAGTGGGAAAGGCAAAAAGTATAGAAACATAAGGGAGCATTAAGAAATGCTTTCTTCCCTCACCGCGGGTGGTGGAGGGTCAGGAAGGTAGTGTACAACAGCCTTCTCAAGTGACCTGCAAATGCAGAAAACTTTCCATACTCTTTAGTAGGATATTAAAATAAAATTTGGAAATATTAGATCAGGCTTAATTCTCATTTGTGCCACTTATGGGATCTTGGCAAGTTAATCATATCTATGAGCCTTAGTTCCCTCAACTATATAATGGGAAAAATACATTTGATTGTTGATGAGGATTCAATGACATGATATATGCAATCAATGAACCTAAGACATATTTAGGAATACGGATAGCAGATATGTTTTAAAATCTACATGTTACTAAACAACAAAATGAGTATAGCATGCTCTACTCATATGTGCTAGGGACTTGTCTGGTGCTCATATTTAATAACTCATTTACCCCTTACTAAAAACCCTAGCTACTAATACAGTGGTATGCAATTCACACACACACACACACACACACACACACACACACACGGGTATCTACTTCATGGCCAGGAAGTGCAGGGATGAGATTATAATTTAAAAAGCACCGACTGGGAACGTCCTGAGCTTGGTCATATAGAAATGCAACACTTTCAAAACTCTCTAAAAGCCTCTGCAAACTGACGATAAAGAACTATGTGCTTTAATCCTCATAATGACCCTGGAAGTTGGGTATTACCAATACTAGCATTTTGCCTATAAGAAGTCTACTACTTACATGGTTGGGCCACTTGTATAAGAACAGACACAGGAAGTGCTGAAGCTAGATTTGGGACTCTAGATTGTCTGACACAGGATCTGGGGGCTTTACAGCTCTGCCTATATAGCCTCTTATTTAATTGCAGCATTTATTCAAACGAGAGAAGAGAGGGAGGCTACTTTTAGACTAGTCATTCTTAAGCCTTTAAAAATAAATTTCGTCTTCCTAAAGCTTTATCTTTCTCTCCTTAACTTTAGCACCATTCCAACCACAGCATACACTAACAATAGAGAGCTCCAGAATAAAAAGTTTCAAACTATTTCTAACTCAAATGTGTCAGGCACATGGATAACTCCTCTCCAGAACCTGTAAATAAGGATGTGAGGGATGGGATGTATTACCCTGGAGCTGGTGGGGCTGGGAAGGTCTATGGGAAGTAGAGATAAGGGCTTCAAAAAGAGAAATGCAGCTGGTATTTGGTGATTTGGGGGTGATTTGTTTTAGATCCATCTGGATTTGGCTGGTTTTGTTGAACCAGAGTCCACAGGAGAGGCCATTAATGTTTTGAATGCATATTATAGCAATTACACTTGGCTCAGACCAGCACATCCAGGATTCTAGTCCAGCTTTTTAAGGTGAGTTTGGGTGATGGCCATGCTCTACATTTCTATATATGGCAAGGACTGATAAGTTTTTAGAGCTTAAAACCTGTGTTAACATGCATTATCTTATCTTACAACAACCTTGCGGGTGGCTCTTTATCATCTCTACTTTGTGAATGAGGAATGAGGAAATTGAGACTATGGGTCTTTTTTCTCCCAAAAAATATACACTGTTGAACATTAGACACTGTGCTAAGACACCTGAAGGAACACTGAGGAAAAAGAATAGGGGGAACTGGCTGGAAGTCTCCTTGTCTAGTCTCAACCAGAGTAACCCTGCTTTAAGCTTCAAGCAAGGTTTATTGAGTGTCCACTGCATGAGAAATGCTGAGAAAAGAATTTTGACCAAGAAAGAATTGTGGCCTCTTTCCTTTTAGAGTTTCTTTATAGTGGGGAGCCAGAAAAATGTACTAGCCATTATTTAATTATATGTCTAATAAGTGCGATGACACACAAAGGCAATAAGAGTTGTAATAGGAGCTGATCTACATTGAACAGGGAAGAATATGAATCGTCCATGAGATTTGATTTTCACAAAGGGCCTCAAGTCTTTAAATAACTTTAAAAGCCACTAGATTAAGCATGTAATTCCACAATTAATGAGGCATCCTGTATACTTATCATATCACCTCCAAGGTAGCTGATCAATTCATTGTCAGTCAGAACTACTTGCATATCATCCCTACTGCTGGTCATACAGTCACAGACTGAAGTTGTATTTCCATTTCTTAATCACATTTGATCATTTTTCATAACCCATTCTTGGAAAAATTCATTAGTGCATCTACTCGTGCCATTTCTCATTTATCTGAATTCCTATGGTATTGGTTGTCCAGACTACTCATTTACATATTTTATACACTCCCTTGACTTGCTGGATATTATATTGTTTTGTTTTGTTTAGCTTTTCATAGATGCCCACCTCCCAAACTCAAGAGTCCTGGCAACATTTGATGACTTTCAAAGCTCCTGACATAGGCTTGGTTAATATTTTATTTCATTTTATGAAATCTCATCTCATCGCACCCCATGTCATTCCATTCCATCTCTGCTGACTTACTGGTGGGCATTCTGCTGGCTGCTGTACCCTAACTTTGAGGAAGTTCAATTCTGAAGTAAAGGAAGAAAGCTGACCCAGAGGCAGGGAAGAGCAAAGAGAAAGAGCTATGTGCAAGAAACAAAAAGTCTTTTCTGTGGATATAAAAAGTCAGAGAAATATGGGGGGGCGGGGTGAGTGATGAACCTGTTTAGAGTTTTTGCATAGAGGTTGAAATATTTTTCTAACTCTTGAAGAGACTGGAAAGGGATGTGGGATAGAACATTCTAGATAGAGAAACCAGTGTGAGCAGAGATATGGAGGCCTAGGGGATAAGAATGTGGGTTGGTTAAAGATTTGGGATTTACTGGGGAATAAGATCTTATTGACTCTTTCAGGAAGTTACGTGAGTACTCATAATTTATGAGAATTCATTTTAGAAATGCATGCAATTCAACGATAAATATATTTTGGATCATTTATGTAATCATGACAGAACCAAGCACAACCACACTCTTTGAATTTCTACATTTTACCATCCTATTTTTGCAAAGTTGGGGGTGAATGATGATGTGACATGATGTAGAAAAAAGGAATTTTTTACATTTTAAAAAGAAAAATAATACAAGGTAAAACTGAGTTACCCCATTGTGCATGGCAGGGTAGTCATACTGAACAAAAAAGGGTTTGTCAGAATGATGGTCACATTTTGAATGGATATATAAGTGAGACCTCTCTTTATATATATCAGTATTTCATTAGAAGGACATGAAATAGCAAAAGGAAATCATATTTTTTTCTTTAAGCATGATTACTTGTGTGGGAGTTCTATTACACTGATTTGATCCTTCTGTATGAGTGGATATTAAGGATAATATTAAAATTTTAAAGGAAAAAGCCTAACAATAATGATAAGAACTCAAATGGTAATCCTTCATGTCAAAAATCTAAAACATAAACTCTATATGATGAAGGAGAACTTATCACACAAACCTATCTTTATACTGGTGAATTCTATATTGATAACATGATTTCAGAAGAAACACTGACATTTCTTTTTCCTTTTGGTTTCACTATGTTGTTTGCATTTCATATATAAATTTCATTTGGTGGCAAAGATGCTAGAGCACTATTATTTTAAGAAGCATATGCCTAGACTTATGATTGAGTAGTCTTAAAATGAAAACAATTGAAGCCCTCATGGGTGGCCCAAAGAAAATATTTCTTACTCTTTAAATAAGAAAGGGACATTAATTTGCAGTTAATAAAGAAAACCATTAAATAATTTTTTTTTTGGTACAGAGAAGGGCAAAATAAGATATATGCTTAAAAATAAATATTTGAGCCACCATGAGGAGATTGGAGCAAAGGTGGATCTAAGGGAGGCAGGGAGACCAGATAGAAGTAATTGCAGTATCTGGACCAGATACTAGAGGGCCTGAATCAAGTCAGTAGCAGTTAGAGTGGAGAAGGAGATAGATTCTGGAGACATTTTAGTGTAATAATAAACTCTTGTTACTGGTAATGATGATGATCTTTTAGCAGCAGAGAAGTTGCACCCCTGTGCCAAATGTTTCTAGGGTCTGTAGAATTTGGGCCAGAAATTAGGACAGGGGTATTTTGTCAAGCTTGTTGTCTTGGAATAGTTGTCTTCAATGGGTATTTATTGATTTGATTAGTTTCTGTGGAGTACAACCCAATTAAATCCAAGCCATGTCTTTATAGAGAGGCAGCTCTATGTAGATAACATAACAAGGAAATTTTCCAAAGACTTTCTACTTCATCCTCATCATTTGGGGCAAGAAGCCTGATTCAGAAGACTGTGGCTAAAAAGGCAGCAGAGAGGACTGGTGAATGATGAGACTATAGCCAGCCAAAATTTCATTTCTCCTAATATTATCAGGTCTGAGAACTACAGAGGAAGAGAAATCACCAAAGGGAGAGGTTGTTCCCTCTTCACAAATGTGAATGAGTCAGTGACAATTCTTGTTCATTAAAATTCTATGGAGATAAAGAATGAAAATTTGTAGATAATTAGCCAATTTCTCTATTTGCAGAACTCGGCTGAGCATAAATAAAGAATGGTCTTGCTAGCGGTGCATGTGGCCATCAACTACAAATGGAAAAACCTGCTCATCACCATTAAAGGGGATTTTTCATGTCATTCGCTTTGAAGCTTTAACGAAGAGAAATACACTGTCAGATGGAAGGGTGCTGCTTCTCTGTTCACTGTCCCTGACTTTTGCCTCAGACACGGCACAATCAGAAATGGAGTGATTGTCTCCAATTTTGAAAACAGAATGGAGAGTATAGGGAACCCCATCCCGATCGCTTCTAAACACCGTGTCCTTATTGGTAGGTCTCAGGGCCACAATGACCCCAGAATCAGTAGGTGGCACCTCATTAATTTCAATCTAATCTCAAGTTTGTAAAACGTCATGCACGTTCCCACTCATTCCATAATGATGCCATGCATCATAACCAAATCACAAGCAAAGGGGAGCCTTTGACAACTCTGTGCCTGTCCACACTCTTAATGTCTTGCTGTTACTCTTCCTCTGGCCATGAGTGACTCACAAATCCACACTGGCTCCGCCTTCTTCTTCAACCTTGCCCACATCAAAATGATGAATTTTATCTGAAGCCACCGCTGATGTACCTGTTAGCATTAATCATGGCTTTCTCTGCACTCTCAAAATCCACAAGTTATTACAGACTCCTTCTAATTTATTGTTATTATTATTAATCATGACTGCTAAAAAATAAATAAGGAAGGCAGGGACTGGAACTTTTCATTTTTAATTCTTTTCTTAGACTCTTCCAAGGCTCTTGAACAAAGCCCAGCTCCAAAACCTGTATGTCTTCCAGCTAACAGAGGACTTTTATTTCATTTGATTCTGTTAAACACCAAGTCAGTTATGACTTATACTAATTTAATAATTAAGATAGGAGTCTCAAAGTAAGTCTTATAAAGGCCCCAAATCACTTAGTTTGTGGGTGATAGAGTAACATAGCAATTACATTTATTTGATGCCAAGATGTCAGTACTCTCTACTCTAAGCCCTTTGTGCAAAGCTGGAAACAGGAATGTCAATGACACCACAGGTTTGGTCCTCAGTTGACCTTTTATCATGTCCCTTCTAGTTCCATGACTCAGGAAGTTCAAGGTCCTATTGTTGTTGTCATGTAACAGGACATGATTTATCTTGATATGCATGCAACACTTCCATTTTCTTGAAGTAGGAGGTGACATTTTTTAATTTAAGAACACAGATAAGTTTATTGTAAAATTAAGGTGGATCATTCAAGGTAAGTGAAGACCTCTCAGGTCCTTATAGCACCAGGACTGAGAATTGCAGTCCTAATATCCAGTGTATTATTTTGGATAATACAAAAGCAAAGATGTTCCAAAATACAGTGGTTTAAATGACTTCCCATGTCTTTCTCACAGCAAGTTCAGAGGTTAATAGATTAAAGCTGCCATTGCAGCCTTCCAATTTTCAATTTACAGTTCTAAATGTTGTGGTGGCCATTGCCAGTGAGACTGTCCTAGAGAGGTGGTGTACTGTAAGTGCTCATCTACATGGTGGAGAACACCCACATTATAAAGGTGTTTTGATAATTAATTGGTTTAATATTGACAAAATGCATTTTTTTGTGGCTGACACACAGTGGGCATTTGATAAAGCTTAGTGGTTAGTCTCGGTGTTTTTATTTGTTATAGTAATGATGGTTGTTTCTTCTCTTACTTCTTCCTTTTGTTTTCTATTTATTTTCTTACCTTTTACTTCTTAAAAACCAACTAAATAATATGTTTTCCTGGATAAGGGCTTTAGCACCAAAGATAGAGTGAAACATTTAATTAGATGTTCAAGAAATTCTTAGTCAACTTTTAACTAGGTTTCCTACCAGAAATAATTCCCAGCCCCTACCTCCTAATAGGTGCTACCCAGTATGTCTAGAGCTTCAGTAATTGTAATGCCCAATTGGTTAGATTTTGCCACTTTTACTAGGATCACAGTCCTTCAGTAAGTGTTAAAAGAAAAACAACAGATCAACATTCAAAGTCAGCAAGGTGCCAGGTACACAGGAGCCAGTCAATTGTTTATTCTTAAATCACACACCAGCTCACTCCTTCAATGTATAGTCATGGTGGGTTTGCCTGCCTTTCCTACCTAACCCTATCACAAAAAAGATTTAAAAATTTTAAAAATTGACTAGTATCTTTTGTTGTATAGTTTTATCCATTCTTCTTAAGAATGAAAATTTTGACCTGTGTCCATACCATTTTCTCCTTCATTCTCTCCTACTTAACACTAATGACAGGCTTTCTTAGAATGAGCTGCATTTCTCTTTTGTTTTCCTTCATAATAGTTGTCAACTTGATATATAAACAACTGCAATGTCATGAAGGGAAAGAGGACTGGAATCCTACTCTAGTATTTGGAGGCTAGAATCCATGAATTTCCAGGGACTCCACAACTGATTACTTTTGAGATACATTTGTAAGTATCCACTTCTAAGTCACTTCCCCTGTGCCATAATGTCAGGTGTCATTTATCCCAGACTTTAAGACAAATAGATAGCAGTCTGCCACATGATAGTCAAACAGTTTTGTTCCGTGGACTCTACATGCCAAATGAGGACATTTTCCCATTGATTTTCATCTCTTATAATCTATAGCAAAACAGTTGATCAATATTGTCTAACAAAGTCTTATATGGAAAGTATTCATAAATTGTAGACAAAGAAATTCAATTAAATGGGAGGCCCCATGGTTCTGCTGCAGTGGTATTGGTGATCCCAAGACTTAATGATCTCCCATGAGGAAGTATTCAAATTGAGAGTAGAGAACCATTTGTCCCCAAGTACATATAATCCCATTATATCCACCATTCTCAAATTATGGTGCACAACGTGGGCTACAAAGGTACTTGGGCTGTGAATGAGATAAAAAAAAAAATCATGTCCATTCACTGCCTCAAGGTGAATGATGAAGAATTCCACATTTTCCCAAGGTTTATTTTTGAATTATATCCTAAAAAAACAATAATGGTCACCAACATTTTATCCCAATAAATTAAAAATCAGTACCCAGGGAAAACTTACTGATCCTCTACTTATTGTCAATGCCTGACCTTTTAGTTGGTTTTCTTAAGAACAGGGATGAAGAGATTTGACCAAACATAAGAGGACTATACTCAAGTATCTTTGAGATAGTTTCTCCACCATTATACACTCAGCTTCCTTGGAACTTTCATGCTGTCTGTTTCTTGCTGTTTCTTCCTTATTGTTTAGAATAGTGCACAGCACATTTTTAATAAATATTTATTATACAAATACATATAGAGTTGCAAAAGGAGATATAGGTACATATTTAAATATAGACTGTATTTTTTTGTGTATAAGATGCTGCTATGTATAAGACGACCCCTACTTTTCTTACTCAACATTAAGAAACCCTCTCAACTGGCTATTCCTGTGTATAAGACAACCCCCAATTTTGGGTCTAACAATTTTAGACAGAGCTATCATCTTAAACATGGAGAAATATAGCATTTTAAATCTGTATATTGTTAACTTAATTTTCAGTCAAAAATTCTTCTAATGGTCACACCAACTTACCTAGCTAGCAACGCAGCAAATATGATGACGATGTGCATTTGCAGATGATGAAACTGAAGGCTAAACACACTTCACGGTTCAAAATCTGTGTAGTGACAACCCGCGTCTGAACCTCAGCTTCCCCCCTGCTTCTCCTGGTGGCTCTTTTCACTAGCTTCCTCCCACCTCTCAGATTTGGTGACTCAAAGTGGAACCCAGGATGGCTCCCTGGACCCCTTTCACCACACGTTGCTCTCTCCGCTTCCCTCCAGGGACATCCTAGGTCACCACCGAGGTCCCTCCAATCAGAGCCTCCTTAAGTGCTGACAAGCACAGCTCTGCAGAGCCCACTCATCAGCCAGTTGGCACTTTTTCAAATGAGCCACTGAATGGCAAACGCACGGAGAACCCTGGGATAAAATGAGCTCCTCTTATTGATTTTCCAAACCAATATGGCACGGGCGCTTCCTCTTTGTGCCATCTCCTCTCTCGGTCTGGAGGCAGCCTCCGCCCATCCATCATTTTAATTAGACATTACACCTGGCACAAATGCTGAGTTGATTAACCTTAAAGGAGCTGAATAGGTTTTCTGATCGTTAACACGGGGCCCCTGACATATTATAACTCATGTTAACATGTGCTGTTGCACAAACTCACAGCTTCTTCAGCCCACCTTCCAAAGCTGCCGTGTGGGGTACGGCATCTACAGGGAGCCCCTCCCGACGCGTGCTCCCACAATCACGCCACGAAAAGTCAGACTGAAAAGACAGATTGGGGGGACTCCACAGACACCACTTTTTAATGTTTCTATAAATGCGCTTTCTGTGTTGAGGGGTGTTCTCAGGGACAGACCTTGGTGTGTGAGCGTTTTAAAGCAGCTTCCGGAGGTGGAAATGTGTAGCTGCCTCCTGTGCTGACTGGGATCTTTGGATGGTCTCAGTTTCTCCGGGTCTCAGACTCCTCGTAGGGAAAATGGAAATGGAAAAGAACTTGCAGGTTTTCCCGAATTGTCTGTAACTGTGGCCCATCAGCATGCCTGTCCCCGAGGGTGGGGATCCTAGAGATAGGGGATGGAGAACACTAGCCAGTCCTTAATCTTTAATCCTGTTTAAGGAGTTCCTGCTTCCAATAAGGTGTTTGGGGCTGGTGGGATAGTTAGTACGCCTTAAAGATATCCAGGAGTCCTCTCTCTTCTCTCTTCTCCCAAATAAACCCCACAAATCAACTCTTACATATCCTCCCCATGGGTCCAATTTAATGTCCTCACCTCTCCAGAGTTCATCGTCTCCATCATGAAAGCCACACCTGGACCTAACGTCCCATTAGATCAAGATGGAAAGACAGCAAAGAAGTAAGTCCAAGAGGAGGAGGAGGCAATTTTTTAGAAAAGATTCTCCCCCTTCTCATCAAGCCCCGCCCCTTTAATTCAGTCTATGAAAAGAACTCTCTTTTTCTGTGGCAGGTGTGGGATTCACGTCATGGATCCCTCACTCTCACCTACTCTGAGGCTCAAACTAACCGGTAAGTTAGAGCTTTGGCATAACGGACCTTTTGGTATCTCTGGTGCCACATGCACCACAGGCGCAAAGCGTGTGTTGACTGAATTACTTAGCACAGTCAGAATTTCAAGCACAAGCAAAGGTTGATGAAAAACGTATTTGTGTCTGGATATTTTTATTCTGAGATAGCATTACTTTGGTGACAAACGACCCAATTCGTCTTTGGCCAACTACTCCAAGACGATTATGTTGGGGGAGGGGAAGGAGCACACGTCCGTGAGAGGTAGTCCATCCCTCTAGCTAGGCCAGTGTGCCGGCATCGGATCTGAGTCGTCTTTGCTGTGTGACCTGGGCCAAGTTACTTGTCTTCTCTTCCCCTTGTTGGCTTTCTTTTTGAGTTGCTATGAGACCTGAATGTGCTAATATGTCGAAAACTTTTGGCATGGAGTCTTGCACAGTCAATAGCACTTTATTTGCACATATTGAAGTAAAAAAGAGGGCAACAAAAGCAAGGTAGAGAGAAGGAAGTGAGTTGGCACCCGTGAACACCATAAATAAGCAGAGGATAGGAAAAGGTTAAGTCTCCTTGCTTTGCCTTCAAATATAGGGAGAAATCAGTTTCTTTGGAAGTTCCTAAGAGGAGAATTTGTGGTCTGACACAGTGATCTTATTTCTTATATTCTGTCTGGGAATCAAAGGCAGGGCCCAGAAGATGGGCCGATCAGCACTTCTTTTTATCTCCTGAAACTTTCGGACTTCAAAGGTGGCCCACTTAAACAAAATCCCTGACCTCTCATCCTTGTCCATTTCTGTAGAAAGGTCAGCCTCGCTCTGGCTTGTGGTGTGTGGATGGAAACATCCAGCCTTGCAGGGAAGTTTCATAGACTGGGGCCTGCACTGTGCTGAGCTCCCAGGCTGCAGCTTTGAGGGGTACGGGAGCTAGGCCTACATCAAGAGCTTTCACCATGCTACCACCCTTGCTAAGGAAAGACTCATTTCCTTCTCTGTTGCCACACTTCATAGCCGGGACCACAGGTCCTGTGTCACCAACTCGGGATGCTCTCCTTGGCAGCTACGTGGACCCTCCTGGATAAATATGCAGTGTCCTCCCGAGCATACGCTGTATCTTGGCGTTAGCACCTGCCATTGGCTGGGATCATCTGGCTACTGCCTGTGCCTCTGCTTTGACTGCAAGCTGGGATGCTTCCATATTTCATTACTGAGTCTTTGCTTCACTTGTACCAAATCCCAGTGCTGGACACTGGGGAGACTTTCAAAAGTTAATTTTTTTTTTGAGTAACTAAAGAAATGAACAGATTAACCAATAAAATGAGATGGTGCATTAGGTAAGACATAGTTTCCATTAAGGAAGAACTGAGTTCACATATTGGCTCTGTGACCTATCCAGCCATCAAGTCTCTGCAAATCATAGTGTTATCATTGGTACAATGAGAATAAATACACAAACTACGCTAGTTATTAAGTGACTGTCTCTCAGCCCCAAACCTGCCATCTAGACGGTACAAAACACTTATTTGCTGTGCCACCTGGGGATGGAGGGCCTAGAGGGATGCACTGAGGCACGAGGTGGGAGAAAAGACCCCGCCTGTCCTATTGATATTTCGTCCTCACTCCGGGGAGCGGAACCCCGCAACACCTACCCACTCGGGCTGCCTCGCCCACACTTTCAGAGAGGGCAGCCACTGCCCTCCGACGTCTGAGTCCCAGCTCTGTGGATCCCCCACCCCAGACTTCCCACGTCCATCATTCTGCCCACTTTCCTTCCGCCCCTGCTCTAGGAGAAACACCTCACCCCATTTTATTCTTCCATCCCCTTCCCCATGCTCAGCGCTCCATGCTACGATGAACAATCTTTCACATTACGTTCTCTCTAAGTAACTGGTGTGGTTTCTAGTCGGTCTCCTGCCTGATCCGTGCCTGGTGCACCCACCCTGTAGGACTGTGGCACGTGTGCCAGATACCACATTCATGAGGCACTGAGTGCCATGCTCGTCTCGTGGGAGCGACTTGTTAGACAGCTTTATGGTTGCTGTTATTATTGTTTTGGCTTGCTTTCTTATGGTAAAATATACATAAGAGTTACCACTTTAACCATTTCTCAGTGTCCCCTTGAGACACTAAGTGCGCTGACATTATTGTATGACTGTCATCGCTATCAACCTCGACAACTTGTCACCGTCGCAAACTGAAGCTCAGCACCTATTCCGCAGTGACTCCCGCCCGCCCCTGCCCTCAGCCTTTGGTGACCACGATTTTACATCCTCTCTCCATGAAAGTGACTACTCTAGGCGCCTCGTATAAACTGAATCACATAGTATCTGTCCTTTCCTGTCTGGCTTCCTTCCATTAGCTCATGTTCAAGGTCCCTCCATGCTATGACATGTATCAGAATTTAATTAATTTTTAAGGCCAGATAATATTAGACTGTATGTGTGTACGTACCTCATTTTACTTACTTATTCACACACCAGTGGATGTGTGAGTTGGTTCTACCTTTTTGGCTATTATAAGTAATTCTGCTATGAACATGAGTGTAAAAAATAGGGAAAAAACTGGACTTTACCTCTTTGGGAGAAGACACAGAGAGTCTAATCTTACAGACAACTCCAATAGGGACAACTGTGCTATCTTTGCCACTTACCTACCACAGGGTCCAGCTATGGAAGTTCTCCTGATCCTACAAAACACTGTTCAGGTCTGACTCCATCTTCAAAACCTTTCCTGATCCCATAGATGAGAAAATATTATTTTGTTTGACACCTAATTAGCACTCCTGAAAAATTTGGTGAATGAATTTATTCCTCTCTATGAAAACTTACAAATGCTATAGTTATTGTATATATTACCTTCCAGTGCAATTACCTGTCTCAGCTTGGGAATGGAGAGTGTTTAATGAAACAGCCGTTATCTCTTCCCCATCTTTCTTCCCTCAGTGCCTAGTCCTGTTGCATGTAGAGCAGGCACACAATTGTGCCAATGAACCCATCTCTGCCTATAGTGAACTTGAGTTTTTTATCTTTCGTACCACAAATGACCTGCTAAGGTGGCCGGAGACCGTGTTCACTGACAAATCGGATTACATTCGTGTTTCAGAACCACAAAAAGTACAAACCTCATAGTAGATAGTTAATCACAACAAAATTAGGTCGGTGAGTCTCCATCTAAATCAAATCAAGTATCCGTTTTATAGGCTTATGAACAGATACAATCACTCCCGCGACTGAAGGCGAGCTAGGGGAGAGAACAAGCTAGTGCAGACGTGAGAGGCCTAATGGATCTGTACATGTCACTAGGGATTGGTAGGTAAAAATAAATAAATAAAGGCCCATGTAAACAAACTGCAGTGGTTTGGTATAATCTAATCAATTTGTGACCGGGTAGATGGTGGGATTCAATTGGCTGTGCCACAGAGTGACAGAAATAAATAAATTCCATCATCTTAGATGGAGACGTTATCAGAGATACAGGAAATCTGATGAGACTCAGGCAACAATTTGTAGCACTGAATTTCCTGCTGGCACATTCTTTGTCATTTATATTGTGTGTATATACACACACAGATGCACACACACAATTTAAAAAGATGTGTTTACATGCTTTTAAGTTACGCTCCTATACCGGCATTTATCCAAAATGAAACAGATGCTTATTAGAGTTTTGACGTCCTTGTGTGTGTGGGTGGGAAAACAGCAGGGTGAAAATGGGGAGTGGGGCAAAGTGGACGAAAGATGAAATGTTGAGAAATCTTTAGAGGTGATTTTAGTTATTAACAACCTCAGTGAAGATAATTTATTTAGCACTCGCTATGTGCTGCACACTATTTAGCATCAAGGATGCACAATAAATATCAATTTGTTTCTTTTAGCCTTGAAAATCATGCTACTATGACCTCCATCTAGTAGCAGACTGCCAACACAGAAATCTGGGTTAGTGCTAATGCTAGTAGTACCTCAACTTGTATTAGCCACACTGGCATTTGTACAAATTAACAGTAATCGTAACAATTAGAATCATCACTTCATGGCTTATCAAATCTTTTCATCTGTGTTAGTTACCGCATGTTAAAGCTCATACTGTGCCATGTTGAAATCAATGTACCCATTATAGAGATGAGAAAAAATGAGGCTAATTGACATGAACAAGATCACAGAGCTACATTTATGGGAGTAACTGATCCATACCACAGGCTGCTTTAATAACTCTAGGTGGCCCATGTTAAAGACACGGAACCTTAGAACACATGAGAGCTGTCCAGAAAGTATCCAGCCAGGGACTACGAAAAATAAAGGTATTTGTGGCCGGATTTTTTTCCAGACCTCCTCACATGTCCTCCAAAATATTGTTTTTCTACAATTTGTTGCCTACCAAGTCAATTCAGTAAAATGCAATTGAACTAACATTCTACAAAGAGAGATTATTTCCTGCCTATCATCTCTCAGCCTTCCCTTTAATTCTTTCTCTATTGCCATAGCGGTCTCCCTAAAATGCCTGTCTGATCATTTTGTTTCACTGGGTAAAAATATCCAGTGACTTCCAATTCATTTGCTAGTTTCATCACGCAGTGTTTCTAGCAGGGTGCTTAGAGTTACCATTTCTAAACTAGCCACGCTCTTCCTCAGGTCCTTGATTTTGGAAGCATCGCCTTTCTCCTGATCACTCGGCAAATGACTAAGTTTCTTTCAGGCTTCTATTGAAAATTATATTCATGCATCCTTCATTACATCAATCACACATTCCTTCCTTCACTTAGCTCTTCATTCAGTAAACTAACCTTTACTGAACACCACGTATGTTCCTGGCACCAATGTCTACAGAATTGTTCTTTGGTATCCAAGGGGGTTGGTTCTAGGATCCCCCGTGGATACCAAACTCCACGGAGGCTCAGGTCACTTAGACAAAATAGTGTAGTATTTGCAAAGACTGGACGCCCCTCCCACATCTGGATTACTTCTGATACCTAATGCAATGGAAATGCTATGTGCACAGTGGTTACTGTGCACTGTGGAGGGTATAAGGACAAGAAAAACAAGTCTGTACATGTTCAGTACATGTGCAGCTATCTTAGACCTCTCTATATAGTACATGTCAACAACAACATAACTTTAATTTTCTGAATATTTTTAATCCGTAACTGGTTGAATCCACGAATGTGGAACCCACAGATATGGAGGGCCTACTGTAGTGTACAGGCATTAATAATATCACTATATTACTCATATTAGGGACTAGTTACTTAATGTATCTTATGTATCAGGTGTACCGATAAGGAATCATATATTGATTAGATTATTTAACTGTATTTTAATTTTATGTAGTTAAATAACTAATCAATATATGATTCCTTATCAGTACACCTGATACATAAGATACATTAAGTAACTAGTCCCTAATGTTACCAAAGAAACAGAACCATTTATGCACAAGGCATATTTTAAAATAGCAGGTGCTAAATATCAAGCATGTAGGTAAGGAGTAGAGAAATCCAGATTTAGATTTTTCACACAAGCGAGATTTTTGCTTTTTTTCTCCTCACATACGTGTTCCGGCTTCTTTATCTAGTTCTTAAGACTGAGAACTCAGAATACATGGGAGTCGTGCACACAGCCCTCCTCCCGCCCCACCCTCGTTCCCTAACCCACTTTTAAAAGGTCCATGTTAAATGCCGTGAGACAGTGCAGTGATGGAAGTAGGTCTCATTAGCAGAACGGTCCCATTATGTCTGGTCTACCCCACACCCTAGAAGCAGCAGTCTCGTTCCCCAGGCTGCACAGAGAGGCAGGGGCTTTCGGGACTACAATGAAGATATTTATGTTCAGGGGTACTGGAAGAGCCTTTAAATTGGAAATATCAAAAGAAGGGAGATCTGTGAAAGCTCTTCCTTAGCAGTATCCTTGGGCTTCTGCTGAACGATGACTTTGTGTAATTAAAAGGAACAAAGTACGTGACCGTGTTCTATCGTCGCAATCACAGCACATTCTCTCTCCTTTGTTTAACTGCTTTGTTCATCTGAAACTGGTGTTAAAAAAAAATAACAGAAATAGAAGTTGAACGTACCTGCAGGGCTGTATTTTTAGTAGCTCATCACTTTGCCAAAGGGGCCTGGAGGTTGAGAGTCTAATTATGAACCAAAGTAGATGATGATGGGGAGAAAGGGGACAGGAGTGAGAATAGGAAGCAAGGGTGTGGGGTAGGCTTTAGTGGGTGGGCTGCTGCCCCTTTCACTCCAACCAGAACAAACCACAAGCTCCCTAGTGAGTGGAGGACATACTGATGTCAGGAAAGAGGAAGATACCCCAAGTGCCTTCTAGGTTTACTTGTCACGAGCATGAGTGTTTGATAGACAAGTTTTCAAATTGGTTGTAGGAGAAAAAGTCACCTCTTTTTTAGAGTACCACCCCCAAAGTAATAGTCCATATTAAAATGCTTCCAGCTGAGATGCATCATACTAGCACAGACCGTCATCGAGACGGTAAACAGACTGATGGCTAATAGCACAGGCCACTGAATGAAGGTGCCGAGAGCTCAACCACGGAGAAGGTGCTGAGGATGAACTTTTTATGTCTTTATTGATGATCACAAAGAATTAAACAGCACTCCAACACAATTTATCATTGGTATTGATTTATGAGTTAGCATGTATATTTATAGCTCTTTTATGTCTGCCAAGTTTTTCCCCATCATAATTTTTAGTGTTTCGTGCCACAAAGATGCTACAAGGAAAGTATTGTGGTAGGTGGTGGTGGTGGTAGGGGGGTGCCATGTGTCATTAGAACTCTGTCTAAAGGTAAACTATGCCAGTTAAATAGTGATAAGATAGGTCACAGGGAGAGTCTGAATTAAGAAGTTGGACAGAAATAAAGTAGGTCAAATAAAAAAAAGCAAAAAAAAAGTTTGCTGTATTGATCTAACTCTAAGAGGACAGAAATAGGCACTAAAAATGTGCAAGACATACAGTAAAATGAAGCAAATTACAGCTGGACCAAAGATGAAGAAACTCAGGTGCTGAGCTGGTGAGCAGGGTTTTGGTCAGAACAGCCAAGTCGTGATAAATTCCTAAAGTGTTTTATAATGCCCGATGACAGAAGTGCTTCATTTGAAGGGGAGCACCACTGTATCCTGCTCTCTCCAGCTGATTTTAAAGTAAATAGATGCCTCACTATAATAGACCCTATTTAAAGCCCCCAATTAATACTTCTTTCTTGGCCTATTTCAAATACAGACTCAGTAGTCATTTATCAGATGATTACTCAATGAATGTTTGATGCAAAACACTACGTAGGCAATTCAGAAGAAAATATATGTTTTTGCTATTGCTTTGTTGTCTAACTTACCTATCGTTGCATTGTGAGCCCCTCTAAGAAGATTAACTATAACACTTAAAACAACCTGCCACCATTTACTATTATTGCTCATGAGCCTATGGATTAATTAGGTGGTTCTGTTGATCTAGATTACCTTGATGGATCTCAGCTGGGCTTAGTCATGTGTTGATGGTCAGCTCGTGGTTTGGCTGGGGCTATAAGAGGGACTAGGCCATGTGACTGTTATGCTCCAGGCTAGCCCAGGGCATTCACAGGGCAGAGGACTAGGAGAGAGTGACATCTGCAAGGGCTCTGAGGCAGGGACTCAGCACTGGAGCAATAGTTTTACTACCTTCATTGTCCACAGAAAGTAACCAAGCTTGGTCAAGTTTAAGAGGAGTGTAAATAGAATTCACTTTTCGATCTAAATTGCTGCCCAATCACCGGGCAAAGGGGTGGGGTGATAAATGATTACTGTCTTTGTTAACCATCACTTGGATTCAATTTCTTGACTCTCCAGTAAGTGCTCTTAAGGATCATTCTGGCAAAACATCTCCGTGTGGCACAAACAGAAATTTAGACGAAGCCAAATTATGCATCAACAGAATTATAAAATAACTGAATACATACTTTAATGTGTGCACTCCAATGTGGACCATATGATTAGGTACAAGTGAGGCAGAATATGCAAGGTTGCCCCCTCCGTACTCGTAGTCCTACAGCGTAAATTGGCTTGCTTATTTACCATTCACTGGCTCTTCCTTTCCCTCTCTGAAGCTCAATTTCCTAGTCTAAAAGTGGTCATCATGCTCCTGCCTCTCACACGGGGCTATCGTGGAGCATTACATAAGATAATGTCACTGCTTTTATGCCCAGTGAATTGGCCAAGGTGGTCATATCTTCACTATCCTTAAAGATCGTACCTTAATGGAAATACAAGAGTGATGTTCTTATGGGCACTGATATAAGGTAGATTTTTTTCCCCCTTATTGTGATGTTATTCTCCTTACTGGCTTCCACAATGAGCAAAACAAAACATCTCTAGATATTTCTAAAGTAAACATCAACACCCAAGATCACGTGTTTCTCATCTATTGAACCCTAACTGATAAGGCCTGTGAGCACTCTTCATTAATCCAGCCTAATGGTTACAGTCCTGGAAAAAGCAAAGTTTTCCCTTTGAAAGGTTGTGATGGTTTTCCCATCCAGATTGGAGATGATCATGATCGTAGGGAAGAAGGAGAATGTGTGGACTCCACAGGCCTCAAGTCAGATCCCTCAGGGCTTCCAGACTATTTATCTGCTGGATAGGATGTGGCTACCTGGCTCCACAGGTGAGAGCACACACACTGAGGAGGCTTGGATCCCACCTGCCTGCCAGCCCAGAGACAGCAAACACAGAAGGAAAGAGAGGAGGAACGTCAGGGAATCATCAAGGACACAAACCATATCGAGAGTTACAGTGTCTTCCAATTGTTCTCATGTTATCTGTTATTCCAAGATAAACAGGCATTCAGAAACAACAACAACAACAACAACAACAACAACAACAACAAACCTCGACATTTTCTGTCACAATTGGTAAAACAATTATTCAACAACAATAGTATCTGAGGTTCTGTGATGTTAAGCAACCTGTCAATGAAAATATACCAAAATCTGTGGCAGAACCAAATTCCTACCAATCTAGTCTCAGCTTCAATCAGTATAAGTGAAAAATTAGGAAAACTCAGTGTTAAAAAATTTTACCCTTTATTTCCTGATCCTTAAAAACTTTTACCAATGCTTTGAACGACTGCCTCTATCTAACTATGTATACATACAGAGGGTGCCAAAAAATGTATACACATTTTAAGAAAGAAACTGTATTAAAATTGTAATAATATATACTGATAACAAAAGATAAATACAAATACCTTTGATTTCTGCAATTACAAGAGGTGCTCAAAGTGGTTACCATTAATGTCCAGAAACTTCTAATTATGGTGACCTACTGCTTGAGCAATGTTGACCAAAGTGTCCACATATATTGCTGCCCATGCTGTTTCAATTTTTCCCAAAATGCCACCAGGGTAGCCAGTTTTATATGGTACAACATGTCCTTTAAGGTCCCCAATAGGTAGAAGTTAAGAGGTGTTAAGTCAGGAGAATGTGGAGGAAAATCAATGTTCTCAAATTTTAAATACTTCAAAATGGTCTTGTGCTCCTCAATGGACAACATGCTTCTGTCATTTTCTGTGACTGTCCTGCCTGTCTTAAGGTGTCACTAGCATTCATTTGATTAACGCCATCTTTTGAGCAAACATCATACTACACATTGCTACCATAATTCAATTCAACTTCGAAAAGTAATGCATAGATAACATTTCTTAAAATGTGTGTACATTTTTTGGCACCCCCTGTATATGCATGAGTGGTATGCTGTGTGCTGTGTGCACTGATGTATGTGTCTATGTCTGAGAGAGATAAACTTCGAACCATGTCACTCGTGGTATTATTGAAAATACGTGAGTCAAGAGTCTGAAGCTCTATCTCTACAACTTAAGAGATTTATCATTTTAGGTAATTACCTTGACCACACTTACCTTTTAATATTTATTTTTGGATGGAGATGAGATGGGCAGATGAACCTAATTTTTTTAAATGTATATTCACTCCATTTTCTTATCTTACAAGGTTGGTCTAACTATTATTAATTCTTCTTAAGGAAGAGTGAATATACATAAAATTTTTATATAAATGACAGAGGCCAATCGAAAGGCAAATGGTGATTTTGGTTTATACTCTTACAACTCCAAGTGTGGCATGCAGATTTTGACATCATCTGGGGTTAGTGATGTAGATTCTCAGGTCTACTAAATTATAATTTGTTCATTTAAACAAGGTTCTCAAGTAATTAGTATGCATGAGAAAAGGAGACACAGGTGGATGTTGCCCAGATGAGATGTATGGTGCTCTAAATGAACCCCAGACAGTGTGTGCCGAGCCCTGTTGGTATGTGCAGACAGCTGAACTTCCTGGGGAGAGGTCTGGGACTCAGAAAAAAATATTTAAGAACAAATACTTCATTGCTTTTTGAATGCATGGAGATTTTCTGAGTGCCAGAGAAATGCTAAATTTGATCAATGTTTACTGGTGAGTTTTGTCACATAAAAGCAACAGAAGGAGATGGAGAAGAAGGGAGGGAAGAGGAGGAAGGAGAGGATGCAAAGGGGAGGGTAAGGAGGGGAGAGAGCGTGAGAGGAAGAAAGAGGGGAGGGGGAGCGGGAAGAGGAGAATGAGAAAAGGGAAGAGGAAAAGGAAGAGGAAGAGCCCAAATAATCCACCCTCAGACACTGAACCAATGTTGAATGTGATGGAATTTAGTTAAAAGGATACAGGGATGGGACACGGAAGGCCAGGCTTTGGATCGCCACCTCTAAGCAAAAATCCCTATGTGACCATGAAAAGGTGACCTCCCTATGCTGCAAGAGAAGGATGCTTATGTTGTTTCTAAGGTCCCTTTCAGTTTTAAGATTTGGTACATGATTTCTCTTCTCACTAAGATGTGAGCCAAATCTCCACCCAGAAGTCAAAGGTTAGTCCCCTTGCCACTGCTGGAGAAAGACAGATGGCTTCTCAGAATTTGATTATGGAGTTGGAGTGGCTGTGTTTTAAATACAGCTTAGATAGATACCATGTGTTCTGTAGAGCAGAAAGTTAAATGGTTAAATGTGGGCTATGTCCCACATTTAAATAATATTCCATTACACAGACACACACACACACACACACACACAAGCACACACACACAGGAATACTATTCAGCCATAAAAAGAAGAAAATTCTGCCATTTGCAACAATGTAGATGGACCTAGGGGGTATTATGCTTCAGTGAAATAAATCAAATAGAGAAAGACAAATACCATATGATCTAAAATGACAAAACACAAGAAGACAAAAATGAACTCATAGACACAAGTTGGTAGTTGTCAGAGACAGATGTGGGGTAAAAAACTGGCAAAGGTGGTTTGAAGGTACAAACTTTCAGTTATAAAATAAATAAATTCTGAGGGTGTAATATGTAACATGGTGTCTATAGTTAACAATACTGTATTGTACATTTGAAAGTTGTTAAGACTAGATATTAAAAGTTATCATCATGAGAAAAAAATCATAACTGTAGGTGGTGATGGTATTAATTAGACTTACTGTGGTGATTATTTCACAATATATACAAGTGTTGCATCATGTCATACAGGTGAAACTAATATAATGTTACATGTCAATGATATTTCAATAAAAAGAAAGTTATAAACTTGAAGGAGAAATTAGATAACATCCAAATTAACAAAAGAGAAATGGAAAAGGTTGGAGTCTTATCATCCAACTATGGAAGGGAAGCATGACACAATTTCTCCTTCAGATGTTGTTAGGTTTGGGACAAGGAGACAAAGACAATAGAAAGAGGTTACCAAAGACTATTCCAAGGAACACAGGTTCAACTGCAAATCGATAGGTGTTTGGTGAAACAAGAGTTCTGTACTTAAATTTGCAGAAAATGGCGTCCAAACCATTTAAACAGCTTTTCTTTTTCTGCCGGATTTCTCAGAAATGGTGCTTATGTATGTAATCATTTGGTAGAAGATGTAGAAGATGCACCTTGTTTTGACTGGTTTCACCATGAGCACCGTTTCATTTGTTGATATTGTTGTGCCCAAGCAGAACTTTAAGAAATGTTATATGATTTTAGAGAAGTCACTTCTCTCCTAGTGTCATTTTCTCCTTTGGCACAAATGAGGGGGTTGGATTAGAAATCTCTAATGTTCTTTTCAGGTATGACATGGCACAGTTAAATAACACCTAAAAACATCATTAGTTGAATTGGAGACAATAATGAGTCAGTGCAAGATACAGAACAGGCTAATAAGTTGGCCAATTTGTGTGATACAGATGATCAATGCTAGATCAGGAAGTCTAGATGTCAGTGTAGGCTCAAGCTGTTAGAACAGGAAAAATAGGGATATTTCAAGGGGCTACCACTCTGAATTGAGATGTGGGGAAAGGAACGATTTTAATGTCAGGATATTCTTGGTCCCCAGAGATCGAACCCAACCTGAATGAGCTATGACCGAAGGGGAAATTCATCAGAATGATAGAGGTTATACATGTAACGAGGGGAAGCAGAGAGGACAGATGACCTCTGGGACGGTTAGAATCAGGAATGGAATCACCAGCACAGCATTTCCTGTGTTCTCTCTGTCTCTGGCTTTACCCTTTCTTTGCATATCTACCTCCTTCTCATGTTCAGCAGAAAACATGGCCAGCAGCAGCTCCCAAGCCTCACATTCTCTCTCTTACTACTAGAAAAGAGCTGGCTGGCTCTCTTCCTTTATCTCCAGGTCATGTTCTCTTAGGGAATGCCTCTGATTGGCCTACTTGGCGCAGGTAACTGGACTGCTGATCTATGGCCAGGAGCAGGATCACCTAACACAGACATAACAGCTGATGCCTCTGATTCTCACAGAGGAGAAAAATGGTTGTGAGCCGGGAAGTGATCCTAATGAGCAACATTAATACATTGGCGAGATGGCCAGAATTTGCCTATGATATGTCCAGGCAGCTAGTATGGGTAAACTAGAATAGCTCAATTGAGTGCAGATCTCAAAGGTCTTTTAATGTTCAGATAAAGGGATCTTATTTGATCTGATAATGATGATAATGATGATGATGATGATGAGAAGGATTTTGTCCACTGATTTTGAAAGTTAGGCTAGTGTAAGGCTGCATACACAATAATTATTTGGAGGAGTGGGAGTATGCTTACCAAAATACTGATTCCTGGGCCCATCCTCACTTATTACATTTCAGTAGATTGGGTTGAGACTGGAAATCTGTACTTATTAAAAACTCCCTAGGTGATGCTGATAATTTAGGTGTCACTGTGATTAATCTGGTTTAACTTGATTGTGAACATATTAAGTATAATAGTTTCTGAGAGAATTTTCTAGTTTCTGAGACAAATATTCACAAGATATTTACTCTTTTCTTAAGAACTTTTGACTGTATTAAGGAACATACACCTTGTACATAAATAGCCATAAATAATTAAATATCATTTGAAAGATCAGATGAATGGTTAGAATTGATGGTGGTGTGGTTTTAACCAAGATTTGAATAAGGAGGTAATATTTGAGTCGAGTTCTTAGATGATGAACTAATTTTTAACTATCAGGGGACAAAAGTTTATTCCAGGTGGAAAGAAAAACATTTTTAAAAATGTACAGAAGGAGAAAAATCTAGAGCAAGGTTTCTTAATCTGGCATCCAAAGATAATCTAGGGGTTTGGTAAATTTGTGTAAAAAATATTTCTCTATTTTTACTAACATCTAATGGAAATTTAGTTAAGTTCTTCAATTTAACAAGAAACAACCATGGATTATTAATACCTGCAAATTTATCACCATTAGAAATTAGGTATTTTAATATTTGATTAAGACTATAGCAGACAGTGTATGTTACTGTTTTTTGCTCATCACTATTTCAAAAATATAGTAGTTGTAGATCCACTGTTAGCTTTTGTTACTGAATGACTTAACAATAAATGAATTTAATGAGTTAAAATCAAACTTTTTTTGAAAGTATTTTATAACTATCTTAATATAATTAGTTTTCTTTGTGATTTTATGTTTACTTTTATGCATTTAAAGAGTTTTCCAAGGAGGTTATTCTGGTTAGCTACTGCTGGGTAACAAATTACACTGAAATTTAGCAACTACAATAACCATTTTATTTTCTCATAAGTTCACGGATCAGGAATTTAAGAAGGATCCAGATAAGCAGTTGTTATATGCCATCCCTCATGTGGTTTCAGTTCATTATTATCTAGGGTTGCAGTCACCAGGCTTGTCTACAACCCCCATCTGCCTCCAAGATGCCTGGGAGCTCAGATGGGGCTGTTGACCCATTTCCCTCACGGCTAACATGGGCTTCTCACATCACAAGGGCTGAGCTCTGAGAACAGCAGCTCAAGAGGGAGTATTTAAGAAGAGAGTATTCCAAGAGATCAAGACAGAAGAAACAAGACTTCTCCTGACTTACTTCACGCGCCATGTAGCATCACCTCCATTCCTTTCTCTTGGTTACGTGTGAACCACTAAGGCCAACCTAATTTGGAGGGAAGGCAAACTATTTCCCTGGTTCTGTTGGAAGAAGTGTTAAAAATCATGGCCGTGCTTAATCGGATTCCATCGGGTTCACTGGTTCACTAGGAGGTCAAATATGTGCATGGCATAAAAACACATTAAGAACACCTGCTCGAGAACAGGTGCTTAAGTAAAGCGTATACTCAATGAAAGAAGATGAGTGTCCTTAATTGACATTAACTTTAGAGACTGTCCAAAGTAGCCGGTGGCAAGCTACTGTGCCATTATGTATAGATTTTCCAAGTTGTATTGCTCCACTGTCTGTTAGAAAAAAAAAGGGGTAGGGGGAGAAAGGAAAACATTCTATCTAACCTTGATGGGTCAAAAAGGACAGAACTGAGCTTTGCCCTCAAAGCAGAAGAGCAGGCAAAGAGTTTCATAATGATCAACACGTCTTGCTCACGGGGAGGTTAAGTCTTGTCTTTCTCTGTTGAATATAATTAAAAGAGATGGGAAAGAAATGTGAAAAGGCCCTGTGTCTCCTCCCTCACATGCAGTGATGGATCAAAGAGATGGGAGCTGACACCTTCCATCTCCAGGACACTCGGAGTAGAAATACTGTCAATAAAACGGCGTGTTCGTTGATGTGCAAGGCGTCTTCCCCTATCAGAGGGAGGAAAGCTGAAATCTGACAACGCTGCCCTCACTCATTCCTCACCTCTTGCTACCACTGGCCGGAGGTGGAACAAGCCTTTGGGTAAGAAAGAGTTGCTATTTGCAGCTATGGGCTTTGGGGGTGGGATTTTGATCTAGCTCTTTAGCCAAAGGCTTTAGCATACTCATTTACAGCCTCTAGCTACAAGATAGCTACGGGAGTTATTAGTCTATGAAAGCAGTAGGAAGAACTTCTTAGGTTAAGGAGACTGGCGGGCATAAGAATCTGATGTTTCTTAACCGTTTCTTTTAGGAGATGTCTCCTTAATGGATCCCAGTCTTCCGGGGGTTGGAAGAACATATGGCTCAGGATTCTTACACGTGCTCTGGGGATATTGAGCATTTTAGGTTCTCAATTATAACTGTAAGCCCCTGAAAGGCAAAGATAATTTTGCATCCCTAACATCTAACAGTGCCTGGTAGATAGTAGGCTTTAAATAAATGATTGAATAAATGAATAAATGATGGTCGAATGAAACGCTACAGAGCTCTGAAAAACCTACCCTGGACTCCTAGAGAATAAAACACAAGCCATTGTAGCTGCTCGATAACACCCTATGTTATCTGGCCTCCGTCTAGCTGTCCAGTCCAATCTTGCATCACTCCTCTCCCCTCCCTTGCTCACCAAACTAAGAAACCACAAAGAAACATGTATGTCTCAGATCTTTGTCCACGCAGCTATGGCTCCCAGGAGGTAGAAAAGGCTAATTATAATTCAGTGGTTAGAGAAATGTCTCTGTGAGAAGGCAAGACTTGAGCAAAGATTCCAAAGGATGAGGGGGAGCCAGCCCCAAGAAGGTGTGAAAGTCGGGTGGAAAGCAGAGCTCAGACGGAGAGGAAAACAAGCATAAGGCACTGAAGCAGGAGTGAGTGTGAAAAAAACATTTTTTTAAACAGAAAGTCAGCTGGTGTGGCAGGACAGTGAATGAAAGTTGAGAGAAATACGAGACAAGGTCGGGGGTAGGAGAATTCGGCAGGGGCCAGGTCACTTAGAACTTGGAAGGCTGTGGGAATGTACTGTAAGCGGGATGGGAAGTCATTCAGTTGTGTTTGCAGGAGCAGGCATTGTCCCGGTTGTCTTTTGAGAATCCCTTGCAGGAAGACAAGGGTGAGTGCACGTCATCTAGATAGAAGGTGACTTCAGCTCTTCAGGAGAGACAGTGGTTCAGATTTGGGGGACAGCAGTGAAGCACGAGAGAAGTGGAGAGATTTAGTACAAACTTTGGAATCAGAGCCAACAAGTCTGATGGGATGGAGGAATAAAATTTGAATAATCAATTAATGAGAAAAGTGCTTACATTTACCAGTAAACCAAAAGAAATGCATTTGAATTAAATACCACTAAAATGGAGTGGTTTTTTCCCTCTTATCACATTGGCAGGTGCTTTTAAAAAAGGGTAAAATTCTACAACTGCGTGAGTTTTGAAAACCAACCTAATTGTCCAATAATAGAGAATCGGTTAAATAAATTATAAGGCATGCTTATGTTCAAATGCTCCGTGGTCATTAAAAATGATGTTGTGGAAGAACACTTAATGATATGGGAAATGTTCACGGAAAGTCTTAGCTGCTCAACAACCAGCTGTCAGGGTCCACACTTCTTGTTAAGTACCAAACGGATTGGGAGTGAAGGGAAATCTTGAAAATTTCCTACTGAATTTTCCTTAGGGAGGGGACTCTTTAAAAAATATATATGCTTGAAAAAAAATTGGGGGGTAAAAGCGAGGTCCTGAAGTCTGTACCTTCAAGATGCAAAGTTAACAGAAGACGTGACTAACGTCTTCTGCAATAGAAGAAATGAAAATGTTGGGAAAGGTTAAGTACCCTAGGGCAGTGACCTTTGGTGGGGAGTTTGACAACAGCTACTGATTTTTGGTCTGCAGCAATGCAGGATGGACCAGAGTCCCCAAACACGGCATGGCAAGGCAAACCCTAAGGCCTGAACTCAGTCACGATCTCCTAAAGTCCAAGAGAACAATTATCTTCCCTCTCATACTCCGTCCTCCTTAGAAATATACAGAAAACTGATTTTGAATTTCCATGGCATATGACATGATATTTTGAACGAGTTTTTCAAAAGGCAAAGCAATCTCAACTTAGTCATTAAAAAATAGTATCCCGGGCTATAAAAGTTAACTATATTCTAAGGATAAAGACTTAGACTACAATGAGCACAGAAGGAAATACCTTGAAAGAACATGTAATCCAATCTTACGTCAGAAAGGGAGAGACTTGATTCCCGTAGTGATAAAATGTAAAACGTCACTATAGATGTGTGTCTACAGGTCAGCTCTAAACATGGCAAGTATAAAAGTTGGCTCTGAATTCAAATTCAAGTTGATTTCAGAGTGGAATGCCATGTCCGCCCCTCAGTGCTCAGGCTCATCACTGAGGACAGGAGAAAACTTGTTATCCCCGCCCCACGCGTAGAGGACTTTCACGGACTTTGTTTTCAGTTTGCTGTTTTCAGTCTCCGGGTTGCCTGCGGGTCCAGGCAGCATGAAACAGAAAGCTCACGGCCCGGCGATATTTTATCTTGAAGGTGCCATCATGTGCTGCTATCCTGACACCGCGGGCAGATGAATATCACGGCCGGCTGTCACTTCTAGTTAGCATATTTGAGGAAGGCAGCCCAGTGCAAGGAAACACACCGCACCGGCCCTGCCCAGGAAGGCCAGAGCTCAGCTACTTTTCACTCTGGTGAACTTGGGCAAAGCCTTCAAAGTCTCAGATCTTAATTTCTGCATTTGAAAATGGGGACAAATACACATGTTCAACTTGCTAAGCAATGAAAGAGTGAAAGATCTTCGTGAACTCTAAATAAACAAACAAATGTGTGTGTGTGTGGGTGTGTGTGTGTGTGTG